>CM053597.1:13434907-13484337 GCA_028646575.1 Pseudocheirus occidentalis | reverse complement strand
TCCCCTCTTCCTCCCTCCCTCCTTCCCTCCCTCCCTTCCTCCCTCCCTACCTTTCTCCTCTTAACAATCAGGAAACACAAGTAGCCCTTGGTAGACACATAAGCTCCTTGAGGGCAGGGGCTGTTTGTTTTCATTTGTACAGTGTTCCTAACACTTAGCACAGTGAATGGCATATAGTAGGTACTTATTAAATGGTTATTGACTCACCATTACTCTGTATCTGTATTTGTTTGAAGTGTGTCTCTGATCCCAACTGAATAAAGTGTCTCCAATGAAGGGGTGGAATAGCGTCCCTTCAAAGCTTTATGGTTGAGAGAAATCATCCTCTTCTGGAAGGGGGGGAGGAGGGGGAAATGTGTGTCTCTCCACAGGTACTGCATTCCTTCAAACTGCTAATTTCCTTCATAGCTTAGCTCTGTGAAGCCCTCCAATGGTGTATTCAAGTTTTACTCTTCCAACAATTTTGAAGCTGGGACAGTGAATGGAGCACCAGACCTGGAGTCAGGAAGACCTGAGCTCAAATCTGCCTTAAGACACTAACTAGTTGTGCAATCCTGTAAGTCACTCTGTCTGCCTCAGTTTCCTCAACTGTAAAATGCTCTTCTCTCACAGGGTTGCTGCGTGGATCAAATGAGATAATATTTGTAAAAAGCTTATCATGATGCTTAGCACATAGCAGGTACTTAATAGATTATGTTTTTTCCCTTCCTCATTTCTCCCTGTAATTCAGTCAGAAAAAGATATTTGCACTTAGCAAGGGAATTATGGATGTTAATACTATCCTAACACATTAAGATCTGTTACTTACTTTTTGATCTCTGGGATTGCATTAGCTATAAGAATCATGGAAGAAATCTCCCTCTCTCACACCGATATTATACAGTACATGCCTAGTAGAACAGCCGTGAATTTTTTTCTTTTGATGCCTCATACTCTGTTCCCTTTTTCTTTGTGAAAGATGCTGCATCTTAGAAATGAACAGGTCAACCTTTGGGGAAGGACAAAGAGAACAGAAAAGACAAAGTTGAGGTTGAGATGGCAGGAAATTCACAAATAGGGAAGTACGATTATGGAGCACATGTCAATACCAACAGGATAAGGGAGGGGCTGAAAGTGAAACTGACCCAAGTGCAGGACCAGGAATTCTTGAATGAATATTCTACAGCATAAGACTTCAGTTACCCAACTTTGGAAATTGTCAGTGTCTAAACAATGAGTATCAACATATCTTCAGAGGAATAAGAATGTTGCATTCGGCACAAAAGTGATAGAGGTAAGAAAGAAAAGAAAATCTGGCTCAAAAATAATCAATTACAAATAAGATGTGGGACATTTTGCCTATAGGGCACGTTCTTGGATCCAGTATGTAGTGGGTGGGTGTTGAGAGTTACAGGTTATAGACTCAGATTGCAGAAGGAAGCCTATTTTTTTCTTGCTCATTCCCCCTATAACATGGTTACTGGAGAAATAAGCTTTGTATGACTATATATACACACACACATGTGTGTGTGTGTGTGTATAAAATGGGTATCATATTTCTTACATTCTCAATGGGTGGGCGAAGAATGTAAAGGGAAGGAGAGAATTTGAAGCTGATAAAATTAATTTTAAAAAGAGTTATGGGTTGTAGTTGACAAAACCACAAGTCTGAGGAGCAAGGAGAGGCAATCCCTTTACATGTCTGCTCCATATGAGAATGGAAGCCCAATGATGGATTCAGTGTCCAGAAGTTCGAAGGCATAAGAAAACAATGGCTTTTGTTCCTAGGATGAACTAGAAGTCAAGAGCTCTCAAACAAGATGGGCTCTTGTGTAAAGCAGGAAAAATAAAATAAAAAACGAAACCCCTCCCATCATAGAAACCATTTTAAAAATAAAATAAAATAATCCCTGGCCTCAAGAAGCATACTTTGGGGAGGAAGGACGGGTAAAAAGAGGGGCATCACACAGATAAGTAAATGCAAGTATGTACAAAGCAAAACATTTCATTAACTAATACTTTCAAAGTAATACATTTCACAAGAGAGAGAGAGCCCAAAGGACTGGGTGTTTAGGAAAGGAATTGTGTAGGAGGTTAAAGAAAAGTATTTGAGAGAAGAAATTCAAATGAGGCTCTCAATTTGACAGTCCAATTATTGAATCCTGCTGGTTGAAGATCTTTGATGTAGTAAACAGGTGAGATATGTGCCCTGGAGCATGGGTGGAACAAAGATCAGTTTCATAAAAATGCTGATTTTATATGGAAGGGCTACAGCTGCTCTTCTCTTTATCACAGCAAGTTGCAAGGCTGTTTTTAGTACATTAACACAAAATAAATTACAGGGTTAATCAGTCATTACCTTTTCTCTTACATTCCATGAGAAAGTCAAGGTAATGGCAGAGTCTGTTTCATTCAATGTCAGGCTGTGAAATTAACAGTGGTATACTCTTCATTTAATTTACAACCACATGAAAGGAATAACAATGGTTAAGCAAAGTGGGACAGTTAAAGGGGCAGTAACATTTGCAAGATCAACCTATTCCTCAGGCTTTGGAAAGAAGAGAGTGTAAATCTATTAAATGCCTACTAATTGCCAGGCTCTGTGCTAGGAGCTACAGATACAACAGAAAGAAGGAGCTGGTCCTGGCCTTCATGAAGTTTTGAGTGAGGTCAGGGAAGATGGAGAAAGAGATACACTATATCCAGGAGCAGTATTTATATAAAATAAGTTCAGGGAGGTACCAGTAGCTCAGAGGAGAGCAGAAAAGGTCTCATAAGAGATGATCCTTGAAGCAACCTTTGAAGGAAGCAGGAAGGCACTGCAGAAATGGGGGAGCAGTTTGGGATAAGACATGGAGGCCAGAGATAGGCTGGGCTGGAGTCTGCTTGTATACATTCCAGAGAGCTGATTGTTAAATTCTCACTGGGAGCATTTACATATAAGATACAGGCAAATGCTATGAATTATGACTTGTTTTGTTTATTTTGTTAATTATCTTGACTCAGGAGAATGATGGAGAAAATGTTAATGACAATTAAGCTTAAAAATGTATCGTGCATACATTTTTTCTTTCATAGAGTTGATCATTAAACATCTACCAACCAAACCATTGGTTATGAACCAGAACCAGCAAGTATGCGTGGTTGACTGGCATGTCGAGTGCGTAAAGAGGAGTGATGTGTAACCCTGTGAGGGTGGATTGAAACCAAAATGGAAAGCGTTTTCAATGCCAAACAGAAGCATTTTGTGTTTTATTCTTGGGACAGTAGTGGATGACTGGACCAGAGAAAGGACATGATCCGATCTGGGTTTTAAGAATATCATTTTGGCCACTAGGTGATCGGAGGAATGGAGAAGGGAGAGATGTGGTAGGAAGACCAAATAGGAGATTATTGAAATGGTCGAAGTGAGAGTGTCTGAATTCGAGCATCAACAATACAAGTGGAGAAGGAGATAGATGGGAGATGTTTGAAGCTGAATTGACAACAAATCTGTAACTGATTGGTTGTAAGAGATGAAGGAGAAGCAAGAGTGTAGAATGAGTGGGTGGATGATCGTGCTCTCAGTAGGAACAGGTTAGTTCAGAAGATGGGAATCTTCTCATTTACATTATTGCAGTAATAGTGTGTACTGCCATTTTGGTTCTACTTCATTTTGCATCTGTTCATATAAATCTTATCATGCTTTACTGTATTTTTCACATTCATCTTTTCATTACCCATGATTCTGTTCTATCTAGGTATCACAGTCTGGCCAGCCTCACCTCAATCACAGGTCCCTAGGTCTTTGCTATCAGAAAAGTGCCATGAAGGCATTGCTGTCTATGGGTCCTCTCTTCCTGTCTTCAACTTTCTTAGGGACCTGTTCTCAGAATAGCAGGCTCACTGAAATCCATTTCTTTTGAACTGGATCTTAGGAGTTGGTAGAGAATTCACAGCACTCAAATTGTGTGTTGTTAGTACTACAGCCCATTATTTCTCCACCATTGCCTCTCTAGAGAAGGAATGAGAATATAAAAAGATTTGAAATATAAAAATGATCTAAATCAGGAGCAATAGAAAAATGTGTTAAGAGAAGTTTAGAAAAAGAAATCAGCGTCTCCCCCTCCCCTCATCAAGACCCTATTGTGAAGCTTTTTTTTTATTGTAAATTTGTGTGAATTGCATCTCCATTCAATTTTTATGTCTTAACATGATGCATCTCCTCCTGCTAATAGCAATAATCCCTATGGAGAGTAATGTTCTTGTTATTGTCATAATAGATCTCTATTCGGTCGTTTAACAGCTTGAAGGTGCACTTTTTAGACACTTTAGTGGTAATTAATCTTGTAATATTTCTGCAGTGACTCATGCAAAGTTCCATCCAGATAAAAGCCTATCATTGCCAGTGATGCATCTGAGAGACCTTTGCCTCTGGGACCTTTGACATTTTTAAATGGGAGATTCCCACCGCCAATTCTGCCTACTCATCTTTCTTTGCAACCACTGCTTGCTCACAGCAGTCTCTGGTGGAGAAAGACGTTTGGTGAGATGCCAGGCTATTCATCTCACTGAAAACTCCAGGCCGGAGGGTTGGGCAAAGGTGGCTTCCTTAACTAATGCCATCATTTAAATGCCGTGGTCAAGAGTGCTAAGTCCTTTGAACGACCTTGTTGTCTGGACTAAATGATGACAGTGCATCTTTCTTTGGAATACAAGCAGAGTCAGGATAAATATTCCCTCAGTGGCTGTGCAGTGGGCTCTGTGGCACAGGAATTTAATGCACCATGTTCCATTAAGGTCACATTTTTCATCAGAGGCTTTTAATTTACTTTCTATGTCTGTTTCCTGTAATAGCCCCATTCATTCCTCTTTGAAAGAGAAACTGGAACACTGGGTATGAAGTGTCTCCCCTGGGTCACAGAGATAGAATTGGGGTGTGTGTGGGGGGAACAAGATTCTTGGCTGGGTCCATCAGAATCACCTGGAGATTGAGCTGAATGTAGCACCTCGATTTATGGGTGCTTGATAGATATTTGTAAAGTTACAGAAGCCTCCTACTATGAACAGCATCATGGGGTCATGGTTAGAGAGTGTCCACCTTGGAGTCTGGAAGAGTGGGCTTCAGGTCTCACCTCTGATGCATATTTTCTTTGGGACTCTGGGTAAAGTCAATTAAACTTTTAGTTGTTGTTGTTCAGTTGTGTCTGACTCCTCATGACCCCCCCCCCCAGACCATTCCATCCATGGGGTTTTCTTGGTAAAGACACTGGGAGGGCCTGCCATTTCCTTCTCCCAGTGGACTAAGGCAAATAGACTTTAGGTGGCTCCCCCAGGGTCAAACAGCTAGCAAGTTACTGAGATGGGATTTAAATTCAAGTCTTCCTGACTCCAGGTGAAGTGCCCATCCTCTGAGCCCTATAGCTGTCCCTAAACTTGCAGTGCTTTAGGCATATGTCTAAGAGGAAAGGGGAACAGCATTGGTTAAATGCCTCCTGTGTGCCAGGCACTATGTGAGCCATTTTACAAATATGCTCTCATTTGATAATAATAACCATAATAGTAACAGTAAGATTGGAAGTTACCAGTGAGTTACTAATTTCATTGGTGAAGGAAGTTTTCACACCAGAAGGAAATCACAGGTACAGACAAGCTTCGGCCCCTCCAACGTCCCCACAGTGCTTCAGGCTCAAAGTCGCTGTGCTGGATTCTGGGAAGACCTAACACACAGCAGTGAGACCAAAGCCCCAAAGGAGGTAGCCCTTGCCCTCAACGAGCTGATGTTCTATCCACAACATTTAAAGACCTATGATGGCAATTAAGCTCTCAGCCTCTGCAAGGTTTATTTCACTCAGGTGGCCCTCTTGACCTAATTTATTGGTTGTGTCTTCTACTGAATGTCTTCTATCTGGGTAGTGGGCTGCCAAGGCCATGGGAGTCATCAGCATGTTGGAGGTGAGCCATGGATGCTGTCATTCTCCCAGAGTCTCACGTGCTCGGGAGGGCTCACCCAAGCTTGTGCTCCTCTGTCATAGCCTTCTAGAGTCCAGGGCAACCACTCATACCAGGATGGCACCTGGAAAAAGGAGCCCCCGGAGCTAGATGAAGGACTCTGGCATGGTGGGTGAATACACTGTTAAGAACATCAACGAGACTCGCCTCGTATGAAAAGGTGGGGGTGGGCTGTGATCTTTAGGAACAGAGGGAATGTATATTCCTGAGGAGAACCCCTCATCCTCTGGGAAACAATACCTCCGCCTCTGCTGCTTGTATAATATGCCAAGTTCTCAGAAAAGCCATCAAAATCCCCTCCCCAATAAGGGAGAAACTGATAAGAGCAATAGACCAGAAGAAGCTTTAAATGACAATATTTCTGAAATGCTCGCTTACAAAGAATCTTGTATTTCATGGCAGGTACCAATTACAGCTTTTGTTTTAGCTGAGAATTTAAAGGAACTTCTCCAATCATACGCCATCTATAACCTCCAGAATTAAATAGAAATCCTCTTTTTGCTTTTCAAAGCCTTACGCAACCTGACCCCTTCCTACCTTTTCATTCTTCTTACTCCAGAGACTCTGCCATCCATCGACAGAGGCCTCAACCATGACACTCTGCTTTTTGACTGTTTGCTTTTTTACTGTGTGTCTCTCCCCCTGACCCCCATTTTGCCCTCCCCTGCCTTTTCCAACTTTGCTTTCTCCTTCTGTCCTCCTTTAAAATAACTCAAACCTCACGTTCTGCAGAAAGCATTACCTGGCCCCTTCTCACTGCTACACCTTCTCTCAGAGACTACCTTCCACTTAGACTACAAATCTCAGCTCTATAGAGTTGTTTACATATTGGTTCCTTATAGACGGGGACTAGAGTTCTTTTGGGGGGTGGGGAGAGGCTTTCTTTGTAACTCCAGCACTTAACACAGTGCCTGGCACATTACACATTCTTAATAAATACTTAATCTGGCCTCGGACACTTACTGGCTGTGTGACTCTGGGCAAATCACTTAACCCTGTTTGCCTCAATTTCCTCATCTGTAAATGGAGCTTGAGAAGGAAATGAGAAACCAATCCAGTATCTTTGCCAAGAAAACTCCAAATGGGGTCACAAAGCAAAATGGCTGAACACCAAAAAATGCCTATTGACTGACTAACTGATCCAATAAGGGCCAGAAAGGCAAATGGTCTGTTGCCTACAAAAGCTATTTGGCAGTACCTCCTCCCTCCTCTTACCTTCCCATTATGGTTTTAGTGCTAAAATCATGGAATCATTTGTAACCACTTTAGAAATCTTCACCTGTGATTTCATTAATGCAGGGAATTGATATTGGAAAGCCCCCCTGTCTTGAAGACCAATAGTGATCTAGGATTTCCAGCTTTAGCATTGCCTGGAGGCTCTGAGAGGGGCAGAGAATTCCTTAAGGTCTTGTGGCTTGTATGTGTAAGAAGCAAGACTCCAGCCTGTGTCTTTCTGAGTCTCAGCAGGATCTCGGGCTACATTGAGGCCCCACTGACTCTCTAGATATTCATGACCATTATAAGGTTGTTGGAAATACTCTGGATGACTTGGGTTTTCATAAGTAGTTCTCAGAATATTTAGAATATTCACCTGAAATTTTTAACTAAGACTGAATTAGGTCCCCAATATTTTTTGACTACTAGAGAGGTCTCTGCCAAGCCTCTGACTTGGAGATAGGAGAACTGGGTTCCAACCCTCTTTCTGACAATCCCACTCAAGTTCTCTGTGCCTCAGTTATCAAATAAGGGGGTGGACTCAAGGGTCTCTAAGTCCCTGCTCAATGATCCCATGAGCCATGATTTTTCCATACAGATCTGTGTCAAAAACTCAATCTCAGCTCTACATGGTTCAACTAAAGCTAATGAGTGTAAATCAAAGGCCAGTTCTCCAGATTTATAGGCTGATGACTGCTCTCTCTCACACCAAGCATAAATCTGCTTGCAGCCAGTTCCTGAAGTTAGGAGGATAGACCCATGCTCAGCAATTTGGTGTTAAAGAATTTTCTCCATTTGGGAAAAAGTTTGGTAATGGAACTGGCACCAAAGGATACTTTCTAGAGAAGCTCAAAAGTTTCTTTTTAAAGTCAAGGCATTAATTAAGTTCTTATTTTTCAAATACTTCAAATACTTCAAATGTACTTTCTCTTAACATACTTGCCGACACATTGTATATCCCTATAGAATTGCTCCAGGAGGGCAAGAGATATTTCATATTTATCCCTGTACTCTTGGAGACATAGCCTGACATAGAGGGTAGAGAGCTGACTCTACAATCAAAAAAGACTGTGTTCAGGTCCTGCGCTGACCTATACTGACCAAGTGACTCTGGGTAAGTCATTTCACCTCAGTGCCCATATTCATTCTCTGAGATGATGAGCCTAACGGCTCCCCCTCTTCCTTGGTAGAGGGAATCGCATCTCTACACTGATGAAATCAAAAGTCTGGGTGAAGAAGGAATCCATAGCACCCAGGGTGGGGAAGGTACTTAATAAATGGAGAGTTGAATGATTTCTCTTCAAAACTATCATGTGAAAAATTTCACAGGAAAAGGAAAATTGAGTTTTGTTTTCTCTAGCCCATTTGGTTCACAGATATGCTATTTTGGTCAATCAAACTACACATAAAACTACTTGGTAGCTGTTCAGTGCAGCTGGATACGTAGCCTAATAAACAATTTAATTGCTTATTCCACTCTCTGGGACATTTAAAACTCTTTAAATGTGCCTGGGAAGCAGGAACTCCCAAGTGATTCTTTAGATAAAAATCTATCTCCTCAATGACTTCCCCTTTCAGGTAAGAGGTAACTTAGCCAAGTGGCCCAACAGTAAAGCCCCTTTCTGGACTCCACTCCCAACAGTCTTCTCCATTTCTCTGCTCCTTGAACTTTCTATAACCCCTTTCAGTATTCCCACAGTTGGGCCATACCTGGGAGGGACCACATTTTAAGGTAGAATGTAATTGCTACAAAATGTACAATTTCCACTAATGATAATGCAGAGCAGTTAGGACTTACTTTGGGAACATTAACCAATTAATTCACCCAGCACTCCAGGGAGGAAGTAAGTATGATTAGGCCCATGTTCCTAGGGAGAAAATGTACAAAAACAGAAGCAAGATGACTTTGTTGGTACATCAGTTCTAACTAGTTCCTGAGCTCAGATTAAAACTCAGAAATTTTATGTTCCCCTCCTGCAGTCAAACCATTGAGTAGGCTACTTGTTCAATAGATGCTCATTTAGAGAGGGGCATACACGTTTAGGTCATATGTCTTCCATCCACCCATTTTAGATAATTGTTCTGAAGTCTTTGTATCAAAATTCCTTATCAAACTAAATGGAAATCCTCTTCCTTTAGCTGAGGACTCTGTAATGATGGATACTTTCAAGCCTACCTTCCTCTCCGCCCCCCCCATCCCAAGCATTGTGTCACAGTGGGGACTCCTGGGCACTGAGAGTCACCAGGGTCAATGAAACAAGTCAGTGGTGTAATTAGGGCTCAAGGCCTGAAAAGCACGAGACCATGATGCCACCCTCTTCTAAGTTATTTAGCCAGTTACATCTCTTGAAAGGGGTCAGATTTTCACTCAACTCACCAATTAGTAGAAAATTATGCAAGCTGAGTTGTCTCTACAGAGCTGAAGGACCATCTAATTGAAAAAAGTGTGGGCCTTTGAATCAGGAAACCTGAGTTCGTGTGTTGGCTCTGCAGCCTCAATCTTAGGCCAGTTACTTCTTCTTTATGAGCCTCAGTTACCTCACCTGTAAAATGAAGGGGTTGGACCTCTTATACTCATTCCTACTCTGAGTCTAGGATACTATAATAGTGGAGAGTGGCTCTGTCTCAGTGTCTTTCTCTCTTTTAAAAATATTTTCCCACCCCCATTATCAAGCTTTTCTTTTCTTTCCCTCATATTTCCCCTCCCCACAAAGCAAAACATAACAAATATCCATAGTCAAGCAAAAAAAAATCCTTTATTGTACATGTTCAAAAATGCATGTCTTGAGGCAGCTAGGTGGAACAGTGGATAGAGCGCCAGGATTAGAGTAAGAAGACCTGAATTCAAATCTGGCCTCAGATACATTGCCTCTAAAAAAAAAAGAAGAAAAAAATGTGCATCTCATTCTATATCTTGAGTCTGTTACCACACTTTCAAAAGGTTGGTATCTGAAATCATGGGTAGTCATTGCATTCATTAGAGTTCTCACGTCTTTCAGAGTTCTTTATCTCTACAGTGAAAAAATTGGTCCTGCTTAGTTCACTCTGCATCAGTTTATACAAGTCTTCCACAGTTCCTTTTCATAATTTTTTGTGGCATAATAGTATTATATGAGATCTGTGTACCCTAATTTGCTCATCCATTCCCCAATTGTTAAGTACTCCCTCAGTTTTCAGTTCTTTGCCAACTGTTATAAATATTTTTGTATGTTTTCTTCTTTTTTTGATCTCTTCAGGGTACAGACCTAGTAGTGATATCTCTGGGTCAGAGGACAGGCCGTTTAGAGATTCTTTGGGTGCCGCATATGTAATTGCTTTCCACAAGGTCTGGAGCATTTCACAGCTCCATCAACTGTGTCTTAATATATGAACCTGTTTCCTCATAGCCCCTCTGACATTTTAAATTTTCCCATTTTCTCAAAAGTGCCAATCTGATGAGTGTGATTTGGACATTCCTAGTACTTCAAATTTTTTATTTCTCTAATCATGAGTGATTTAGAGCATTTTTATATGGTTGTTGATCATTTGCCCTTATTTTTCTAATTGGTGAGCCACAAGATATGGTCAAGGGAAAGCCTGTATACTGACAGAAAAGGGGCCTTTGAAGCTTCTGGGAGTTGAAGTACCCTCTCAAAATAGCACCAAGAGCAGCAGCTCAGCCTCTTCTTGACCTGATTCATCTCTTTGATGAATTATGTGGGTCATTTAGATGCTTGGGGGCATAATTTTGTGCATAAATTCTACACACGGAACCAGTCTGGAGTGTGGTCAAATAAAGCTGCCTTGCCTACTGAGGACTCCTAAAACTTGACTCAAGAACCTCCACTCCCTTAACCCACCCCCTCCAGCTTCATTATTCACTATGCAACAGCAGCACAACTCAAGTCAAGGAATTTGCCCAATAGAGTAGCTTGAATGTCAGTAACAAGAGTCTTGCCACTAGTTACTTTAGACATCATTTTATGCCTGGCTTTAGAATTGGAAAACTGTTAAACTTTTATTATCAATCAACCAATCAACAAATACTTATCAAGGGCCAGCACTGTCCCAGGTGCTAGGAACACAAAGACAGGAATGAAACAGTTGCTCCCCTTGCCCTTGTCTCAGAGCTACCCCACGAGGGAAGGTATTATTAGCTCCATTTTGCAGAAAAGGAGGCTGCATCTCAGAGATGTGACCACATGACAAGTCAATGTGAGACATGGGATTTATAGGCAAAGCATTGTGGAGAGTGCCTCATTCCCCAGACCACTGGTCCTGCTGGTAGTCTAGTCCTCATAGTCATTACTGAGGGGGCCAACTCTGGTGAGAGAAGGGGCTGGCCATCCCCACCAGCTGCCAACCATCCCACAGGGTTGGCAAAGCAGCCTAGCTCTAAGTAAAACCACCATCACTGCCCCTCAGACACTCATGGAGACAGCTCAGGAGCCATATTTCCAGGCATGTCCACAGACACTATCTTGGGAACCAACCCCTGTGGAGATGTAGCTTGGTGACTGCTACTACACACAACACAGCTGGGTCTTTTGAAGATCGGAAAAGGTTGTTGTCTCTGTCAAATGGTCCCACGTTAGAAACTGATGGGATTTTATCAGCAGAGACACATTGAAGAAGAAGCCTTGCCATTTGCTTTGCTGCTGCCCCCTTAGGCCCAGGAGACCTTTCTGCGTGATCTGTAGCTGAAACCTTCCATGGTGCTTTATATTCTTGTTGGAGTGTGAGCTCTTGGAGAGTGGGGTCTGTCACTTCTCTATTCCTACCCCTGGTGCTTGGCACAGGGCTTTGCATATTTGTGGTTCAGTCATTTCAGTCACATCTGACTCTCCATGACCCCATTTGGGGTTTTCTTGGCAGAGGCACTGGACTGGTTTGCCATTTCCTTCTCCAGATCACTTTACAGATGAGGAAACTAAGGCAAACGGGGTGAAGGAGTTGCCAAGGGACACACGGCAACTGTGTCTGAAGCCAGATTTGAACTCAGGAGGATGAGTCTTCCTGACTCCAGGCCCAGCGCTCAGTTCACTGTGCCACCAAACTGCCCCACTTTGTATATGGGTAGTGTTTAATAAGTGTTTTTTGTTCATTCGTTCATTTAAAGCTAGGCATTCTTGGCTCCAAGTAAAAACATTTTATCTGCTACACCACACTGCCTCTCCAGGCTAGAACTGCATTCCACAGAAATGAAACATGCTTCTTTTTTTAAAAAATACTTTTAAATAAATGTCTGTTGATTGTTTGAAGCTCAAAAGTCAAAGAGGAAAACTTTGATTTTCATGTTAAAAGCCATGTAAACTGGATGGTTTTTCCCACTTAGCATCCTGGAACATGACTTGTGACCAACAACAAGGCATGCCAAGGCGGGATTGAGTCCACACTCTGGGCTGCCAGGCCAGTGCTCTGTTGCCTACGCCAAGCTATCTTCCTCAGCCAATGTACAGCTAGAAAAACCACTTCAGTTCACGAAGCATAGGTGCTTTAGCATTATACTGCCTTTGTATAAGAAGGATAAGAGGCAGAAGTAGAAGCGGGTGACATTGTCATCTGAGAACCACAAATCAGAGAAGTTTCTTGGATGGGCAGAAAGTGACTGCCACTGTTGGTAACTGAAACATATCTCATGCTAATTTCATGATTTTCTTTTTCTTTTTCTAATATTGGTCATCAAGCCCATATACAATAGTGAGATAATGCAAGCAGTGATATGAAAATAATTGATTAATTCATTATAACTCCTGTTTTTATATTACACTCTCCTCTGCTCCCTCAGAGTTGTGGAAGGTCAGACTTGGAAGGGACCTCAGTGGTCATTTAGTCCAATTCAATTGTGACCAAAAATATCCTCTGGGGCAAGTGGCCTTCCAGCCTGTCATAGAGTTTGTGCCCCACAGAGAAAGATCCTGAAATGGCATTGTGCCCATCCACCACCTACTGCATCACTGCTCAACACCTTATTTGTAAACCTAATGGAGCTTCCTGCCCCAAGTTGTTTCCTTGACTCCAGAATAACGTGCTTTCTTAATGTCAGCTTTGCAGCCTGTTCTCCAGCTATAGCAACCCACACGAAAAGAAGTACTCAGATTATCTTTAGGGATTGTTTAGCTTCCTCTATTAAGTATATTATGAGTTGGACAAATAATCTATTTCTATGTAGTTCCAAATGGAAACAAAACCCAGAGAGACAGAACAATTTAGGAACAGCTTTTCTCTAGAAACTCACACAAACAGGTTCAATATTTTCACTGTTTACAGAAAAGACATATTCAAAGAACAACTAAGAGCTATATAAATCGAACCCAACAGCATGGTGGAAAGAGAAGGTACTGGGAAGGCTGGGAGATGAGGAGATGTGGCTTCAAGTTCTGCCCCAGATTCCTAGGCTCCCTGGATTATAGCTCTGACCTTTGAAGGGACCAGGAGGGTCATATTGTTTCATCTGTAAAATGGGGTTAATAATAGCACCTCCCTTCCAGAGTTTTTATGAGGATCAAATGACATAACATCTGTAAAGCCTTTTACCCAGTAAGGAAGTGCTGGCTATTATTTAAATTTTAAACCATGTGCCCTGGCACCATCCATCCATCCATTCATCCATCCATCCACCCACCCACCCACCCATCCATCCATCCACCCACCCATCCATCCATCCATCCACCCATCCATTCATCCATCCATCCATCCATCCATCCATCCATCCATCCATCCATCCATCCATCCACCTATCCATGCATCCACCCACCCACCCATCCATTCATCCATCCATCCATCCATCCATCCATCCATCCATCCATCCATCCATCTGTCCGTCCATCTACCCCGTCTATCCATCCATCCATCCATCTCTCTCTCTCTATAGCTATATCCATCTATATCTGCCTGTCTCTACATTCATACACACATATACATATACACACAATATATACATAAATAATACATATACATGTGTACACACATGTACATACATACATACAGATATACGGTAACAAATATTTATGAATCATGTATCATGTGCCAGTCAATGTCTTAAGCACAGCGGATACAAACTCAAGGGAAAAGAATGGACAATCCCTGATGAGTTTACATCCTAATGAAAGATGAAGAAAAACAAAGGGGAGCTGGAAAGGACGCGGGATGGGGGGAGGGAGGCACTTATGTGCTGAAGTATCAAGGGGGCAGAAGAACTAGTGGGAGGAGAACCGAGCTGTCCCAGCACTTACAAAAAGTTCTTATTTTTGCCTGTTGCTTTTTTGTGTCACCATTGTTTCCACCAGCATCCCTGCCCCTCCCTGTCTCAGGGAGCCATCCATCCTATGTAACAAGCAGTTCTTTTTAAGACTGGAAAAAAATAAAAATAAAAAGAAGAGGAAAAATCATCCTAACTGATCCATACCTCAGTGCATGCAATGTGCAATACCAGAGGACCTCCCTCCTCCACCAAGGAGAGGCGACTCTCATAGCTCTTCTTTCAAGTCTTGCTTGTTGCTTATTATTTTGTGGCATTCATCTTTTAACTTTGTTTTTCTTTTTATTTACATTGTTGCAGTCACTATGTCTGTTTTCTTGACTCTGCTCACTTCTTTCTGTATCAGTTCATGTGGATCTTTTTTTCCTCTGACTTCATCACATTCATCTTTTCTTCTAGTACAGCAACATCCTGTTACATATATGTATCACACATTTCTGCTACAAGTATCTGCATGTATATGGGACCTTTCTTCATATTAGCTTCTTTGCGGTATATGCCCAGTAATAGGACCTTGGGATCAAAGAGTAAGGATGTTTTAGTAACCTTATTCGCATAATTCCAAACGGCTTTCCAAAATGGTTGTGCCAGTTCACAGCTTATTTTCTTATGCACCCCCAGCACAAACTAGTGCCATCTTTTGACATCTTTGCTAATTTTCAGGGCGTAAAGTAAAACCTCAGAATTGTTTTGATTTCTATTTCTCTTATTATTAGTGATTTGAAGCATTTTTTATGTGGTTGTTTATATCCCTTGACCGTTTACCTATTGGGGAATTGCTTTTGGCCTTATATATGCACATATATATTAATGCACACACATATATCTGTTAATTTCTATACATGCCTATATGTATACTCTTGTATACATATGTGTGTGTGTATATATATATATATATACATATATATATATATACACACATAATGTCTGAGTTTCCAAACTCTTATCTTAGAAATTTGATACAAAGATTTTTTCCCATTCCATTGCTTCTCTTCTTATCCTAGCTTCATTAATGTTGTCTATGCAGAAAAGCCTTTTGGTTTCATGTAATCAAAGTTATCTATTTTATCTTTGTATCTGCCTCTGTCCTTTATTTGGTTAACATCCCAGGACTTTCAAAGCATTCCTTCAAACTCAGAGGATCAAAGATTTTTAACTACCATGAACCTTTGAGCTCATCCAGTCCAGTCTTCTCAATTTACTTATGAGGAACCTGAAAGGTGACTTATTCAGCATCCCACAGCTAAGTAGGTAGCAGCACCAGGATGGAGCCAATATCTTCCCAGTCCAAATCTAGTACTCTTTTTATGGCACTTCAACTATCCCAGTAGATTGGGGTGTCGGTGGTAGTTTTTCTTTTTAAAAAGTCTATATCCCCAAACCTGTTTTTTTCTCTTGTTAAACGTGTGGATAAAAACCAGAGATGCTGGTCCCATGATAGTGGCTCTTGCTTTATTCTCAGGTCAGCCAGAGGGTGTTTAGTAACTCCTGTAATTTAGTGTTCGCCTTGTCCTTCCTAGCTCATATTTAATGAACCCCAAGTGAGGTTTCTCCAGACACTGAATGGCAGGCAATCAGCAGCTGAGTACAGTATGTGCTTACAGCAAGCTAATGATGGCCTCACAAGCACCATCAGGTCTCCCCTACTCTTCAGTGATTCATTTTGCTGAAGGCAAATAATTTATGCTACGTCCCACAGCCAGCCCTTCAGACCCAGCACAGAAAATCAGGCAGGAATGTTAATGTAGAAAGGGAGAAATTCTTCAAGCTGGGCTGTTCTTATTAGGAGAGCTGATATACACAGATTGCTGTATCTTGATAATACTATACAAAAAATCTAATTGAATGACACAGCCCCCTGATGTGAGAGAGAAGCCTGCAAAAGTGAGGGTGTACTGGGCTTAAAACCAACTGCTTTAGTTGGCTCTTTGGTGGAATGTCTGATTTCATTCCACTGTGACTGGATTTCACTGGAGTGGCCCAGCTTTGAAGTCCTCTGAGTGAACACTTCTAATACTGATTTTTACCCCATTAGATCTCGGGCCAGAGAGCCGGTTTTCTTGTTTGGGTTAGAATTACTTGACTAGTGACAGTAATTCCAAATACTGCTCAGCATGAATGAAGGAATGAAAAAGTATTTTCGATTAAATTGTATTTTCAAAAGAAGATTTCCCATCCTTTCCTTCCAGCCCAGAGTGTGATGGAGTTAGCTCAAACTCGTTCAAGAGCCAATGATTAAATGTTCAGTGTGTGCATTTACACCTGGGAAACGAGCAAATGCTATAAATTAGGGTTTGATTTCTTGTTCTGTTGATTGTCTAAACTTCAGAACGCTTTGGATAAAATATGAGTGGTGTAGATGAAATTTAAAAATATGTAGTGTGCGCACTTCTTTTTGGAGAGATGATTGTTAAACAGAGAGACAGAGACAGAGTGAAGAATTTAGCAATGCTGCCCAACCAAGAGTCTAACAGTGTGGTTTCTACACCTATTGTCCCCATCTTCTACTACAGAGAAGGTAGGGAGGTGCCTTTTCCTAACTGTGCAATCATCTTAAAAGAGGATGTGCTCCCATCCTTGGGAGAGGAAAAGAAGGCTCCCCAGTGGCAACAGGGAGTCTGCTGATGCCCGCTGAGAGCCAGTCTTTGCCATCTGCCAGAAGGCTGTTTGGAGGTGGATAAAGCTAGGGGCAAGCTGACGACAGGGATATGAAATGGGCGCTTAGGGAATTTTGAAGCAAAAAGAGGGAAACTTTTGTTGCTTCCTGCCCCCCCCTCCCCTTGCCAGGAAGGGGTCAAAAAAGCCCCTTGCTCCTTCACACATTAGCATCCTGTCCTCGTTCAGGTGGAACCATATTTTAACCCCTTTTGAAAACAAAGTGTTTTCTTGTTTGTAGTAAATGACTTATTTTGCCAAGTGGAATGACCTTGTTCTTAGGAAGACATAGATTTGAAGGCTCCTTGGATCCCCACTATATGAGAGCCCCTTGAGGACAATCAGGGCAGGATCTGCTGTAGACATGTCTGAGAGCAGGCCCAGACACCAGTTCCTGGGCCCAGGTGTCCACCACCTTCCACTGAGACCAGCTGGGAACCTGGGCCAATACCACCTCGAATCAGACCCCCATGGAGCTCAGTGGCCCTGTAGGCTTGATTCCCCATGCCAGCGAGGGTCTGTATAGATTTCTTGTTTTCTCATGGATCTCACATTGAAGGCCTTGAGATTCCCCCAGGGAAGACACCCTGCATTTTCTTTCTTTCTTTCTTTCTTTTTTTGGTTTTGTTTTGTTTTGACATTTGAGATGCTTAGTGATTATGGATGGAGGGTGGAGTCCACATCTGTCTCTGAACCGCTCCTCTCTCAGCCACAAGCTGAGCTGCCTCAGGCCTCTTGCCTGCCTCTTGTCACCACCACCACCACCCCCCTTTCCAATTTCCCACACTTTTTTTGAGGCAAAATGCTGATCTTTCTGTTTTGTGTCAAGCCAGCTGTCTGGGTAGGCTCTGCACCTCCTTCAATCAACAGGGACAAATGGCTGCTAGGAGGGCATTTGTTCTCTGTCCTGGGGGGCAGAGGACTGTCGGCTCAGTGGGGCTTCTCCCCCTGGGGGGCCAGGGAAGCTTTGTGCCTGTGAGCCCCTCTCTCTCTATGGGGTCTTTGGAGTTCCTGAGGCTTGGTTTCTCCCAGGCTTTTTCTTCTGTCTAGCTATGTGTCCCATAGTCAGACCATTGTTGGGGGTTGGACCCTCAAACATGGGTCATATTATGGGTGCTGTTTGGGGCACAGTGACCTCAAGACTCACTTCTGCCTCTGTTTAGTCACTGGTATGCTCCTAGAAGCCCAGAATCGGAGCTGGAAGAGTCTTCAGACTAACTCCCTCATCATACAGATGAGGAAACCAGTGACCAGTGATTCAGCAACTTGCCAAGATCATATAGTGGCAGAGTTTGGATCAGGGCACAGGCCTTGGGATGCCCAGTCCAGTCTTTAGCCTCTTTATGACTCATATTCTTCATTAAGTGGGTAGAATGATGCCAGGCATGCCAATGTCACAAGATAAAGTATGGTCCAGTCCTGTCCTTCCCCTTTTCCCTAGGCCAACAATTGTCTTTGGGAGCCCAAGGATGGGGAATAAGGAAGCCCCTGTGCCATTCTGCTCTCTCCTTTGGGTCCTATCAGACGTCTCAGCCTGCTTTGGGGAGAACTTGTCCCAGAAACTCCACAGGAACATTCTAGTGGCTAACTATATTCTTCATGAGGAAGCAAAGGAAAGAGAAACCAGGGCAGAGAGGGGGTGAAGGCACAGGCCTGTGGGAGCAACGCAGGGAGGAGAGACCAACTTGAAGCTGGGGAAAAGGCCTCTCTTAATGGAGAACAAAGACAGAGAAAAAGGGGGAAGCTGCTGGGGAGGCAAGTAAGTCATGCTCTCTGGGACGTGAAGTGATAGGCAGGAAATGGAAAATTGTCATTAAAAAAAAAAAATAAATGCATTTATGTATTTACACAAATTCAAGTGTGTGTATGTGTTTATGGTGTCCCAAAAGTCTTAGTGCAAATTTAAGGGAGTACTTTTCACTTTAAAAACTGCACTAAGACTTTGGTGACACCCTGTATCTAGTTTATATATGATCTGATCTCTATTATACATGTCAAGTGTGTATAGACTATTGTATGTCTTTACAACATACGCTTATATCATGCAGAAATGTTATATATGCCATGTTTATATATAAATGTACATGTGTACATATAGGGTCTCGCAAAGGCCTGGTACATGAAGAATGCATATATAGAACAGGAAAGGCTGAAGAAGGCAGAAGGAAGGCCATGCCAAAGTCCCCACCAGGACTGTGATATTCCTGTTCAGCACTGAAACTGAGGCCTCAAAAGTGGGCAGGGTCACAGCGCTGGAGGAGATGCTGAGCATCAGTGTCTCCGACTTAACTCAGCTGTTCATTAGGACCCTTCCCTGCCCTCCCTCTGTCTGAGAACCATCCCTTACAACAGAGGCCAAAAAAGGAAGAGACAAATTATGTCGTTCAGCAAAACCAACCAGCCCACCCACCAAACCTGCCACTGTATGCAGTGCCCCCCTCCCCCTGCTGTCCTCTCCCCTCTCCCCCCTTCCCCCAGTCACTCCCTGAAGAGAAGGGGGCACATTCTCTATCTCTTCTCTGAGGTCAAGCTTGGATATGATCATTTCCCAGAATGCTCCAAGAGATTTTTGGAGGTCATTTTAATCTGTACCAGGGTCACACTGAAGTCATTTCTCTGCAGTCTTTTTTGTTGTTCTTCTGTATTCCATCATGCTGCTCCCTTCGTTTGGCTGCAGTGCCTGTAGTAGGGTGACAGGATCACAGATTTATTCCCAAGATCTGAGATGTGTAGCCTGCATGGATCAGGGGGGGAAGGACCTGAGAACACCTGGTCCAACATTGTCATTTTACAGATGAAGAAACTGAGGCCAGAGAGGGGCAGTGCCTGACTGGACTTACGGGTAGCAAGTAGCAGGAGTGGGAATCAAACCTGGTTGCTCTGAGTAAGGCTGAGCTTTTGGCTGGTAAATACCCAAAGACCCTTGGACACTCTCAGAGATGGCATGGTGGAGGGTTCAGAGGCTTGGCCACTGGAATTCCTAGCTTGGCTATTGACTATGTGGAAGGAGAGTGGATGACAGAGTCAGGCTCCAAAAGGATTTGGACAAAACAATACAGTGCCACAGCATAGCCCAGCGTACCCCAGCATACCATCCTACAGCACACAGCACAACACAGTGCAATGCAATACAACAGAGTATGATACAGTGCTATACATCGCAATCTGATGGCATTAAGGGCCTACTATGTGCCAGGAATCATGCTAACTGCTGCAAATGTTGTTGCTTAGTGGTTTCAGTTGTGTCTCACTCATTGTGACCCCATTGCCAAAGATACTAGAATGGTTCGCCATTTCCTTCTCCAGCTCATTTTACAGATAAGGAAACTGAGGCAAGCAAGGTTAAATAACTCTCCCAGAATGATGCAACTAGATCTGGACTTGGGTCTTCCTAAGACTCTAGGATTCTATCCACTGCAACACCTAGCTGCCCCCAAGCATTAGGGATAAAAATAAGAAAAAGACAGTCCCTGCCCTCAAGGAGCTTACAGTCTTATGGAAGAAGACAACAAACACAAGAAAGCTGCAAAAGAAGGGAGGCAAAGGGCATCTGGAAAACAGGGGGTGAGTGGGAAGATAATGGTGGTGGAGGCAACACCAAGCAGAGCACCTGGTGGAAACTGAGCAAATGGTAGGGATGCTGAGCCCTCTACCCAGGGAAGCTTGGGCAGGAGTTCTTTGCTCTGCCCTCCAGCCCTCAGGTCAGAGGAATAGAAATGACTTGTGGGGACTGATGAGGTCTATGGACCAAAGACGGAGCAATCCCTAGGCTAGAATACTGGGAAAATTCTGCTAAGATGAACTTCAGCGGGGATCCGAGTCAGCTCTTGAGCCGGGTGTAAAAAATGAGCTCACAAATAGAAGATGGGAAAGGGTGCGTTGAGAGCCAGTCTCCTGGGAAAGGTCTGGACTCTTTAGCAGACTGAAAGCTCGGGGTGAGCCAGCAGTGTGATGGGGCAGCCAGAAACTTGAGCGCCATCTTGGGCTGCCTCAAGAGGGACCCAGTTCCCAGAATGAAGGAGGTGAGAGTCCCATTGTCCTCTGTCCCCATCAGACCTCATTTAGAGTGTTGTATTCAATTCTGGATGTCCAAGTTTAGAAGGGCGTTGACCAACTGGAGAGTGTCCATTGGAGGGCAACCAGGATGGAAAAAGACCTTAGGGCCATGGCAGATAAGAATCAGCTAAAGAAGCTGGATCTGTTTAACCCAGCAAAATGAAGGGGGGAGGGGGACATGACAGCTCTCTTCAAGCCTTGAAGGGTTGTCTTGTGAAGGGGGAGGGGTCTGGATTAGACTTGTCCTGTTTTGCCTCAGAGGTTACAACCAGGAGCAGTAAATGGAATGCACCAAGGGGCGTGTTTAGATTGGATAACAGGAAAGCTTCCCAAGCTTAAGAATTGGGGAATGGGTTTCAGTGAGAGGTGATGAGTTCCCCATCCTTAGAGGCTTTCAAAGACTGGTTAGTTTGCTCTAACAAGGAGTCCTTTGGGGGTGTTGCTTGGACTGGATGGCCACCAAAGACCCCTTGCAACTACATACTATGAAAACTCTTCTATTCTTTAAGAGATTCTTAATAAAATATTCTAAATTTGCTTAAAAGCCAGATTCTCCAACCCTCTCACTTCAAAGTCTCGTGTAAATCTGAGGAAGGGCTGAACTTACAGAAGTATCCCATACATGGTTTGGCCAGGTGGTGGCCACTGAATTATCTCCCAACTCAGAAATTCTGAGATCCTGTGGTATGACCTCCTTCTGAGCCTGAGCTTCCTATTTTGTCTTAAGAAGTCATGGGAAGAGATAATCTTGAAGGGCTCTTCCAGCTCTAACCCTACCACCACATAAATGTGCTTCTTCTTCCCCTGGGCCTCCAGAGCTGACAAACAGTAACTGTTTAAAATGGTCCCCGGGCTGTATATATTTGTTATGAGATATTTGGGCTTTTTTCTTGTTTTTCAATGGATTGGGAGGGAGAGTAAATTGATTTCTATTAATGTTTTTAAAATAATAAAGTAGGGGGGGTTTCTACAGA
Source organism: Pseudocheirus occidentalis (assembly GCA_028646575.1). Classification (NCBI taxonomy): domain Eukaryota; kingdom Metazoa; phylum Chordata; class Mammalia; order Diprotodontia; family Pseudocheiridae; genus Pseudocheirus; species Pseudocheirus occidentalis. Next base: position 13,462,227 of record CM053597.1, on the reverse strand, counting down.
GGTGAAATCTTGCATGTACTTTCAGATAAAGCCACTGTATTATTAATTTTCTTAACTATTTTACTTTATTGTAAGAGATTTCTCATTAAGGATGAGTATTCTATAAATATCTGTAATATCAAAATGAAACCTATCAATTAAACTGAAAAGTGTTAAAAAAAAAATAAAATGGTCCCCGGGGAGAGGGTGGGGAGAAGGTAGGGAGAGGAGGTAGAGGAGATAGAGAGAGAAAACCCAGACAAAATCTCTAGGAGCAAAGTCATGACCCAGAAGGCAGGTGTAAAGAAGTTCCAGCTGCATGAGGCATCATCACATCTGGAGAGCCAGAGGGTTGCTTACCTTCCATCTCCTGGCCCTAGTTGGGGAAAAGAGAGAAACAGTGATCGGCTTTGGTCCAGCGCACCTGAGCTCCTCAGCCTGCTGCAAATGCTCGGGAGGAAAGCAGATTGACAGCTGGTGTGTGAGATGCCCAAAGGAAACTTGACTAATAGAGAAATTGAGAGTATGACAGATAGAAGCAAGATAAGAGCGATTATCCCAAGGTAAAGTTATTTCAACACACTGCTACCAACCTCTGTACATAACTTAGTATGAGAAAAAAAAAACAGGCCAGCATATTAGGCCAACAGCTTTGTTGTGCAGCCCCCGTACCAGCTCTGACAGCTTATCAAAGAGCCAAAGAGGAGATCTGTCTTTGTACTGTGGACAAATGTCAAATAGGAGACGGCCACAGATTAAAGTCTTTAAAATAAAAAGGATCCCCTCTCCGGTTATCATATCTGGCAGGTTGCTAAATGTTTACATTTGGTGCCTCCTCAGATTCATGGGCTGCTGGCCACACTTGACAGACTCAAGACCAGTTTTAATCTAAGGCTGTTTAGCAGGAGTTTGCCCAAGTCCCTAATGATAGCTGACATTTCCAGAGCGATTTAAAGGCTGCATATGACTTTATTCTCTCATTGAAGCCTGGTGACAAACAAGAGAGGTAGATACTTATAGGATTTCAGAAAGGGTCAGAGCTTTAGGACTGAAAGGGACTTCAGAGGCCATCCAGTCTGACTTTCTTATTTTAAAGATGAGGAACCTGAGGCTTTAAAGTGAGGCTGCTTGACCAAGCTTGTAGAAATGGCTAGTAGACCTGGATTCGAACCCAAGTCTTCTGACTCCAAAATTCAATGAAACTGAAGTACGTTGGAGAGCCAGGATCTGAACCCAGGCCCTACCCCCACCCCATTGCGCCAAGAGGCCTCCAGCAAAGGGCTCCATTTATGACAACTTAAATTATTTCCTAAATTGGAATTGCTCCAAGGTTGGTATCATGGAATAGCCCTACCTGCATTAGGCAAGTTTCACATTGACTCAGGAAATGCAAACTGGGGCTGCTGGAGTCTTGTGTTACTCACCCTGGTTGCAGATTTAGCTGCAAAATGTTTAATACATGTGACTTGTTATCAGACATTTCCTGACTTGTGCAGTTAGGGAAAAAAGCTTATGATTTCCATAGGTTTTCAAATTGAGCCCCAAGGGTTGTGTGTGTGTGTGTGTGTGTGTGTGTATTTCTGTGTGTCTGTGTGTATGTTGGTGTGTGTGTGTGTGTGTGTGTGTGTGTGTGTGTTTTAAAGTATAGCAACAGAAAGAGATCAAGTACCAAAACTATTAAAGTCACATCACTTGGAGCTTGGTAAATACTATGCCTTCATGGGAATCATGAGCCTGTGAAGAATGAGCTTGCCTTTTTTTCATAGGATTGGGGGTCTAGACCCCAGTGGGGTCTTATTATCCCCTCACTTTATATCTGGGGAAACTGAAACCCAGGCAGGTAAATGACAAGATCATGTGAGAAGTGGAACTTGAACCTGGGTCCTACTGTCAGTGCTCTCTTCCCTGTACTCTTTATCCTTCCAAGTTATTTTATTGTGCTTTTGAAGTGATAGAAAACCTTTACTTGCAGAGTCACGATGAGCATGGAGTGAGTGAATTGGGCTTCAGATGTTGGCACATGTCCCACAGAGACAACATGGAAGGGGGAGGTGGGAATCAGGCTTTCTCTCTGGGCTGTGTTCTCCCTCTCTCTGCTGACCACTGACCCGTTTTCTCTGGGTTCTCTGTTGGTCCATGGACAGAACTGCTTCCTGGCCCAAAGATCCTGAAGATCTCATCATCATGGCCTCTTTCTCCACAAACCCTTGTGGAATTCAGGACACCTTCTCTCCTTTCCTCAGGGCTGTTTACACGTGTGTGTACCACCTTTTATCCCAAGTGGAAGAATTTCTTTTTGTGGATCCCATTGCTTATTTATTTCAGCTGAGATTCAAAGACTTCCTTTCTGCTTGTATTTATGTCAAAAACACTTACTTCAGTGTCTGCCATATTGTAAACGTTTAATAAACGCTCCTTGACTGAGATAAAATAACCACTTCTTTCTGCCTTGGTTTGGAGAGGAGAAATATTACTTAAGTTAGTGATTGTTGAGCATTTGATTTTAAACCTTTGTTCATTTGGATCCAAACTGAGTCCAGATGGTGAATCCTCTGTGGTGGCTGGGTGTGTCTAGGAATATCTCTCAGCCTCAAGAATGTTCATTGAGGTCAAGCAAAGAATGAGCTTCAGCATCCAAAGGAGGCCTGGACCTGTTTCAGTAAGGTCAGGAGTACAAGAGGTACAACCATTCTGACTTAACCTTTTCAAAAATGAGAGCTGTACTATGTCAAGGGTTATTGTCACTTGGGCCTCTGGAAAGGGGAAACCTTGGAATCTGGGCTTCAGAGAAGCTGTGGTTCAGCTGCAGCTAAGTGTGTAAGAGCAGAAAAGGTTCTGGACTAGAAGTGAGAAAAGGCCTGGGTTGTGTTCTGACTTGGACCCTGGACAGGGTTTCATTTATGCTCTACAGTTGTACTGGGAGGGAGGCATCCTAGGTACTTTTATCAGCTCCCTTTTTAGATGAGTAACTTGGCCATTTCAATTTCCTAAGGTGGCACCAAGGACAGAGGGTTGGGTCTGGAAGACTTGTCTTCCTGGGTTCAGATCTGACCTCAGACACTTACCAGCGGTGTGACCCTGAGCAAGTCCTTTAACCCTGCTTGCCTCAGTTTCCTCATCTGTAAAATGAACTGGAGAAGGACATGGCAAACCAGTCTAGTACCTTTTCCAAGAGAACCCCAGCCAGGGTCACAAAGAGTCAAACAATGAAATGATTGAACAATAACAAGACTGTCCAAGATCAGACGACGGGTGAATGTCGGAGATGGAGATGAGAGCCAAGGTGGCTGTTGATTTGGTTCTGACCCTTCCAGACACTGATGTGATTCTGCATAGACCTATCTAGTCCCATAATGAAGAGGTGATCTGACACTATTTAAATACAGATTTCCTTCTTGTGTTGCTGAGCTGATTGGTGTAGAAGTGGGGGGCAAAAGGGATGGATTTGGAGCCTGAGGAGTCCCTGCTCCTTTCCTACTTGCATGATTTGGCATGTTCCCATACCTCAGTTTCCTCATTTGTAAAATGAAGGGGTTACAATGATGTCCAGCTCTCAGTCAATGACCCCACGATCCTCTTAGGACACCATTTGATGAGTCAAAGGACGATCTACTTGAGAAGGATGAGAATTTGGCTCCACTTTCAAAGCTGAGCTGTCTACCCTGCCCCCACCCCAGCAAGATGAAATGGAAGATGGAGACAACTCTGGAAAATTCATACCCGAACTGGGTATGTGATGCATACCCCAAATCCACCCTCAGGTGAAAAGCTTGCCTGATGCAATAAAGGAGGCAAAGTTAGTCCCTAAGGAAAACCACACCAGAGCCCCTGCCCTTCTCTCCCATCCCTCAAAAAGGCCTTGCTTTTGAGGGAAATAGCTAAGTATATTGATTTACTCTACACCACTCTCAGATGAGGATGCTTTATTGTGGGGTCTAATGTAGCACAGCTCATCACAATATCAGGCAGGGAAAATGTTCTCCTTGGTCTCAACTGTGTATAGAGAATAGTACATACAGTAGTTGGAGCATTGACTTTGGTGTCAGAAAGACCCCTGTGACCAGGGGCAGGTTATTTCATCTCTCAGAGGCTGAGACAATTCTAAGACTATAAGTTACTGATGGATTGCTAATTGGCATGAGGGTGGTAAGGTTCCACACTGGGAGTTCCCAATATTGATAAAACCATAGGTCTAAACTCCCTTTTCCCACTGGAAGCTGAGCCATCTGGGTTTCAAAATCAGTTTAGGAGTCTGAGGAAGAGATAGAATCCGTTCCAAAAGGAACTCCCAGCTCCATCTTCAGTCTCAGAAGTCAAACTTTGCTAGTTGTTCTCAAAGCCCCTGATGTCAGGGTTCCTGTCAGAGGCTCACTAAGGCTGACAGACTCTTCTAATCCCAACTGATCCCAACCACAATAGGAACAAGCACTACAGATAATATTAGAGAACATTTTACTGTTTATATGGCACATCTGTGTTCTGTCTTGGCCTGTATCTTTGGGAACTCAGTCAATAGTCAGTCAGTAAACATGTATTAAGTGCCTGCTACGTGCCAAGCCCTGTGCTAAGTGCTGGACTCCTGCCATATTTCTGACCTTTTAGGACACAGAATTCCTTAGGAAGACAAGCTCCATCTCTCTATGGCACCAAACGTGACAATGGCTGTAATGTTTGGTAAGATGCTCTTTAAAGGTGATTATTATTGTTGTTGTGCTTCTTAGTTTCTTTATTTTGATAAGCCAGATGCATAGATGTAGTCATTAGAGGCTGTGTGGCAGAGAGGAGAAAGCACTGGCTCTGCAGTTACAGGCTTTGTTGTTGTTAGTCATGTGCAACCTGACATTTGGGGTTGAGATCCTGAAGTGGTTTTCCATTTCCTTCTCTAGATCATTTTAAGATGAACTGAGGCAAACAGGGGGAAGTGACTCACCCAGGGACACCCTGCTAGGAAGTGTCTGAGGCCAGATTTGAACTTGGGAAGATGAGTTTTCCTGACTCCAGACCAGGTGCTCTATGCACTACGGCGCCCTCTAGCTACCTAAATTATGTATTTCATCTTGGTGTTCATTCTAAATCAGTTCATACAAAGCCTCCATGCCTCTCTTTAGTTTCCATCCTGATTTATAGCCATTATGGACCCATGGGAAAAATCCGCACTTCCTCTAGGATAGGAGAGAATGATGTCAGGGGATTCTTTTCTAGGGCTCTCCACTCCCTAAGCCCACCCTTTGGCAGTGCCCCCATTATGTCCTCCTGCTCAATGGAGGAGTCATCGGCAACAGAGGAGTGAAGCCAGGCATCCACGGCCTCCATTCTCAGTCCCTCTCAATGTATGTCACCTGTTTGCAGTGACTGATAATAAATCTCTTCGGGAATTCCTCAGGGCAAACCATTTTAGAAAGAAAAGAGCCAGATGCTTTTAAGACTTGGCACTCTCTGTGATGGATCAAAGTGCCATAACCCCCTTGGCCCGGGTCCTCAGTGAATATTTCATTCTGACCAACTACTTTATCTCTGAGCACATTCTGGCTTTGGATGATTCCTCCGTGCAGACCACAATAGGTGTCCTGGTTTGTTGGACTCACCACATTGCTCATTTGTTCAACAGAGGAATTAATTTCTTCCCCTCTATGGATCCAGGTGGAAGAGATGTAAGTTTAGGGAGCCGTGTTGTATGGGTAATAGCCAAATGCAGCTGACACTTAACAAGTAGTGATTTGTAAGCCTTTGATTGAGAGCTAGAAGGGAATGTAGAGGCCATTCAAACCCACCTCCTCCTTTTACAGGTGAGGAAACTGAGGCCCAATGAATGGAAATGACTTGCTCAAGGTCCCACTGGTAGGTCAGAGGATTGCAGGATTTAGAGCTTGGAGGATTCTCAGAGGCCATCTAATTTGACACTTTCATTTTACATGTAAGGAAACAATCTTACGACTCTGATCCACACAATGCCAACCAAAGTTCTAGAGGACCAATGATAAAATATGCTACCCACCGCCCAATGGAAAAGTGACAGCCTCAGGGTACAAACTGATGTATCTATTTTTTAAACATGGCCGATGTGGAAATGTGTCTTGCTTGATTGTACATAATTATTGCAAAAGATTTTTTTTTTTAGTTTTTCTTTCAAAAAAATTTTTTTGGGGGTGGGTAGAATGAAGAAGGAAACCAGGAAAAAAGGAAAGGAGAACAATGAAGCAGTCTTTCATGTATAGAAAAGAGGAGAAGAAGAACAGAAGGAATCATGTACAAGCAGGAGAGCTTTGGATATTTCATGTTGAATTTATTATTTATTTTAAAAGTAAAGCAATCTATGCATAATAGAGAGTCACAGTTTCATGCGCAATCCTCCGTTCTATTATGAATATGAGATGCTTTTTGGGGGTGTTTATTAAGTTTACAGTAAATGAATAGCCAGATGAGAAGTAAAAGAAATTCTGCTTATAAATAGCTGAGCACATTTTAGCTAGATCCATGACTCCTCTGTCTTCTGAATTTACTCAGACTTCTCCTGTTAAATCTAGCTGCTGCATGATAGTACCAAGAACACTGACTTTGGACTAGTAGTACAGAAGCTCCCTGAGGGTGGGACTGTTTTAATTTTGTTACTGATTCCTCAATGTCTTTCCCTTAAACAAAGAATCACTTTCTTTAAAACATCGGTATTCTTCTAGGAATGTGGGCTATGGGTGGTGGTGTTAGCATTACAGTCTCTGAAGACTTGAAATTGGGGTTTATCCAATGGGCAATCAAGAGACATCCTGTGAACTTGAATAGGCTAAAACCCATTTCAAACAGAAGTACTTTAACAATTTTCGAAAAGAAATGAATGACTAGAAAAAAAGAGGTGGGCTACTCACAAACAAAGATAAAGGAAAGCCAATAAGCAAGTCTTATGCCCCAAAACACAAGAGATGGCCTCCAGCTTCTAGAGTGGACCATTCCTCATGGGAGAGCAAGGCCAACAAGGAGCACAGGACAGACACACCTAGCTGGCTTGGTGTCTGAATCACTGAAGAGATGAAAACATCAATCCCTTTGATGCTCAGTACCTACAACAATACTTTCTTTAAAGCATTGAGAATACTGGCTCGGTGGTCAGAGGACTCGGTTTCAAATCCGTTCACCTAACCCAAGGATCATACCTAAATTGCTTACTTTTTTTTATTTTGTAAGATCATTCCCAGGATTATTGTTTTTTAATTAGATTTAAAAATTTTTTTGCATGATTATTTTTATAAAGTTCTAGAGAATTTTCAGTTCTCTAGAATGGAGTATTACATAAAACAATATTTATGAGAGGCAGAGTGTGACCCCTATCCTCCAACTCTGGATATAGCTGTGGGATTTAGCCAATGTAATAACAAGGTATTAATTTGAGATGAAAATAACTGGAAGGATATCTCTATACCAAGGGGGGTTGTGTGAGAATCAAATCAGAAAATGAATGTAAAACACTTTGCAAATCTTAAAGTGCTACAAGAGTCATCATTATCACCATCATCACCACCATCACTACTACCACCACCACCACCGCCACCACCGTCACCACCGCCACCACTGTCACCACCACCACCATCATCGTCACCACCACCACCATCATCATCACCACCACCACCACCATCATCACCACCACCATCACCATCACCACCACCACCATCATCATCACCACCACCACCACCATCACCACCACCACCATCACCACCACCACCACCATCACCACCACCACCGTCACCACCATCACCATCATCATCACCATCATCACCACCATCACTACCACCACCACCTCTGTCACCACCACCCATCATCATCATCATCATCATCATCATCATCATCATCATCATCATCATCATCCTGCAATCCTCTAGTCTAGAGGTGACTTAATTCCCTAAGTCTTCTAATGCCCCTCTGAAGAGCTCAAACAGTATTTATAGGGCATTCTAGGAGTGTGCCAGTAAATGTTTTAACAACTTGGCTATCTGGAAAAAAATTATGTATGTATACACACTTTTCAGTTTAATCTGCATTATTATTAACATTTAATTCTAGACAATCAACAAAACAATAAATCAAGCCTTATTTATAGTGATTATGGTGAATGCTTATTTCTGAGGTGAGCAAATACTCACACTGAAAAATGAACCATTAACTTACCAGTTACAATAGGCCCCAGGATACCACTGCTCTTTGCTCTGGCACATTTCTGATATGTGAACATTTTTCTCTGCTGAGAAAAAAGTAGACAGCCATTTCCAGGGCTTTGAATGGCTAAGTTCTAGGAAATTCAAAAGGCTCAGTAGTACTTTGTAGAGGAGAGCCCTTGGAGGAAGGGGTTAGTCCTGGGGAGGGGATTTCTCTCTCCCTTCCCTTCATCCAAACCTCCCTGTATTTCTTGAAATACAATGCTTCTAGTCTCCTAGGTTCATAACGTTGGCATTATCCTAGAATCCTCATTTTCTCTCATCCCCCATATACCCAAATCAGCAGCTATTTCTTGCCACCTCTATAGCCATGATACCTCTGGCATCAAACACTTCTCTTCGCTCACACATCTATCACCAGAGTTCAGGGGCTCATCACCTCTCACCTGGATTATTACAATGGTCTCCTAAATGGTTGCCTCAAATCTCTTCCTACTCCAATCCATTCTACAACTTGCTACTGAGTACAGATCTGACCATATCAGCCTCTTGTTCAGTCAACTCCAATGGCTCTCCATGGCCTCTAGGATGAAATAAAAGCTGCAATGAGATTTTGAACCAGTTTATCTTCTAGCCTCTTTGAATATTCCTCTTCAGCTCAGGTATCACCATCTATGGAAGTCTTTCCTTATCGCCCAATACTAGTACCTTCTCTCCTTTCCTCTTTCTTTTGCATTTAACTATTTTGTATTTATTTGTGTGTATACTTTATATTTATTCTGTAAGTATATGTCTCCACCTGTATATAATATCTCTTTGTTGCCCCTATTAGAATGTAAACCCCTTAAGAACAGGGATTAATTCATTCTTTATGTTGCTATACTCAGCAGCTAGCACAGTCTTGGCAGGTAGGTGCTTAATAATGTATGTTGATGGATTAATTTGCCTAGTGGGACACATTTTGATTTGCAAAGATGCCATACCTTGTGAAGAGAAAGTTCAGGCCAGCAGCTGGGTAACCCATCTGGCAGAAATGTTGTACCCTATGATGAACAAGCACAACTGTCCTCACAGAAGGGAAAATTGTGAGGATTCTACAAAGAGAGAAAGAACACTGAGGTCCTGTGGTACCAGGAATTGTGAGTTGCCTCTGCAACATATGTGTATGTGCCTCATTATTATTTTATGTTAAGTTCACTCTTCTCAAGGATGTGTGTGTATTGTGGACAAGTGTGCATAAGTTTAATTGGGAGAATGATTTGTAGATATGGTTTTTACTGTGCCATCTTAGTGAATACCTCTGCTAAGAGCTAATCATATACATTGACTGACTGTTAAATGAAAGCACACTGGTGGGGGCTCATCAATTCTAGGTTTATAAGAATAGTCCCACAAGGATACATCCTAGAACCTGAAGATGGCAGCCACCCTTGGGGACCAAAACTGCAAGTGTAGTACACATACTACAATGAAGTAGCCTGGAAGGAGGCCAATATTGGTGTGTGTGTGTGTGTGTGTGCGCGCGCACGTGTGTGTGTGTGTGTGTGTGTGAGTGAGAGAGAGAGACAGAGAGACAGAGAGAGAGGGAGAGAGAGAGAGCGAGAGAGAGAGAGATGAGAGAGAGAGAGAGAGAAAGAGAGAAAGAGAGGGAGGGAAGGAGGGAGGGAGAGAGAAATGCCTTTGTTTTGAGACCTTGAGCGTATCAAACTGGGCCTCAGTTTCATTGAGAGAGCTGTACTAGATGAGCTCTAAAGTCTTTTCAGCTCCGAATCCGTTTTGTATGTATGAGTACGGGGGGGCATTCATATGTATAAAAGAATAAGCTAAACTTGTGCAGGTCTTACTCTCTCACTTTAGAGATGAAGGAACAGGTCAAGAAAAGCAGCTTTGATTCAATACAAAGGGTTCTGGAGCGGCTGTCAGAGAACCTCAACTGTTATTCCCCCCCCCCCCCCAGGAGACCATGGGCCCTACATGAACTGTTCCCCAGGGGGAACCATTTGGTTTGACCACACACACATTGCATATCAACACAACGGATTAAAAGATGTTCCATACATGCAGTACATATACATACATATGTGCAATTTCTCAAATATTCACATAATATTGAGCGTGTGAGTGAATTAGATGAGTGAGTTAAACCAAATTTTTAGTAGGCAGAAAATGTCATACGTTGTGCTTTTTTTTCCATGAGGAAAAGAGGAAAGAAGAGGAAAGAAGCTGGGAGGAACTCAGCCAGACAGCAGTTAGGTTAAAATTATGTCTCCCTGTGGCAAAGTGAGAGAAAAGGGGATCAGGAAAAAGGAATTGCCGATGGAGGGAAAGTGTTTCTGCATTTCCTGTTAGGATCATCCTCTACCCACTCAATTTTGGGGGGGGGGGCTGGAGAGTAAATTTTAATTTCTCTGGATAGAAGCAGGTATGTCCATGAATCTCAGGTCACATAAAGCTTTCCCTAATGGCAGAATCTGTGTGCATGGTCATCTACAAAAGATGCGGTTAGTGAACTCCTGAGTGAATGAGTGTGAATCATCGATGCTCCCACAGCTCTGCTCCTCCCCATGGTGCTGGGTGGGGGTGTTGTTTGCAAGCAATTATATTGCTGTGAAAATGCTAGAGCTGGTCTCATTGGATTCACTTTATCTGGAAAGTCCCCAAATAGGCTTTCTAATTTAGCCTAATTGGGGATAGTTAACAAAAGCCACCAGAAGTGTCCACAAAACGTCTTTATTTAGCAGGCTATACAGGCTGGAATGATGATGAGCCAGAAGGAAAACAGATTTGGGCATTAGGAGCATCTGGAAATAAAATGTTGGAGCTGGGACTCCAACAGACAAACACTCACAAGGCAAGAATCCATTGCCTTGCGTTTTGGGTGTCCAAGCACCTAAATGGAACTCATTTACTTTGACAAGACCAAATCAAGGTAACAAGCATTTATTAAGCACCTACTGGATGCTAGCAACTCTACTAAGTACTTTATCTAGACCTAGAAGGCTCCTCAGAGCTGACTGAGTCCACCTTCTTCAAATAAGAAAACCAAGGCTCAGTGAGTTTTAGTGGCTTGCCCAAAGCCACACAGGTGGTAATGTCAAAGGTAGAATTTGAACCCAGCTCTTCCTTACTACAAGTTCTCATTTCTAATCACCACACCAGGTTGCCTCTCACATTCCAGTTAATGTTTGTGAAACTTGACAAATATTTAGGAATAGAGGTGGGACCTGTGATTTCACTAGTGTAGTGGGCTGTGGGGGAAGGAAAAGGGAAAGAGGGAGACCAGCTGGCCATCTCCTCTACACCCCATAGTCTTAGAGAGTTGCTAAGGACACTAGGAGGTTAAGTGACTTACCTAGGGTTACACTGCCAATGTGTGTTAGAAGCAGGTCTTTCTGACCCAGGGACCAGCTCTCCACTCACTATACCAGGCTGCCTCTCTGGGCATTCAAAAATATGTCTGGAACAGCCCCTGCCCTCAGGGAGCTGACTCCTAGATCCAATTCTCTACCTACTAGGCAATATCATATCTCTGAATATTCATTCATTCATTTATTCCGTTAAGACTGGTCTTCCCAATGACCCACATGCCCCATACTCAGGGCTGCTCACAAGCCTTTATCCTACTCTGATTGTGACCTGGATCAGTTCTCCTCTCCTTAGGCATCCTGGTAGGCTCCTGCTTCTGGGAACCCCCATAATGATACTCTGCTTTGAGACGACATTGGATTGCTAGAGCTGATTGCTACTTGGAACTCCCCAACTCAAGAGTCAGGCCAGCCCCAGTCCCCCTGGTAGCTGGGATTAAGGGCATGAACCCCCACACTTGTCCTCTTAATGCATTTAACATTTCTTAAAAACTTACTGTTTTCAAGGCGGCGAGGATCAAACAATGAAAACAAAAAAAAAAGAGAAAAGTCCCTGAGCCTGGGGTGCTCATATTCTACAGGGCAGAAGGCAGGAAGCACACATATGTTCATAGATAAATAGACGCAGGGTGTACAAGATTATGCAAACTAATTTCCAGAGGGACCCTCTACCTGATGCATATGAGCAGCAAAGGGAAATGCTATCCTTTGCACAGCTCATGCCTCCTGTCACAAAAGGGAAAATAGGGGAGGATTGCAGCATCCATCTCCTGAAAACTGGAAAATTATCCATTGGCCTGAGACCCAGTCCCATAGTCCCCAAGCTCTGCCTTCCTGGAGAAGGGAGTGCAAGGAGGGCATTGGGTAGGAACTATCATAGAGGGTCTATGGAAAAACTCTGGCCAAAAAATTCATCCATGTTGTCTTCCATCTAAACAAGTTGTGAGCCAGTGCCTGCCTCGATTCATATACTCATACCATCCCAGTTCCTTCCTTTGTTCTTCCGTATCTCTGGATTGATCTGCCACCTGCCATGGGCCCTGTATACCCAATAGACTAGACCATTATTTCTCCAACTGGCTTCCTTTGTGAATTAGGAGCTTGGCCCCCTTCCTGCCTCCTGGGGCCACATTTGTGATTTCATTCACCTACAACTTACAAATCAAAACAAAAGTGGTGGCCGATGATATTCTAGAGTTCTTTTCTTAGTGGTGACACTCAGGCAAGAGAATCAAGAACATAATGGGAGGGATGCCAGGAAATTCCAACATGAAGGCAAAATCCAAAGCCAGTATTTGAAACGATGAGTTTCAGGGCGGATTGGCTGGCGTAGCCAATGGTGGCTACCTGCCGTGGGCTAGAAGATACCCACAATGAACATAGCTCAGGCCTGGACCCTCTGCAGAGTAGAAGACCCAGTGAAAAACCCCTGTGTGTGTCAGATCCCTGTTATTGATGTTTACCGGGGAGCCTTCTAATTCCAACAAACCCCTGCTGCTCCTTTAGAAACCTGGGGGATTGTTAACATGGTGAGAGAGAGTTCATGAACTCTGCCTGTACGAATGCAAAATCCCTGGGTCATTGATATGGAGGGGGCCCGCATGCATTTCTCTTTCTTTTGGTTCCCACTCCTTTCCAATCATATTTTAATGATTGAAAAATTTCAAAAAAAGCAAACAGAAGCTGGTAGGTTTTCTACACCTCAGACTTATTGCATTAGGTACTTGTTAGCTTTTTTACAAAGCTCATTCCCTCTTTCCCCCAAAGTAGTCATTTAGGAATAAAGAACTCAAGTTTTTCTGATATGCTAAAGGAGGCAATTTACAAATATTTAGCAGTTACACCAATGACATGTCTAGCAGCAGAATGAGCAAGAGCAGCCATTTGGAAAATGATCCTAGTCTATAGTTAAGACTTATTTATTATGCAAAATTAAGAAAGTACCTTGAAAGGAACAACTCCTACCTTAGATTTACTGTGAAGGCACCCCCCTTGCATACATTTGGCTTGTAAATCCTGCACATTTTGCCCAGAGGGTATTAGCTGCAGGAAACTGGGGCAGTAAACAGTTCCTGACTGGTGGCTGCTTTCACTTGGACCTGTTTGATGAAAAATTAGTCAGCTGGCTAAGAAGACAGAACAGCCTGGAACCTGGGGGTGGGGGTGGGGGACAAGCGGAGCTTGGCGGGAGGATGCTGAACATTCTTCTTTCTAACCCTTTGGGTTTCTTTGTTTTTTTGCTTTTTCACATTAGAGTCCTTTCTCCATCCCAGAAGTAGAAACAACAAAAACCAGTTAGGAGAACTCGTGGTACCCGCAGCACTGTACCTCTGTCTTCCAAATCTCTGGTGCTAAGAGGGAGGGCAGTTTCGTTATCTGGTCCTGGGACTGCTACTGGTTTTTCAATGAGTGTATTTTCCCCCAAGAGAGCCAAGTTTCTCTCCTCTCTTAGGCTCCCTCCTTTTCTGCCTTCAATGGACAGCTACTGCATTTGCATTACTGAGGAAAGGTTGTTTCACAGCTTTGCAAAAAGGCAGTCTCTTAGCACTTTGGCCAAGGAACAAAGGAGCCCTGAATGGTCAGAGAAGCCCCTCTGTTTTGGCTGAAGGAATACAGCCTAACTTCTTCCCACCTTTGGTCAGGGTTGGGTTGATCCAGAGAAGAAGGCAGCATCTACTTGGTCATCCTCATTGTCATTAACACAGGTAACATTTACATGATGTCTACTCTACCAGGCTTTGTGCTAAGCGCTTTACAATTGTCAGCATTTTTGATCCTCACAATAATCCTGGGAGGTAGGTGCTATTGTTATTCTCATTTTTACAGATGAGGAAACTGAGGCAAATAGTTAAGTGATTTGATCAGGATCTCACAGCTAGTATCTGAGGTCACATTTGAACTCAGGTCTTTCTGCTCTAGATTTCTAGCTAGAAGGGACTTTGGAGTTCATCTAATCCAGCCCCCCTTATTTGACAGATGAGATAACTGAGGTCCTAAAAGCAGTGGCTTGCTCAAGGTTACACAGATACAAAATGGCAGGGGCAGGATTTGAACCCAGATCCAGGGCTCTTTAAGCTTCCAAGCTGCCTCCTTTGACGGCTACTTTCCCTGCGGTGCTAGGACTCTTGACAGGGCTATGTGCATCCCCAGAGTCTGCCTTGCCCCATCAGTCTCTGCTCTCTGGGAAACCAGGGAAGGGCAGAAACCACATCCCCTCACCTGGGCTTTTCTGTCCATCTCCATTTTCCTTTCAAATTCCTCTCTTCTCTTCTTTAATGTGGTCCCTATCTGGTAATGAATTCTGTCTTTCTTCAATGCCAATTTAAAAAAACACCCTAAAACTTTATGGTACTTCCATTGTGAACAGAGAACAGAGCCAGTCCTGAAAATGAAGTTACTTTATGCATTAATAGTTCAACACACTTATTTACACACATAGCCTATTCTTCCTTTATGGATCCAATCCAAGCTCCTCTCTCTGCTTTGGAGAGTTGTCTTGAATAAATCATCCCTCAGCAATCTCCTGCCTCCCATCTCCTGAAGGAACCCTTCCATCAAGCCCAAGGTAAGAGGTGGGGTATAGGTTGGACTGTGGATCCGGGAAGGGGCTCGTGAAGGTGTCCCAGAAGGAGCCCTTCCAGCAGAGAAGAGCCCCATGGGCAGCGATGGAGATGGGACTCTTCTTTCCTACTCCAAGGTCTTAAAGCTTCCTGCAGAAGTTTGTTCTGTCAGTATAACAAGAAACAAAAGTCTCCTAGGCCAGGCACTGGCTCCAAAGGTCTCTCATGGAGATTTTTAGAATCAGTCATAAAGGCTGGGAGAACTTGCCCTGATCACTATAGCAGAAGGATGTCAGGACTATGAGCACCACTCGGAAGCAAAAAGAACTCATAACTCAGCTCAGTTCATCTTTTCTATCTTTGAGAAAAATAAATGGAAAAATGCTTGGTTCCCTTCCTCCCCATTCCCCTTTAAAAAGAGCACACAACTAAGCTTTCACTGGTCTCTGGAACTGCGGCCAAACTCCTCCTGTGAATGTGACTCATCACTTGCTCTACAGATTAGGCTCTTTTGGAGTAGTCTGGGGCTCAGATGACTTGCCCAGGGTCATACAGCCAGTCTATGTTGGAGATAGAATTTGGATGCAAGTCTTCCTGACTCTGAGGCTGGCTCTTGATTCCTTACTCCACTCTATTTCTCCCACTCGTTCTTTTGGGGAAAGGAAACACCAATGAACCCATTCCAGAGCAATAAGCCCCAATAATTACAACATACCTCAATCCCATATTATATTCATTTGGGTAGAAAAAAGAGAAAGAAGGTATGGAAACTCAGTGGTCTGAACCCTAGATCAGCAGTCAGAAAATAGGTGTGGGGGAGGAGGAGAGAAACAGAGACAGAGAGACAGAGAGAGAGAGAGAGAGAGAGAGAGAGAGAGAGAGAGAGAGAGAGAGAGGAGAGAAAGGGAGAGCACTATTTCCTTTATTTCTGGCTCTACAGCCCCAGGGGCTGCCTTTCTAGTTCCATCCTTCCCTCCTATCTACTACTTGATAAAAATCTTCCTTTGATCAGTAATGGGGAGCTGAGGCCCAGGAACTCCAACCACGGGGCTCTGTTTCTTTTCTGCCTCCCCAAGGGCTGGTTCAAGAGTCTGGCATCCAGCTGGACCTCCATACTTCCTGACAGATCTGCACATTGGTGTTTGTTATCACAGTCCTCATGGCCAGGGGCCACAAGGAACCCTACACTTTAGAACATTTGTCACTGTCTAGACTCATTGGATGCTTTGAATGGAGCCAGAGGAACACAGTTTGAATCCAGGTCCCCATTTGCTGCCCTTGTGACCATGTGACCCACTATTCTGTGAAACAAGAAAGTTGATGATGACCCAGGCCCCTTCATGTTCTAAATCTATGAAATTCAGTGCCTTCTTTCTTCCCCACTATTGTTCTGGAGATTAAGCTTTTTGGTTGAATTATCCTTTATAAAAGAGATCTAGAATTGGGGCGGCTAGGTGGCACAGTAAGTAGAGCACCAGCCCTGGAGTCAGGAGGACCTGAGTTCAAATGCGACCTCAGACACTTAACACAAAAACTAGACGTGTGACCTTGGGTAAGTCACTTAACCCCAACTGCCCTCCAAAAAGAAAAAAAGAAAAAAAAGAGACCTATAATCTCCTAGACTTTGAGGTGAGAGGGCCTTTTATCTAGTCCAATACCCTCACTTTAAAATTTTATTTTTATTTTCAGTTAATGGCATTTTTCTCTCCCCCTTCCACCGTTGCCAGATCCTTTGAGAAAAATTTTTTGAAAAATATTTGTAACAAATATTCACAGTCAAGCAAAATGAATGGGGGGCAGGGAGGGTTGTTTTAGCATTTATTTGTGGGGAGGGGAATTGCTCAAGGTCACACAGATACAAAATGGCAGGGGCAGGATTTGAACCCAGATCCAGGGCTCTTTAAGCTTCCAGGCTGCCTCCTTTGAAGGCTACTTTCCCTGGGGTGCTAGGACTCTTGACAGGGCTATGTGCATCCCCAGAGTCTGCCCAGTGAATAGAGCCCAGTGGATAAAGCACTGGCCCTGGAGTCAGGAGGATGTGAGTTCAAATTTGGCATCAGACACTTAACACTTACTAGCCGTGTGACCTTGGGCAAGTCACTTAACCCCAATTGCACTGCCATCCCCCCTCCAAAAAAGCAAAAAAAAAAACAACTAGCATTTATATGCCATAGCTAGATGGCATTGCAGTGGATAGAGAGCTGGGCCAGAACTCAGGAAAACCAGAGTTCAAATCCAGCCTCAGACAATTACTAGCTGTGTGGTCCTAGACAAGTCACTTAATCTCTGTTTGCCTTATTCTGCTGGAGAAGGAAATGGCAAACCAGTCCAGTATCTTTGCTAAGAAAATCCCTTGGATGGTGTTGGCAAGTCCACAGGGTCTTGAAGAGTTGGACACAACTGACAAAGCATTTTATTCTGGAGACCAAGACTTTTTGTTCAATTCTCCTTTGTCAGACAGGCTATAACCTCCTAGATTTTGAGCTAAAAGGGACTTTAAAATGTGCAAAATCTTGAAAATTTCTTACCTGATTTTCACAAGAACCTGTGAGGTAGGTGCTATTATTATCCCTACTTTACACATTAGGAAACTGAGGCAGACATTACCCAAGGTCACACAGCTAGTAAATATGTATGACAAGATTTGAATTCGTGTCTTCCTGACTAAAGGTCCAATGATCATCTACCTTACCACCTAACTGACTAGATAATAAGCACCTACTATGTGTCGGGCACCAACTATCCAAAGTCATTTCCCTCAAGGAGCTTATATTCATAAGGAGGAGGCAGAATTTATAGGGGACTGGTGGTCCAGGAAGTGAGTTGCCTTTTCCTGAAGCCACGGCAATAGTTTTTGTTTTAATGTATATTCCTAGAACCAGATATGGATCCCCAAAGGGGCAAAGAACTTGCTTAAGGGCATCCTAAAACTACCCTGTGCATGTTAGGTTGCACTTCAGAGAAAGGGAGATTGGAGGGGACTGCTTCTCTTCAGAGAAATGATTTCTCTGTCTTTTCCTCTGAGATCATAGGATCCTGGGATTTTAGACCTGGATAGGATCTTAGAGGATGTTTCAGCCATCTTTAAATGATGCAGTGAAAAGAGGTCGGGATCTGGGATCAGGAGGACCTCAGTTCAAAACCTACCACAGACACTACCTACGAAGAAACAGCTGTGTGACCTCTGGCAAGCCACCTAATCTTACGATGTGTGTGCTACAACAACCCCCTAGGGTGCATCAACCCCCCCCCAAATAAATGCTAAAACAACCCCCCAAGTTAAAATGCTACAGCAAGCCCCCAGGATGAATGCTCTATGAATTCCCCTCCCCCAAGATAAGTGCTAAAACAACCCTCCCTGCCCCCACCAGGATAAATGTTACAACTCCCCCAAGATGGATGCTGCAGCACCCCATTAAGATAAATGCTGAAACACCCCTGCCGGGATGAATGCTACAGCAACAACCCCCCAAGACGAATGCTACATACAACAAGTCCCCAGGATGAACACGACAACAACTCCCCTCTCCCCCAACTAAGGAGCAATTTTCCAGTTTGAAACAATTGTTCATTAAAACCCTGCCATAAAGAAAAATACAGTGAGTTAATACACTTTGGGTCAAGTCCAAGCCTGAAATAATGAAGCTAGCCATGGGTCTTGCCCACTAGGATTTGGCCACAACAGTCATAAATCAGTCGTATGTCATAAGCGGGGCCATCTCTTGTGCTCCCAGAGATTCCTGGAAAGAAGCTAAATACTCAGTCACTGATCATCAGAGTAAAACAAGCAAGACAAGCAGTTACTAAATTAGTTATGGATGTAAAGGGAAACTATTTAAAGTAGGCTCCATTTGCTGGGCTTCTCTCCCGCTGTCCAGGAACATTGGAAAGGGGAGATGGATGTGTTTGCCAGTAAAGGTAAGGTCACTTCAATATTTCCTATGAGCTCTCCTGCCTTGAGAGAGGGGCAGTCCTGGTGACAGGCCCTCTGATGGACGCCCAAGTGGGTGGCCTGATTAATAGTGAAAAGAGAGGCTCGTTTAGTAAAGGCTTATAATGACCAGAGAATAGAAGGCTGCTGGGATTACCTCTCCACATGTTCCTGGGAGTCCAGTTCACAGGTAGGCTGCTGCCCTGCTCGTTTGCTGGCTGCTTCAGTTAAATGAGTTGCAAAATCAGATTGCAGCAACGGGCAAACTCCATTTAGGTTCCAATCTTGACCAAAAGCCCCTTCTCCTTTCTAGCAGTGACAAATTTGATCAGATGAATGCCCAATGATATTACCTTTTCTTCTCAGAACTGCCAAGTCTAGAAATGGTTTGTGACAGAAAGCCTTTTTATAGCCTACCTTTCAAAATGCATTTACCTTTTAACGATACCTTCTCTGCTAGTAAAAATGCAATTGTGGCTTACAGAAAATCAACATGTTTTAGGCTTTCTGAGTGTATTTGAACTGTCAACAGCAGGCAGTCATCTGATAGCTTGTATCTGTCTAGAGTGACCTGCCTGAGTTCTAGTGATGGTCCGACACAGGGTGGCTCAGAGGGAGCTTTAGAGCATGTGAACTGCAAATGACCTATGTGGGCAGGGAATCTCTGCCTGCCTGGCGGGCTGTCATGGATGCTGCTATTGATCTGGAAATGATTGCTGAAGGCAATGTGTACTGATGGGATGGCCAGCTTCCAAGCTTCATGATAACCATCGCTGAGACCTGTGTGATGCTCCTGGGCCCTCAGTGGGTCTTCTGTAGCAATGAGTGAAACCCTTGGGCAGTAGGACCTGGTCTTCTGGGTCAAAAGGCTACTCAGCTCTTTAACTATTGCTCTCTGAGGGCGACCCTTTTGCATTTTCTAGAATGCTTTCTTGGGTAGTTGGTTTGTTGTCGTCGTTGTTTTAAACATTTGAAAGTCATGGCAAATGGTCTTCAGGAGAAATATTCACTATGCCTTTGAGAGACTTTCAGACATAAATATTTCTACTAGAGAAGAAATGGTTGCTTGTTTTCAAGCCTTCTCAACCTTGGAGAAATTTTATTTATGCTTGAAATTGTTTATGGATATCTTTTGTATTGGTATCATCTTCATTTCTGAGCATCTCTCTCTCTTCCCTACACAGGGAACCATCTCTTGTAACAAAAAATTAAAAAGGAATAGAAAGGGAGAGCAAAATCAACCAATAAATTAGTCTGATGGTATAAGTAATAGCCTGTACAAGGGGTGGGGAAGCTTCAGCCTCAAGGTCACACATGGCCTTCTAGGTCCTTATTTTGTGAAGTTTGGATACAGTCAAAGGGTTGCACTTGAGGACCTAGAGGGTCCCCACCTCTGGACACTGAGCTCATACCTCCTCCATCTCTGAAATGAAGGGAGGAGGACTGCATTTTTTTCAACTCTCATCCATTATCAGGGTTGGTCAGTCTCTCTTTTTAAAAAATTTACGTGATTCTAGCCTTTAAGTATATTCTTTCCTTGTTTCTGCCCAATTCACTATGAGTCAATTCAAATGTCTTTTTATGTTTCAGAGTTCTTTATATTGTCATTTCTTTCAGTGCTATGATATTCCATTTACATTCATATAACATAATTTGTTTAGCTACCTCCCAACAGATGGTCATCTACTCCATTCCTAGTTCTTTGCTACTATAAAAACATTGTTGTGAATATTTTGGTGTGTGGAGGATTTTTTTTTTCTTTTTCTTTTAACCTCCTTGGGATATATGACTAATGCTGGCTTTCTTGATCACAGGGCATTGACATTTTTATCACGATTTTAGAAAGATAATTCCAAATTGCTTTACCAACAATCTATTAGCATGTCTATTTTTCCATATCCTCTCCAAACTGATTATTCTATGACTTTAAAAAGTATAGTTTCTAAATATAAATAGTGAGTATATATGTATGTATATATGCATATGTATATATATAATATATGTATATATATCTTTTTTGAACCAGCAAGATAGTGTTGAACTTGCCATCTGGAAGACCTGAATTAAAATTGTGCCTCAAACCCTACTAGCGGTGCAACCCTGGGGAAGTCATTCATTCATTCAACTTCTCTCAGTGTTTGTTTCCTCATCTGTAAAATGGGATAATAATAACATTTACCTCACAGGGTTGTTGTCAAGATCACACGAAGCAACACGTGTAAAGCATTTTGTAAACCGTAAAATGCTATATCGATGTCAGTTATTATTCTTCTTATTGTTAAACACAGTCATTTCCCAGTATATCCCATCATCCTTTGTGCTGCTCTTCTCCCTTCCGCCTTCCTCCCCAGAGTAGAAACTTCTTTGTAACAAAGAAAAAAAATCAAGCAAAACCAAGTAAAAGTGGGATGGAATTTTGATGATGTTTCTAACCTCCTGCATCTCCGGGCTGCTCCCACCACATGACAGACAGAGGAGAAATAGGCATTTTTGTCCTTTTTTTTTTTAGGTAAGTGTAAATTCTGGTTGGCCACACTGTCAGGACATTTAATTAGAGGCATTATAGTACATCGGATGGAAGTGCTGAACCTGGAGTCGGGAAGATCGAGATTCAGATTTCACCATAATTGTCTCTGGGCAGGTCTCAGCATCGTAGACCTAGGGTTGGAAGGGACCTTAGAGGTCTCTTATGTTACAGATGTGGAAACTGTGGCCCAAGGAGGTAAATGACTTGCCCAAGGTCACACAAGAGAGTAAACATTGATAAAGTGGGGATAATAAATAATATTTATGAAAAGCTGTACAAACTTTAAAATTTACTATAAGCATGAGCTTTGATTATTAATTTTCAATAACAATAATTTCAATAACAATAATTGAAAATAAGTCTAAATAGAAATTCTGGAACAAGGACTCTGTGATTGTCCATTGAGAGATGAGATGACTTTTCTTTTTAAAATCTGTCTTTTCTTTGTGCCTGGGTACACAGTAGAGGGATGGAGGATGATGGCTCATTAAGTGCTTGAAACACTGGCTGAGCTAAGAACTTGCCTGTTCCTTAGTGGCTGAGGCCCCTTGAATGGTCACACTGGGGCAATGACTGCTTTATGAAGATGATGATGAGGACCAGCTGCATTGACTAATGGGCTTGGAGTCAGCCTCCTTGACTCTGCATTGGTTCTTTGTGCTCCCTTTCCATTTTGCCTGGTGCTTTGAATGTCTGACTTTTAGTAGCACTGGGTCCTTTTGGATTAGTGGCAGGGAACAAGAAGCCAGGAGGGTGATAGACTTGGAACATATGGCAAGAAATAGGGTGTGAAAAAATGTATTTTCTAAATGCAGGAATAACCTTCATGGTTCAACTTCTCCCCCTGGTCCTGTCAAGAAGCCTCCCAATGGATGCCTTTCCACATTAAAGAGAGTCCAAGATGGTACCTTAAATTATTCAGTGGATACTCCATGAATGTTAGCTGGTGCTGACATACATGCAGTGGCTAGCTTAGCAATAGCCTTCCTTCACCCTTTCCCTAAGAAGATCCCAAAGGATATTTTGAAAATGCCAGGAGGAAAGAAAGACCCAGTTTTCCAACAATTCCAGTCATCTAGCTTTGGACTAGAAATCATAGACGGACCTTAGAAGCCAGCGAGCAGCTTGCCTGGTGCTCGGTTTGGCCACTGATCATGTTTTCCCTCCTTGTACCTTGCCCTACCAACTCCGAGTCCCGCCCACCTCAGTGTAAGTTCCTTGAGGGCAGAGATTATTTCGGTTTTTTGTCTATGGGTGTCCAGTACATGGCACCAAGTTGACTCTTCATAATGCTTGCTGGATCGAGGTTAGTCCTGGAGTTCTTTGCCTTAGGGGTCCATGATATCTGTGAAGCTGGATGAGGGAAAGGAAGCCATAAGCATTTATTAGGCACCTACTGTATGAATCAGGCACTGTGCTAAGAATTTTACAAGAATTATGTCACTTGCTCTTCGTGACAACCCAGAGAGGTGGCTGCTGTTATCCTCATCTTACAGATGAGAGGCAAGCAGAGGTTAAGTGACTTGACCAGGGTCATACAGCTAAGAACTGTTTGAGGCTGGATTTGAACTCAGCCTTTCTGATTCTAGGCCCAGGGCTCTATCCACTGCATCACCTTGCCTGGCAACATTTATTGTTGTTGTTTTAATAAAATTCAGATCCTCTTGTCAGAGCTGGGAAGCTGCAGCTGTGCTTATTGTAGATTTCTGGTGAAAGTTAGTTGGAGAAGAAGCTGGGTGGGTTCTGTGCTCACTGATAATTAGTAGACAATACAGTGGCTCTAAACCACTTTGCAATATTTGTTTAAACAACCAGAGAGCAAGAATTTGGCTTGGGTAGAACAGACTCTCAGAATGTGCCTTGAAACCATAAGTAAGGTCAGTTTAAATGGGAGTCCCTCAGTCACTAGGGTTCTCTGGAAACATTTGGAAATAATAACGTTGGAAGCATCCATTACAATTTTTCACATTAGAATGAGTCTGTGCCTGTGTTAGCTCTGACCTGAGTGAGGAGCCCCAAGGGACCCAGATTTAAGTTGAGTTGGACCTATAGGAAGGTGTGACTCCTGACTGGCTGGAAAGAGAAGCAGAGGAGGGAGAGTGATGGAGGAAAAAGAAGCAAGGTGTGGGCTTCAAAGGATGAATGGAGGGGAAATGTGCCGCCCCAGAGTTACCAGTACCAGTAGCCCCAGACTGCCAAGACTGGAACCACTGGGTCAAATCTTTCCCTAGTGACTTAAGATTCCATCTTCTCCTAAGTCACCCTGGTTTTCTGGGTGTATTCTATCTCCTAAATGCACCTCTCTGACTTCCTAGATGACTATTGAACTTGCTGCCTTTGGTAAATGTCTGTGCTTGTCTTGGGTTTAAAAAGCATATGGTATGCCCACTACTTCTTGGTACTTATGGGCGGCACTACTTCTTCCCTCTCCCCATATATCTTTGGTCAAGGCAAGTACAAGAGAAAGTCATTTAGACAGATGAGGCAAAGTAGTTTTTATCCTTGACCTCAAAGGTCATAGCCATAGACTTCAACTAGCTGGTGTGTAAGAGTTGTGATTCCAGTCTAATGCCCCTCTTGAAGTTAGGAGAACAAAGGAGTGAGTGCCCAGGCACTGCCAACCTCCCACTGCATAACCCACAGAGGTGGAATTATGATCTCTCTGAAGACTCAGGAGGCAAAAACAGTCTTGTAGGAGCTGCTAAACAGAGAGTTCATTTCCATCTCTGACTTGTGTTATCCACCTGACTCTCAGGCCTGGCACTCCTGTCAAGCCAGGCCATTGTACGGGTATGTTGACTAGGGAGTCCTCCTGGCAGTATGTCCTGGTGCTGCTGCTTCTTTACCCATTTGTCAGAATTGCTGATTAATGACCCAGGCTCAGAGAATGATCCATAAAAACAGAAGAAGCAGCCAGAGACTGGACGTACAGAGCCAGGTTTGCTTAGGCAAACACCTGTTTTTATTGCTGTGTGCTCATAGCTACCACCACACTAGGCATGGAACAAGAAATCCTCTCCTCCTCCGCTCAAAGTCCAAGGGAGAGTAGGCAGCGTCAGTCAATAAGCATTTCTTAAATCCCTGCCACACATCAGGCATCGTGCTAAGTACTGAGGATACAAAGCAAGGCCAAAGACAGTGCCTGCTCACGGTCCAATGAGGGGAGAAGATGTGGGAACAACTATGTGTAAATAAACCACAGACAGGATGTATAGGAAATAGCCAACAGAAGAAAGGCAGCAGGGAAAGGCTTCTTGTAGAAGATGAGATTTGGATGGGGTCTGAAGGAAGCCAGGGGAGCCAGGGGCAGAGATGAAGAGGGAGAGCATCGTATGCACAGTGGGGACAGAGAGAGAAAATGCCCAAAGCTGGAGCAAGAGTCCCTAAGATGTGCACACACACACACACACACACACACACACACACACACACACAGATACACACACAATACATAGATATTATATATACATATGCATGTATGTAAATATATATACATCATGTATGTATATGTGCACACATATGTGTATATGTGTGTGTGTATATATGTATATCTATATATATACACACATACACCTATATTTTTCTTTCTTAGAACTTTTCAGTGTTCTTATACTTTACTCCCTGACCTGTACTCTTATATCCACTGACTCTGACCTCCTGACTGCTTCATGAACAAGACCAGCAGTTCTCAACCTTTGGGTTATATTCAATTTAAATATATCCTGCATATCAGATATTTACATTAAGATTCATAACAGTATCAAAATTACACTTATAAAGTGGCAACGAAAATAATTTTCTGGTTGGGGGGGGGGTCACTGCAACATGAGGAACTGTATGAAAGGGTCGTGACATTAGGAAGGTTGAGAACCACTGGACTAGATGATCCATTTCTTGGCTCTGGGTATTTTCTTTTGTTGTCCCTTGTGACTGAAACTCTCCCTCTTCTGCTCCGACTACTGACCTCCCTGGCTTCAAGTCCCAGCTAAACTCCCAAGAAGTCTTTGCCTTTTAATTTCAGTGCCTTTCCTGTTTATCTGCTCTATAGCTTGCTTGGTGTATGTTTATGCACTTGTCTCCCCATTAGACTTTAAGTTCCTTGAAGACAAGACTGTTTTGGACTCTTGTATTCCCACAGTTTAGGACTGCCTGGCACATAGTAGGTGTTTAAAGTTTATTGACTATCATCCAAAGTACAAAACCTTTTATGCTGAAACAGGGGGCATGCCCATCTTCAGAGGCCCAGAGAGCCCACCCTAATGTTAGGGAAGTTCCCCCATTAATCAGATCCAGGGGTGTCTCTAATCATCCCCTTTACACTTGAAATGCAGTTCCTTCTCACCTCGAGCTCTTAGGATCCTTCCTGTGGGAAATTTTTCTTGACAAGTCACCAGGGTTCTTTTCATTTTCAAATTATAATGAACAACCTCTTTTGCTTCAGCTTTGTATCTCCCCCTCCACACTACCCACCCCATAGTATATAAACTCCTTGAGGGTAGGGATTACTTGGCATTTGTCTTGGAATCCTCAGCTCCAGGCTTGCATTGAGTCCCTTTACAAGCTCTGAATTGCTCCTAAAAGCCACCAGAATGCTATGAATTAGTCCAGCTGTTCTGAAAAACAATCTGGAATTGAATAAAATGTTTATACCCTTTAACCCAGCAGTCTCACTGCTGGGCATAGGCTCCAAGGTCAAAGACAAGAAATAATAGCCCCATTTATCAGAATATTCATAGCAGCACTTTTTGTGTATGTTTTAAAAAAAGTTGGTGTCCATTGGTTATGGGATGGCTGAACAATTTATGGTGTATGAATACAATGGAACATTAGTGTGCCCTTAAATGATGAAATTGAGGGAAGATGTGTGCTGTAAAAAGCTGATTCAGGGTGAATAATAATAATAGCACAGTACTTTAAGGTTTACAAAGAGTTTTACACACATGATTTCATTGGACCCTGGGTCAATGTCAGACTTTGCTTGAAGATTTTCTTAAGGGGAATCTACCACTTCCCGTCCTTTTGGACAGCTCTAATTGCTAGGAAGATTTTCCTCTTTAAGACCAAATTTGCACATTTGCAACTGGATTTACCCCCTCCAAATGCCAAGCCTAATTCTTCTTCAATGAGAAAATCTTTCAAATACTTGAAGGCAGTGATCATGTACCCCATTGGTCTTTTCCAGACTAAGCACCTCCACTCTGTTCAAATGAGGTTCATATAACACATTTTTTCAAGTGGACAGAATATGGGGTTTAAATACTAGCCTTCCATCTTCTCATCTGTAACATGAGGGGATTGGGTCCAATGATCTCTAATATTCCTTTCAGCTCTAAAATCTTTGATCTTTTAGTGACTTTGGTTGCCCTGCCATTGTTAGGGTCACTTCCAGTGCTGAAAAACCAGGGACATTCTCCAAGGCTCCTCCTGGAATGTGGTGCCTAGTCCAGAAGTGTCTGACCAGAGCACAGGACATATGGGCATGTTCCTAGAGAGCGTACTCCTGGAAGCAGTTGTAACAGCAATTAGTTTAGCAGTTACTTAGCACTTAGTAACTTAGGGCTAAGTATGGATGGTGTGAGCCCTGTCTTGCTCTTGAGAGGGTGTGAACTCCTCTGTTGATATGGAAGAAGGGGATTGGTTGAGACAGGAGGCCAGTGTGCATATATAAGGAAGAATTTCAGAGACAGAGAGATAGAATTGGAATTTTCCTATTGGAGTAAGCAAGATTATCTCAGTATCTGGGAGCTGGGCTGCTGGACTGAAAAAGTGAGTTGGAGTTTTCTTGAGAGAGAGAAAGAGAGAGAGAGAGAGAGGGAG
>CM053597.1:13401278-13434407 GCA_028646575.1 Pseudocheirus occidentalis | reverse complement strand
ATATGTTTTCCCGATAGATACCAGTACAAAGGGAGTGAAAGTCAAGAACTGTTTCTAACCCATCAATACTTCAGAAATGTCTCTGGGTTTGTCTGAAATTTTTTTCAGAAAAAAATTGGTTTACTTCTATAATGCTTTTTTAACACCACAAGCTTATTACCATAATCTCTGAGTACCCAGAGATTAAGCTAAAGCAAAATTTGGGATATTTTTAGGAAATGGTCTTCTGCAAGTGATGTTTAGCCTGTAATGTCCAGGGTCTTTTTTTTAATAAATTGATGATGAAATAGACTTGGTGTCTTGGAATGGAATTTTTGAACAATAGAACATTCTATCATTGCTGTCCAAGTGCTTAAAAACCCTTCCATTCCACTTAACACAATGAGTATTTGCATATTTAAGGGGGTGCATTTAAACATGAATCACAGGAAGCTCATTACTTAAGAGAACAATCCTGCTGGAGTTGGTTGTTCTAGCAATCACTTTAGAAATGACTGAGATCCCCCACGACATTGGAATATCAGAAACATTGCTGAAGGTCAATCCATAATAATTCTGACAGTTTCCTCCAGAGCTTTGCTTCTAAAGATGCTCTTTAGAAACTATAGGCTGTGTCTTTGTCCCACGACAAGACCAGCTTGTAGGAGACAATGGAGAACTGAAAAGAATCTCCCTCCCCATTTATGAGTGTGCCCCCTCCCACTCTCGGACTTTCCTTGGCAGAATCGGACAATTTCTCCCTTCCTCAGTAACCTTGTTTAGGTCGACTATGCTCACCGACCCTAATAGAGCCGCAATACGGAGCTGGGGAGGAAGATTCTGGGCACACGCAATAACTAAGTCCAGTGAGAAATATCCTGGTCGTTGAAATCTACAAGGCAGGAAGATTTCGATCCTCAGGCTCACCTATAATCTGAGCACCATAAATGCGACCGGGAGTCAGCAGGGACTTTTTAATGACAGTGCTGTCTATAACGGTATCGTCAAGCAAGACATTGGCATAAATCATTGGCACATTGCAAACTGTCACTTCTGTCAGACTCTCGGTGATGTGATCTTTAGTCTTTCAAATCTATAGACTGGCATTTGGATCCTCTAAGCATCCAGCATTCTGCCTTGCATATTAAAGCCCTTTCCGCCAATATCGAAATGCTGAAGTCATGCCTGCTTTAAAATATTTTGAAGCCATTTGCATAATACTCTCTCCCTCCCCCCATTGGAGCTTTGCTTTGGAGTTCCACTATCTTCGTTGTTCCGGGCTTTCAGATGGCAGTTCAGGACATGAGAAAAAACCAACCATTTATTCCTTATGACAAGTTCCCGGGAAAGATGATGGGGGGAGGGGGGAAGGGGAGGGGATACAAAAAATTTTTTTAAATGAGTCATTTTGGGGAGATTTTTTACATTCTAAAATGACTTTAGTTTTGAAGTTTAAACCAAATTGAAAAAAAGATGCTGCTTGGGTAGGGGGATGGACTTGACGCTGGGGAGGTGGATTACAAAAATAATAGTCATGCCAGCAAGCATAATAATTTTGCCCTAGGCTAGATAAAATTAAACAAATCTGCATCTGCACATAATCTGATTGAGAATTGGCTTGCTTCACTGTAACTCAATTTGGATATCTGGACTCAGCAGGGCTGCTGTTTTCACTGACTGAGATTCCTGCAGGATTGGCCAGCCTTTCAAGTAGTTACTCTCCAGTACTTTGAGAAACTGCCTTGGGAGGCAGTGAGTTTACCTTCACTAGGGGTATTCAAGCAAAGGCTGGCTGACCCCTCAGGGGGATGTCATAGAAGGGATTCTTAATCATCAGGGATAGGTTGCTGAACCTGTTCAAATGAGATAATGCCTATAAAGAATTTTTTAAAGTTTTTTTTTTTAATTGAGAGAAAGTCATCTGAAAACCTTTCTGGAATAAGACTTCCCCTCCCTTTCCTCTCAAACTTGTATCATACAGAGTTGGCTGTAGTAGACTAGGAGAAATAGCAAAGTATAGGGGAAGGAAAGCTAGATTTGGTGTCAGAGAACATGGGTTCAAATCTTGCCTTTGCTACTTACTACCTATACAACCTCAGGCAAGTTCCTTAAGCTTTCTGGGCCTCAGTATTCTCATTCTGCAGAATGAGTCTATTAGATTAAATGACCTCTGAGAGCTCTTGTGGCTCTAGACCTCTGATTCTTTCCATTGGGATCTCATGATTGGGTGCAATATTGGGGTAGGCACAGTTAGTTTCATTTTGCCTTTTTCCAGTAATACACTTAGTGTCTGAACACCTTTAGGTACAAGACACGGCTTCCACATTTAAGGAGCTTACAATTTACTGTATCCCCAAGTTAGCCCCATCGCTATATTACTCCTTGGTGTTTCTTCCCACTGTAGCTGAAGCCCATGGCCCATTTTATCAATACCAATCTTTCACCAATCATGTGGTACCATGGTGAGTTCATGGAACATTGCAGTCTTTGAAAGCCAGAAAATAAGCGATCTCCAGAAGGCAATGGAAAGGCAGAGAGGTGGGGGGGAGGGGGAGAGGGAGCACAATACAGACCAGGATTTTCAGAGGAGAACCAGAAGATAAGCTAGTCATGTGGCCAGAGTATGAGATAACCTTAGCATAGCCGCCTACATGTTCCATTGTGCCCCTGTGATTTCCTGAGAACTCAAGGCAAGCCAGTTGCATGGTGGGTAAAAATTCTGTGGTTTTTCTGCAAATGGAGGTTATGGGCTACAATACTGGTGGGACTGGGGAGGGGCTAACTTTGCCCCAAATGGATTGATCTGGGGACTCACCTGTGGGACCTTTGGACAGGAAAATATAAAAACTATTTTCAGGACTTTGGTAGAGAGTTCCCAGGCCTCTGAGAGGCCTCTGCTTTTTATCTCCTCACCAGTGGCTTTTATCTGCTTTTATTCTCCGGAACTTATTTTGTAACTGCATTGGGACTTGATTTTTACCAGGTGGGTATCTGAATATATTTATTGTTAAGTGGGGTTTATTTGAACCTCCAGCTTTGAGTGCCCCATGGTGCCAGGTACACAGTATGACCTGGAGAGGGAATGTGGACAAGGAGCTGCACAGGATGGGCCTCTGTGAATGGCTGCTTTGTTGAAGAACTGGCACAATCCTGTTCCTGAACTCGTCCCCACTTCCTGAACCTATGCTTTCCCAGAGAGTGGGGAGCCAGCTCTCTTCTTCATCCATTCTCCATTGCCATCATTGCCATTTTTCTCCTTGCACCAAAGTTCCACGAGAGAACCTTGGCCTAATTTAGACCCTGAGTAGAGCACCTGGAAGCATTCCAGATTGGAACAGGTCTCCCCAGGTAGCCCCAGTCTCAAGCCTATTTACTAAGGCATCTCGGGGAATTCCAAACTGCCCCAGGCACTAAGTTCACTGGCTTCCAGGGGCATTTGACTTGACTCTGCATGACATGTTGAGATATGCCAAAGACAAGAGTCCCCTTCATTCCATGATCCACCGTTCATGGCATTTGAGGTCCTGATTCTCCTAGGAAAACAAGGCTTGGGCTTGGGAGTCCTTGGTGAAATGTGTTTCCTTCTTCCTGCTTGTCTTTGGAGCAACTAAACTTCTAATACTTTGGGTCCTTTGTGTTTTGCTGTTGTTCATTTTCCTTGCTGTAGTATTAGGTCTCGTTGCTCTTCTTGGAGTAGACATTTTGTTTTGTAAAAGACATTCAGTGTCTCTCTTGGAAGGCTGGGTCTGGCAGAAAAGCATCTTTGATGATTAAGTCTCAAAGCTCCAGTTTCTGTATCAGCTACAATAAAGAGATAGAGACAGGGATAAAGAAGGGAAAACTGCATCACTGTCAGGGAAGAGGCTTGCAAACAGAATTCTTCCTGGGAAGACCTATATTTCCTAAACTTCTAAAGAGTTTAATAAGGCCCTATTTGGGATCAGGTTAGAAACGGTCAGAAATTATTATGGGTTGTTGTTATCTAATGATCACTAGTATTTTGTATTGTGGTGCAAACTGAGGCAAGATGCTGCCCTGCATCTTCTCCAGTGATTCTGAAACCATCTCAGTTCCACTAGGTGTTTGTTTCATGGCTTTTCACAGTCAAGGAATTCGTGGCCTCGTGGTCAACCTCCTGATGAAGAGAACATCTGTCCTTAGCAAGACCTGTACTCAAGGAGTCAACTTCCCTGGCCCACATTGTTAACTTGGGGAGATCTACCAGAACTTGTGCTGGGCTGGCATAGCCCTTGGGAACTCAGGATGACCCCCACCCTATAATAGCATCAGTAGGGAACCTTAGTGAAGGACCATTGATAGCCTAACCCTAACCCTTGAGCTTGAGCTTTCTTGTGTGCCTGTGGGTAGACAAAACATTCAACTGCCAGGCTGTCCTAATGGAAACATCTACCAATGGTTCTTTAAGCACTGATAATGGTTTTTCTAGAGTGTCATTACGCATAGAGTACAGGATTTGGTGAAGAAAAAGCCAGTTTGAATTCAGCTTCTGATGCTTCCTTTCCTGCTTTCTGACTTTGGGCTCATTATTCAACCTGCTTCAGTCTCGATTTCACAGGCCTATGATCATGCTTAAAAGGGGTAATGAATGGAGGTTAAATTTTTTAAAAAGTTAATACATATATAAATAATACATCTAAAGCATTTTAAGTAGCTTTGCAAAAAAAACCATTTATGAATTATTAGCTTATCATATGCTAGGCACTGTGCTAAATTCAGGGGATACATGAAAGGCAAAAATCATGTCCTGCCCTCAAGGAGCTTACATTCTAAGGGAAGAGACAACATGCAGCTGCCTATAGTTGGTACAGTGAATAGAGGGCTGGACCTGGAACCAGGATGGCCTGAGGTCAAACTGGACAGCAGACATTTACCACCTGTGCTACCTGGAACAAGCCATTTAATCTCTGTCTGCCGAAATTTCCTGAGCTGTAGAATAGGAATGATGACGGGGATACCGCCCAGGATCGTGGTGAGGATCATTTTTAAAGTGCTTAACACAACACCTGGCACACAGAAGGCATTTAATAAATGCATATTTCCTTCCTTCCTTGTTCACCAGAATCTTCTTGTTCAGGTTCAGGTTGGATTTGAGCTTCTGTGAATAAAACAATATAAAATAAACTAATTTTGAATGCATGTTTTTAACTTTTCTAATTCAATAAGTGAAGGAATAAAGTGGTTAATGGACTATCTCCCTGATGCTTTTGTGGTATTTATGTTTTCTTTGCCAACACCGATCTTCATTTCCAGGAAATCCATACTGCTGCTTTCCCTTACCATTGGACCATAGGTCTAGAATTAGCAGGAAACTTTCTGACCATCTAATCCAGCCCCTTCATTTTATATAAGGAAACAGGTATACAGAAATGACCTGGCTAACCTGACGTCATCTAGGTGATAAGGGTCAGAGGTAAGATTGGGATACAGATCATTGGTAAACATTGAAGTGTTGTGCTTAGCTGCTAGTTAGATAGGGTAGAGTGGAGGAGGACAGGTGTGGGGCTCCAATGCTACCACCGACATCTACTTACTAGCTTCATGACTAGAGGTAAGTCGCTTATCATCTCTGAGGTTCAGGGCTTAACCCCTAAATCAGAGACTCTTCATTGGTGGAGGGAGTTCCCCTACCAGGATTTCCCTCCACTGACAACATTCCAGCTCTATGCCCTAGAACTTGAGGGACTGTAGTTTCCTTAGGTGTGGGTCTTCATTCCATCAGAGAACATAACAATAACCCTTCTGTGACTCAGTAGAAATTCCTTATGACTTAAAAAATTCATCCCCTGGCTGCCAAGCTGTTGCTGAGCCTCTTCAAATGCAGTTGGGCTAATTTCTGGGCAAGAGACATATAGTTCACCCCCAGGCCATCATCAAAGGTTTTCCGTTTTGGCAGGATCTTCTGCTGACAGAACCTTTAAGAGCCTCTAAGCCATGAGAAGTCATTTTCAAGTACCAGAGGTATCTTTGAGATTCTCCATGATTTCCACATGTTTATATATTTTTCAAGGGGTTAATTATAACTCGTTTTCTTTTTTACTGATGTTTCCTCAGCACTAAGAACAGTATCTGACTGCACATTTCGGATGCTCACTAAATGTCACTGATTTGTTCCTTTTGACATTTTGAAACTAGACGAAAAGACGAAAACATAAGAGGTGCTTTCTAGCTGCTCAGATCATGAATGATGTCATGTACCTTTGATTATGATTCCAGTACTCCCTCTGGGAGCTATAGCTCCCCCATCCTGCAAACTTGGTATTTATAGGCTTAAAGGTTAAATCACCCAGAGGAGAGACTACGCTCACAGATTTAATGTAGTCTGTGAGTCCCACACTTCCTAAAACTATAGCTCATGAGCCCCCACCAGTAAACTTGCCTTTAATAATCTGCTAAAAGACACAATTCATTCAAAGCAAAGGCATTTTGTAAAATGGCATAGGAAGAGCAGTAGATTAAAAAAATTCCCCCCCCCCAAATTGAGATAAATATAGCATCACAAATTGGTAATGAGGAACGTGTGTAGGAAATGCACATGGCCAAGGCAACTGACAGTTCCTGTCCTATGTGTCCCTTCTAATAACAATAATTAATAGTAATGACGGCTACCATTAACACAGCACTTACTATGTGCTAGGTACTATGCTAATTACATTTACATTTATTTTCTCATTTGATCCTCATAATAACCCTGAGGTCCCACGTCCTTATGTTCCCCGTCTCTTGTTTATCTGATCTTCCTGGTCTGCATTTCACCCTAGGAGGAGCCTCTATTGCCATGGCTGGCTCTCTCTTGAACTTTGTTCTCTGCTGCCAGAGGTTGGGCTCCTCATTGCCTCAGTGTGTCTGTGTCAGTATGTGTGTGTCTCCAGCTCCTGACTCTAACTGCTTGATCCAGGTCTTAGCAGGGTTAGCTTTTTTAAGGATTCTACTCATGTGGCCAATGCTCAGTCAGCCAGTGGCCAGCTGCCTTCCAATCTGGTAATCAGAGAGCTCCACATTTTATCAAAGGATGATGGGGCTTAAACATGCCTTTGCACTCTACTCACATATTAATACAGCTGTGTATCCATTTCTTCCTTTCTGTAATTTTGTGGAAGGCGAGGGGAGAAAACAAATCCCCATCCCTTACTACATAAGGAAATCAAGTTCTAGGCAAAATTGCTTCCAAAGAGATGATTTCTTGCCCAAACTAAGCTTGTCCTATATCATTTAGTATAAAAATCTTTTCTTTCATATATGAACTTCAAGGAACTGACCTACTGCTACTAGGAAATTTATCATGAGAAGTTTTTTCAATAATCAAAATAGGTTGTATGAGCCATGTAGGTGCTGTTCCAGTACTATTTGAGACCAACAATCAATCAGCAAGCACTGATTAAGCTCTTACTATATACCAGCCACTCTGCTGAATGCTAGGAATGCAAAGAAAGGCAAAAGTGGTTCCTGTCCACAAGGAGCTTACATTCTAATGGGGGAGACAATATGCAAAAAAAAAATACAGACAAGATAGACACAGGGAATGTGCATGGTGGTTTTAGGGATGAAAACTAAGAACTAGGGGATAGGCACAATCCTGCCAATGGCAGTATTTGAGCTGTCTTGAAGGAAGCCAATGACTCAAAGAGAAGGAAGTGAGGAGGAAGACCAATCCAGCAAAGGCATGGAGATGGAAAATGGATATTGTGTGTGAGGAATGGCAAAGACGCCAGTATGGCCAGATCAGAGAATGAGTGGAGAGGAGTAAGGTATGAGATGGCTGAAAAAGGCAGGAAGGGACCAGGTCAGGGAAAACTGCAAATGCCACATGACGTATTTTATCTGGGAGTTAACAGGGAGTTTATGGAAGAGAAGAGTCCCAGGGCAGACCTACACTTTAGGAAAATCACTTTGACAGTCAAGTAGAGAATGGATTTGAGTGGGGAGAGACCGGAGGCAGAAGGACCAACAAGTAGGCTAGTGCTGTAGTCCAGGGAGGTGATTGTGTGAATGAAGAGGTATCTATAAGAGATCTTGTGAATGTTAGAATGACAAGTTTGAAAAAAGACTGGGTGCGTGGGCTGAGTGAAAGCGAGGAGTCAAGGCTGTGAGTAGGAGTGACTGAAGGATGATGGTACCTTCAACAGCCCTGGAGAAACTGGGCAGGGGGGAGAGAGTGAATTCTGTTTTGGACACTTTGAGTTGGAGATGCCCATGGGACCTGGAGTCCAAGATGCCTAATGGGCAGCTGGTGATGCAGGATGCTCAGAAGAGAGATTAGAGCTAGAAATATCCATTTGGGAACCATTTATCTCAAGGTGACAATTGAACCTTTGAGAGCTGATGAGACCACGGAGGGAGATAGCAGAGAGAGGAAAGAGGGGAAGGCCCAGGACAAAGCCTGGGGGGACACTCAGGAGCTGCAACATGGATGAAGGCTTGGTAAAGGAGATGGAGAAGGAGCAGTCAGACAGGTGGTGGAGGGGACTAATAAAAGCAACATCCTGAAAACCCAAAGAGGAGAGAGAACACTGATCACAGACATCTGTAAACAGTGGGATGGAAACCAGCGATGGTAGAGCATGTTCTTGCAACCAAAGTTCTTTTTGAAAATCGAGTTAGAGCTTATGGGGGTCTCAGGATCTAACATTCATTTAATTATTTTCTTCATTTTTATTAAGTAACTAGGGTGTGGATAACTGAGCAGCAATGTGGGATAGTGGGTAGAGAACTGGCCCTTGGGTCAGGACAGCTTGTGTTCAAGCCCCATACTTGACACATAGTGATGGAGTAACTCTTGGTTAACCATATAAGAGCACTGCCCTTAGTAGAGCGACTTACTTAAAAGCTTTGTGATTTCTTTGGGGGCTAATGCTTCCCATGGCTGAAGATGGCTCCCCCTCTGTGCCTTTTTGCAGCCAGAACTCTTTATCATTTAGTGGCTGATTTCTTGGTGATGAGCATTCAAATTTATAGAAACAGGTCCTTGGAGGATAGATGCTGTCCGTCACCAGGACTGTACTCACACCCTTTTCTGAGTCAGGTTTCAAGAGTCAAGGGTCGCTTCCACACCAGCGGGAGATAATGCTCAGCTTTGGCTCTGTTAAAAATATGTTATTAAAAATAAGTAATACAAGGACACTCTCAAGGTCTCTCTGAAGAACTTTGGAATCAATTATGAGACCCAGGAGACACTAACACAAGGCTGCCCAGCGTGGTGTGCCCCATCAAGGAGTATGCTGTGCTCTATGAGCAAAGTGGAATTGTGGTAACTCAAAAGAAACACGAGATGTGCAAATCTAGAGATCTCTCTACTCTAAATATTCATACAGACTATTTGTGCCTAACTGTTGTGAGAGCCTTCCAAGCTCACATTGGTCTGATCAGCCACAGTTGGACACATTGTACCTTGTCCTCAATAAAGTGATGCCATTTCTATCCTCTCCAAGAATGGACAACAACCATTAAAATATGTTTGTCACAATCCACGGATATAATAATGGCCATATTCTTCCTCTTTTTCTCTGGGCAGATCAGTGGACTTCACCAGCTCCATCACTAGATTATTGCTGTCCCTGCATTCTTTCCTGCATGTTCCAGAAGTCATTGGCATTCTAAACAGCAATCATTCACTCTAAAGCCTGGAAGAGGAGAAATGAATTAAATATTAAAGAAAAATCATTGAAGTCCCCCAGCTTGTCAGTTTTTAGGGGAGAGAGGATCAGGGAGTGGAGTTGTGGGTTTTTAGTTAAGCCTCCTACGGCTGCTGCCATTGAAATCAGTGAGGTCAGAATGATGATCCTGGACATCTCTCTGGTGCATAAGAAATGGTCAAAAGATTTCAGAACATAAACCCCTAAATGCTCAAGAACAGAGGTGTCAAATTCTGGCCTATAACACTCCCCTCTGCATCCTGGAACCAGAATAAAATGCAATTGGGAAATGTTGAACAAAATAAAAACATGATAAAACATAGAAAATGTTATGATGTGGTTTTCTAAGTCAATATGTGGCCTGCAGGGATCCTTATAGAAGTTTTAGTTGCCCCATTTCTACCATTGCTAAAAGCTACCTAGAGCTAGAGATGGGAAGCCCAGCATTCCTAGAAAGGTTTTGTCTTCTCCAGTGCCCCCTGTTAGAGGCCAGAGACCATTGTTACTGGGTCAGTCCCCTCCTAATAGCTTCCACTTCACAGTCACAGAATTTCAGAGTTGAATGAAATTTCAACAGCCATCCAGTCCAACCCAAACCCCTAAAGATTTCCCCCCTAAAGAACCACCTGTTCTTTCCTAGAAGACATCCCAGTGAAGGGGAGAGGGGCCCAACTACTTTCCAAGGTAGCCCTTTCCCCTTTTCCCAGAATCACAGAACTGGAAGGTTAGAAGGGTCCTTGATGGCCAGATAGTCTCACTATACCCCAAAGGAATCACTCTAGCACTCCACAAGGGGCCCTCTCTTGTCTGCTTGAAGACCTCCATGGAGGGAAAGCCTTCCTCTCTTGAGGAAGCCCGTTTCACAGCTTTGGTAGAAAACTTTCTGACATTAAGTTTCAATCTGTCTCTGCTGGCAGTAAGCCTTCTCCCCCATAGCAGCTTTTCAAGTACTTGAACGTAATTCTCATCTTGCCCTGAGCCTTCTGTTCTCCTAACTGAACTCCCCAATTCTTAAAACTGTTATTCATAGAATATAAACTTCAATCTAGAAGGCGGCATGGTATGTGCATAGGGTATTGATTTCAAAAGTAGGCTGACCTGGGTTCAAATTCTATCTCAGATATCTATTAGCTGTGTAAACTTTAGGTAAGCCATTTAAGTTCTCTTGGCCTCATTTTACTCATCTGTAAAATGAAAAGATTGGATTTGACGGTTCTTAAGGTCTCTTCTAGCATGAAATTTCTCATCTTGTGATTTAGGATCTTTTGAGCCATTCTGGGGTTCTTTTCTCCATTCTCTCTCCAGTATATCAATGAGTGATTGCACCAGGGTGGGTCCATGTGAGTGGAGAGAAGTACATGGGAAATGGTGGGAAGGTAGAAACCCAGACATGGTCTGAACCGACAGAGGGACTGCTGCCTTCTTATTTCTGGAAGTTAAGCTTCTCAATGCAGCCTAAGCCTCCCAAGTCGCTATTGATACATGTTGAACTCACAGTTCACTAAAACTCCCCAGATCTTTGTCAGAAAAGCCGCTGTCCAGCTATCCCATCTTGTACTGAAGAAGCTGATTTCTTGAATCTTCTTCCTGCTACACAATAGAAAAATAGGAACAAGAAGAGGTTAAAGGTTTACCAGATGATGAGTCATTGCCTCTGTCAGAAAGAGCCCAGTGAGTCCCAAGTCAGTCTTCCCCAATGACCACATACACAATGGGGCCTCTTTATTACCCGTGGACATAGATATTCAAGTAACTTAATTATGGGAGCATTTTAAATACACTGTTTGAAATTAAGTCTGAAGTGGGTTGTATGTGCTCCTTTGCCTTCCTAATGTTCTGGTCCTATTAGATTTTAGTCTCTGCATGGAAGCCCCGGAGGAAGTGGGAGGCGGCCTCTAACTGAATTGCCTGCACTCGATGATTGTACGTGTACTTCTAATCTCATTGTCTGAGGCTGGAAGATTGTAGGAGAGTGAGAACAATTTTAAAGCCTGGGGCAGGACATATTAATAGCTCTCAGTCTGGAAACTGGCATAATAGAGAATGTCCTGCTTGCTTCCCTCTCTTGGTTTTGTTTTTTTTCATGACTGGTCACCTCTCAAACCTTACACTTGAACATTTTCAGATTCAAAAACATTCATTTTTGCTACTTTTCTAGTGATTCAGCTTCTCTCCTGATTATCCCTTCAAGTGTCTTAACTCATTTCAAAGATTCATTTAAGATGGGTTCTGAGCTTGCAATTCATAAATATGTTTTAAATAATATTTGGATAACTGTACATCAACAATTTTTTGTAATACTATGAATTCTTTGCATTTAAAAACATTCTGAGAAGGGGCGTGTTGGGTGGCCAGACTACCTAAGGGGACCCATGACACAAAAAAGGCTAAGAATGGAGGGACACTTTGCTCCATATCCCCCTCCCCCAGATGCAGCTTCAGAAACTTGGATGATGTCTGAGAGAGGGCAACTTCCAGAAGGCAACTTGGATCCCGGCCTTTTGAAGTTTTCCACATTCTCATGACCTGATCTTCCCCATTCTTTTTCTTAATATCTATCTCAATCTTCTTCTCTATCCTGTGACATTTGGGTATTCGTGTAGGCATTGTTATTGGCAACACCATTTTCCTAAAAGATGATGACTTCTTGGCCTCTTGACCTGTTCTCTGGTTCTTCTCAGTTTAAAAAATTTGCTAATTGTTTTTTCCAGTAGTATTTTGAGGACAACTGCGTACCAACATGGCTCCTCTCATTTATCAAATATTTGGGGCCATTTCACAGTGAGGGGCCTTACCTCATTCTGCCTACTTTTGATCTTGTACAAAAACCAAATGTGATTAAAACAAGACATCTCAACAACAGAGTCAGAAGAAAATGGAAAGTGAGAAAAATAAGGCATTTCATAGGGCATTTCAACCATGAAACTTACCCTTCAAATAAATGTCAGCTCCCTCTGTCTTGGTGATGAGCCTCTTGACACCATTGGGCTGAGTATGGCTTAATGAGGTTGGAGTCAAAGGACCTGCATTCAAATCTCTCTTCAGATATTTACTCTTCTGCGATCTTCAATAAGCCATGTAATAATCTCTATGGGTCTCAGTTTCTTCATGTGTTAAGTAAGGGGGTTGGATTAACTTATTTCTAATCCAGTTCTAAATCTCACAAAGGTCCTTGGCAAGCCTACATGGTCTGTCACTAAGATAGGCTGTCACATGTGACCAACAACGACCTTGAAAAGTGACATAAAATACATCGAGGGCATGTGAGACCAGAAAAGATGTGGTCTAGTCACTTAGCAAGAGTTAGAGATGGCAAACCAAGAGTCCCATCATCAACCTGTCTTCTCAAAACATTAGGGAGCCAGAGGGAGTCCTCCAGCAGGTTTGAGTGAATGAATCCTCCATGGAGGGTTTATAGAATGACATTGAAAAGAATTGCTCAAGATGAGAGGGCACAGATGAAACATGGAAACACAGAAGTGAAGCCAGAAGGGACTTTAGAGGCCATTGGATCCGGTTCCTTCATTTTACAGATGAAGAAGAATGCAGAGAGATTAAGTCACATGCCCATAGTCACACAACTAGTCAGAGTTTGAAGCTTAAATCTCACCTCCTTTCTGCACCCCAAGTTTAGCACTCTATCCACTGTGCCCCTCAGATTCCTCAAATGTTGGACTTAATGTTAGGGGAAGGGATGTTCTGCCAATAATGTCATGGAAACAAAGAGTACTGGAACATGCCAGGGGCTCTTGCATTTGGGCGAGGTTTGGGGTGTTTTCTGTCCTGACCTTTTCTGGAAGATAGCACGAGAGAAAAGAAAGAAACCTGGGCATCGAGATGAAAAGACTGTTTGATGTTAAAAAATAACAATTCCAAAAATGATATCAGGAGGAGAAAAAAGTGGAGCCGACTGACGTGGGGAACGCCTGCGGTGCAAGGGCAGAACACTGGGGGTATCAGCGCCTAGTCTTGCCTTGAGTTCTGTTGGCCGCGTCAAAGCCTAACGGCGTGTTCTGTAGATTTCTGACTTTGTGGCACAAAGTAAAGAGCATTGAGTCGAGTTGAGGCAGAGTCATAATAGAATTCTGGCATCTGGGAAAATGTGGGCAGCTGTACAGATACAGCGGATAGAGCATGGGCCTTGGAGGCAGGAAGACCTGAGTTCAAATTTTACCTCAGACACTTACTAGCTTTGTGACCACGAGCTAGTCACTTAACTGCTCCTTGCCTCAGTTTCCCCATGTGTAAAATGAGTGCGTGTTAATAATAACACCTATCTCCCAGTATTGTTATAAGTATCAAATGAGATCATTACAAAATGCTTAGCACCCAATTTCTGACACGTGGTAAGAACTATACAAACGTTAGCTGTTATTAGCTGTTGCAGAAGTTGGGGCATCTAAGGTATGACTTCTTTCGATCACTAAAGCAGACTGAAGGCAGAGGTCATGGGAGCTGAGGTGATTAGGGAACTGAGATGTCAGGGAGTTGGTGGGGGAGAAGGCTGAATTGATTGGGAGGAGGGTCTGCCTCCAACATCAGCAATGATCTGGACAGGATAGAATCAAGGAGAAGAGGTGACTGTTGAATGGTGGTGGGAATGGGAAGATCTAGAAGTGGCACTAGGGAGCCAAGAACATGCTGACTCCTTTTCCTAACCCTTCAGGTCAGGAACTACAAAAGAAAAAGTAGCCAGCCTGGGAGAGGGGCCAAGAGTTCTTGGTATCTTCAAGAGAAGGGTAGGTTTCCTAACCCTCCAGGTCAGGAACTACAAAAGAAAAAGTAGCCAGCCTGGGAGAGGGGCCAAGAGTTCTTGGTATCTTCAAGAGAAGGGTAGGTTTCAGTGAGCACCAAGAGGAACAGACTTCATTTGAAGGCAAGAGGGTCAATCACAACTGGGGAAGGATTCCAGAGGATACAGTGAGAAGGAGGGCAAAGGAGATTGGGAAGACTAGGTCTAGCTTTGCCCAGCCAGCACAAAATAATCAGTTAACCAACATGTATTTTATTTAGTGTTTTTCATGTGCCAAGCACTGTGGACGTAAAGGCAAAAGACAGTCCCTGCCCTCCAGGAGCTTATATTCTAAGGGGGAAACAGCATGGACATAAATAGCCACATTCAAGACACAAGATGACCTCATCAGGAAAGTCTCAAGAGCTCTGGTTGCAAGGGGGCACTTGAGTGGAGTCTTGGAGAAAGCCAAAGCATCCAAA
Organism: Pseudocheirus occidentalis; assembly: GCA_028646575.1. Lineage (NCBI taxonomy): Eukaryota > Metazoa > Chordata > Mammalia > Diprotodontia > Pseudocheiridae > Pseudocheirus > Pseudocheirus occidentalis. The sequence goes on along the minus strand of CM053597.1, from coordinate 13,419,564 downwards.
AGGAGGAATTAGGAGGGAGAGTATGCCAGGAACTGGGGCAGTGAGCACAAAAGCCTCAAGACACCAGATAGAGGATGGAGTTTGAGACACTTAAATGCTTTTGATGGACAGCTTGATTGATTGGGAAGTGATTATATTGGGAATGGTGATGGTCAAACACCATGTCCACAAAATGTGATTTTCATGAAAACCCCTGTTATAATAAAGACCGTATTTTCTCTGTCTCTGTCCTCTGTCTCTCTTTCCTTCTCTCTGTCTCTGTCTCTGTTTCTTCTTCTTCTTCTCTCTCTGTCTTTCCTTCTCTGTCTCTGTCTCTGTCTCTGTCTTTCTCTTTCTCTCTCTGTTTCTCTGTTTCTCTCTTTCTCCTCTTCCACTCCCACACTTCCTCTTTCCCCTGCCTCATATCCATACGTGTGTATATGTATATACATATGTATATATGCATAAATACATTCCTCTCAAGATGACCTCATTTTAGGGATATGGCCTAAATTGAGAAGTGACCTAGAGTCAGCTAGATGTGGTCTTTGTGTTTCAGCCCGTCCAGATCCCTAGCCACCCTGAAACGAATTCTTTGCTAACTCAGAGCTGAACTGGAGAGGCACCATGGGCTCCCATCCCAGGGCTGTGCCCAGACAAATGCTGACAGCCCATATCAGCCACTCACCACATTTCCACCCGGCAGCTCAAGCCCAGCTCTTCAACTTTGACCCCGGAAAAGAAGGTCAACGCAGAAGAAATGCATGTCAGAGTTGGTGTTGATGCCTGGGAGGCTCATCAGCTGTTCTTTAGTTTTGGCCAAGAGGGTGCCCTCCCCCTCGCCCCCCACCCCCACCCATCCCAAGAGGCTGGACTGGAAACCCAAGCATCTCTGAGCCAGGGAATGAATTTTGGAGAGGCTTTGTTTGCTGGCAGCTAATGGAAGGAGACTTTGGTCTTTATCTGAGGAGAGCCTGAAATCAGAGCCACACTTCATTTCTTTTCCTTTGGTGGTGTTGATGGTGGGGCTAGTGACTAAGACACCACTTAGGAAAGACATCCTGTGCCCGTGAGCCAAACTGCCTTGCAGACAGACTTCATCGGGACATGTGGCCTATCTCTGACCCCAGCCTGGCCTCCTATCCTCCCTCCCACCCCAAGTCTCCTGCCTCTTTGTCTGTGGCTGGGGCTTAGGAAGCAGCAAAAGGCACGTACCCAGCTCCAATCCTGGCACCATCAGCATTGAGTGGGGAGTGAAGCAATAGAGAGAATCAGTTCAGGCCAAGCAAGATGCTTGCCAGGTAAAACTGGCAAAATTTGTTTGCAAAATTTGTTTGCAAAATTTAATGTGTACAGAGAGCTGATGTTTATAGAGCCCTGAAAGGATTGCCCTAAGAGCTTGGTCCCCCATGGCATGGATCTCATGGCAATCCAACGAGACAGTGAGGAGAGGGTATTAATTACTGGGGTTCTCATCTCTGATTTACAACTGGGGAAGCTGAGGGATTAGCCCTGTCACAGAGGAAGGATCAGACCCCCAGGTTCTCTTTAGCCTTTTTGCTCTTCCTGGGACACAACAGTTCATGTCCCTCCTGACTCTGAGGGTGGCCACGGGCTCCTCCCCACGACCAGAATTCTTTTTCTCCTTATTTCTGCCTCCTGGTTTCCCCTGTTTCTTTTTAGGCTCAACTAAAATCCCCCCCCCCTCCTTATTCCAGCAGCCTTCCTAATCCCTCTTCATTCTAGAGCCTTCTCTCTGTGACTGTGCCCAGTTTTCCCTACATATTGTGCCTCCCCACCCCTACCCCTACCCCCAATTAGACTCTGAACTTGTCACTGGCTGCTTACTGCCTTTCTTGGAATCCCACTGTAGGCAATTAATAAATGCTTGTTGACTTGATTTGACTCCAAGTCTAGTCTGCTAGCCAAGGTCACTTTGGTTCATATAACTCAGGACAATAGGGGTCAGCTAGGTGGCACAGTGAATAGAGCATAGGCCCTGAGTCTGGAGGATCTGAGTTCAAATTCTTTCTCAAACACTTAACACAAAACTAGCCATGTGACCTTGGGCAAGTCACTTAACCCCAATTGCCCTACCTTTCCCCCTCCAAAAAGAAAAAAAAGGAATGTAATATCCTCAAGGGCAGGGACTATGTCTTCCTTGTCTCCATTATCTGAAATTTGTGACTTTTTTTTGGTGGGGGTAGAGTGAGAGTTAGATGTGGGTGGGTATGAATCTGGGATTTCCTCTCCACCTGGAATTCCCCTCGGCAGCTGCTTTCACTAATTCTGATATGCAGTTCACCTGTACTGAGAGTCTTTAGAGTTGTTTGGGCTCAGAGAGGCATGGCTGGCCCAGAATAGCAAAGCCAAAAAGGGAAAGAGGGAGGACTCGAACTCAGTTCTCCCTGTAGATGACTTACCTTGTTGGCAGAACAAAGCTGATTTCGGTAGCAGTGCTGGATGCATCAGAGGCCCAATTACTACAGCCATCATCTTTCCATAGGGAAGGAGGGTCTGACCCAGGACGACTGACCCCAGACGTCTTGGAGCAGGCAAAGTTTGCCTTTGCCTTTGACAAGCTCTACGTGGCTCTGCTCTTACCACAGGACACTAGGTAAGTCAGTTCAGCCATCTAGACCTTCATTTCCTCATCTGTAAAATGAGCAGGTTGACCTCTCCAATGACCTCGGTCAGTCTCATGATCCAGACTTCCAAGGCTCTGGGGCCCAGGCCAGTCAGCCCTTGGGTCACCGAGGGTTCACCCTGCTGTGGATAAGTCTGGTCCAGTCAGAAAGAACTGGGGTCAAATCCTGCCTCAGATGCTCTCTCTGTGTGACCTGGGCACGTTTCTTACCTTCTTTATCTCCCGTTCCCACATTTGGAAAATGAAGAGTATTACTAACAGCACCCACCTTTCAAGGCTGGTGGCGGGGGTGGGGGTGGGGAGCTGTAAGAATCTGAGTTTTTATTTTTTTAAACTTTATTTGCTGATTTTTTGCTGATTATTTATTGATAGTAGCAGCAACTTTGTTCTTGAATGACTAAGCTATTCCGAGTCATACGAACATTCCAATTGACTAAAGGACTTAAAGAGGCAAGCCACCTCTAGAGAAAGTACTGACCAGTGGAAGCATGGCAGTGTACATTATATGGAGATCAATATCCAGGGTTCCCACCTCTTTCTACCACTTCCTATGATCCATCGAGTCAGATTAGCTTCTTTTTCAGCTGTGTTATAACTACATAAAAGCCTATGTGCCTTCAGCATGTTTTTCTTGGCCAACTATGTGTTTATCTTTTACGATCACATCTAGAGGTGTTCAAATGCTTTTATCTAGCGATAGAATATCGTGATCTTTGCTCTCAAGATTTTCTTTGACTTTTAAGAAACAAGTGGAGAGGCATGAAGTCTGTTCTCCTAAAGGCATGTGCCGCCTCTCTCTCAGGCAGATGGACAAATGCCAGTGTGCTTGACATCGGGAGAGACTCGGGGCAAATCCTGCCACTGCCACCAGATTTTACCTGAGTGTCACAACAACCTGTGAAGTATATACTACAGGAAAGGCATCTTCATTTTATAGATGAGGAGATTGAGGCGCAGACTCTCCTATGACCCTAAAGGTCTGTACTAGTCTATTACACCTCCATGACAGCAGTAAATAATTTGGGTGTATCTGGACCTTTTCCATTTTTGTTCAGTCTGTTGTCCTTTCTGTTTCCATCCTTGAATGTTCTGGGGATGACCAGATGTCTGACTGAGCCTTCTTTAGGCTAGTTTTGCTCTCCTTTGCTTCTCTCATATTCATCTAGCCTCTTTCCTTGGAAGAATTTATGAGTAAGAATTTATAGTCTAACCCATTGTTGTCTTTAGCAGTCATTTCACTCTGTTTGATAAAGGAGTCAAATATTTGTGAATTGAGGAACTTTTGGGGACCTTGTGGTCCCTGAATTTATATCCTTTAACTTCTAGAGGAAATTATGGTTGGAGTCTATGTAATTTCTCTCTTCTACTTCCTAGATTTTTAAAAACTTGTTTAAATCATGCTTAAATCTTTACAATTACATACGATATCTTTTTCTCATTACTATTGTTTCTTCTGTTTATTACAAATTCTAATCTATGTACTTAGTAGTACACAAACATATAAAATGATACGCAATATGGAGGTATCGAACATTGTATGAAATGATGTTATTGAGAACCAGAAGAGGCCATCTCTTTGAGTTGATTGGGAAGAATCTTGTCAGCTGTTTTTTGTTAAGTGAGACATTCTGTAGTAAGACAGGCAGACTAACACAGGTGATTTATGTCCCTATTTATCTTTCAGCTCTCTGTTAATTTTAGGGATAAATATAGAGGTAGTACGATTTTACATATTATTCTTCAACATATTAGGATGATCAAAGACCCAGCTCTTTGTGAAAAGCTTTTGAAAGGGCCTTGAGTGATTTAAAATCATATGCCTAGAATACCAGTTTCCCCACTTTGGGCTCCACAATTCTCTTTGAGGCACCCTCCCAACAGCAAAGAAAAATGAGCCACAATTCACCATGCCTTCTTTTTTTTTTTCATGATGTAATGTAAAAAGTTCTGGATATGGAATTAGAGGTCTTGGGTTAAAATCGTGACTCTACCACCTTCATGAATTATGTGGTCATAGCCAAGTGTCTTAACATCTCGGGGCCTCCAACCTCTCATCTGCAAAATGAAGGGGGTTAGATCAGTTGATATGGGAAGCCCATTAGCCTGGTGCAGTAGAAAGAGCCCTGATTTGGGGTCAGATAACCTAGGTTCCAACCCCAAATCAGACATTGAATATCTGTGTGATTTGCACAATCAGCCAACCCACAAGCTTGAATTAAATACCCACTAAACTTAAGTGATCAGTGCTAGGTGCTGTGGAAACGAGACATAATTAAACAACCCCTCCCCAGGAGGATCTTCCATTCTAAAGGCAGAGAAGACAAGAATATGGACACATATGGCAGGTCAAAGATGAAATGACTGAGGAAACAAAGGTTTGATCTTCGGAGCATATTGGAATATCCTGATCTCCCCTCCCCCTATCCCCTCATATAGCAAAAATACAAAATGAATAATTAAAAAATTAACAAGGTGTTTGGGGAGAGAAGTCATTTAACTTCCACAGTTTTGTTTCCCCATCTGTAAAATGGGAGGATTGGCCCATCTATTCTGTAAGGTCCATTCTAGCTCTAAATCTATGATTGCTGCTGTAAGCTTCAATTGCACACACAATGCTGGGCATCAGACAGAGGGAGTAGGGCCCATTTTCACTCCAGTTAAGACAAAAATCAACTTCAGACTGGGTTTGGAGAGCTCTTTTGTTCTCCCCAGTCCCGCCTGGCCTCATCCCCAGGCTTTGGCTTTATCAGTTAACCCAAGACTGAAGGAATGGTCCCAAGAGCAGCTTCTATTTTATTTTATTTTTTTTTTCTGGGAGAAAATAGTCAACTTTACGTGTAAATACAAACAAAAGCTTGTAAGCTTTGAACCTTCTGGAGAATTTGGGGAGACCTCCTGAGTAAACGAAGGGATTACAACCCCAGCAAATATGTACATGGGTGCAAATTCACAGTAAATATGGAGTATTGATCTCCAATAGGAATATGATGGATTGATTTGGAATGATGACATTCTAACCTGTTCCATTTAGGAAGGAAATGTCAAGGGGTGGAGCCGGGGGAGGGCTGAAATCTCTCTGTTGACTCTAAGCCTGTTCATTCAGATGCAAAAGCCCCGGGATCTGGGCTGGCATTTACTTTCATCTCTGTGTTTAAAAAATACTCACTAGGTATAAGCCCAGCCTTCCCACCTCCGAGCATTTGGGGAGGGCATGAATTCCTACAGCCTCCAAATCTAGAACAGGCCAGACTCACCAGGGCACGGAGAGGCTGGATCTTTTTGTCCCCTGGTGTAAAGCGCACACTGAGCAGGTACTTTGCTGGAGGGGACAGGAAGCTTGGCTCCCCTGGACAAAGCCACTTGAAAGGCTTTGGGCATTACCATACCTCCAGGGGCTGATTGTCATTCTAGAAAGTGACCTCTGCATCTCCCCCTCCTGCCTGGCTGCAGTGGTGTCACAGTGACCTGGTCAACCAGGGTTCAAGTGTCATTGATGGGCTGATGATGGACAGGGCAGAATTCTCTGAACGGTAGGAAATCTCCTTGACAGTTACTTAACCAGGCTCCCTGGGTGTAGGATCTAAAGGAGCCCCTGTCTCCTTCCATGTATTTCCCTACATGCAGAAACACATCACTGGGCTTGCATTTGGTAGCAACCTTAAGGAGGAGGAGGCCAGCACAAATTCCTCCTCAGTCCTGGGTTGAGGGTTCACATTCCACAACTGTTAGAGAAATTGCCTGAGCCACAGCAGGGACTGAAATGATCAGAACCCAACATAATTCCTTTGGAAGAGGACGAATGGAAAATGAGTTTGGTTTTGTTTCTCCCAACAGCTTGTCACCCTTGCTTTTGGCTAAATGCTGAAAAAAAGCTACATATGGCTTTATGGTCCCCTTTCAAGGCCTCCACAGACCCCAAGCACATTTGTATCTGTGTAATTTTAGAAATTCCACATATTTAAATGAAAGGTTCTCAAGGAAAGGAGGGTAGGGAATTTAGCTTTAATTTTGGGTAGTGTATGCGCACTATGGATGACTTCCCCAAGCCAAAATGATGTCAGGGCCCCAGAGAACATCTGCCCACATGGTGCAAGCAATGAAAATGATGAAAGGTCTGGAAACTGGAATTTATGAGGAAATGTTCGGGCAAATGGAATTATTTAACCTGAGGAGGGTGGTTACTGTTGAGTCTTCAAGTACATGGAAAGTAAATCTGGGAAGATGAACCTCATTGCTTGTTGGCTCAGTGCCATCAAAAGGACTCTGAGGATGCTGGGAAACCAGTATGAGCAGGGTTTTTTTTTCCCTTTAATCTCTAGTTTGGCACTGACCCTCCTCTGTGCTGGAGTTGATAACATTCAGATAGGGGAGGAGATACATCCCCACTATCTTTTCTTTGGCTCTTCCCACAGATTCCTGGTATTTTAAAGACTTTATTCTCTTAGATTTCCAATTCTTTGGAGTCTATAGTGTTATATGTCCTGCAGCCATACAGAAACCCTGAAAAATATTTACTGCTTTTTTAAATGGCCCTTTGTTTCAGGGAGAAGTTTGAAGTGATCAAAAGAAAAAGTCAATTTCCCAAAGTCAATGCAGCCTATTCTGTTCCTAGAGAGCAATGAGAAGAACTGTATTCACACCGATGTGGGGTGTGAACCTGCCGGGACACATTATAAACAATGAAGGAAGGAAGTGATTCCCCACCCCCAGGTAGCAATATGTGATGAAATTTCAATATGTTAATGGGGTATAAAATACTCCCACCCTTTTAAGAGGTATAAACATCTCTTAGATTGAGTCAAACTATGCCTTTGGGGGTTTTAAGTAGCTAAACTCTGAATAAACAGATCTCAGGGTTTTAGAATGGGAGAGATTTCAAGTCTAGAGATGCCTGTGGATGAATTTCCTGAGAGGAAGCAGGAATTTCTTCTCTCTCCACATCAGTCATATAGCTTTGAAGGGAACTACAGCAAGTAGGAGAAGACATTTTGCCTCCAGTAGGAGAACAGAGCCACACACTCAAGACAGAAAGAAATAAAGAGAACTAATGAAGCTTTAGGGAATATAACCCTTGGCAGAAGAGAAACACGTTGGGTTATGGAAAGAAGCAGACCCTGGGAACCCAGGAGAGTAACTTACCCAGCAGAGATGCTGTCTACAAGGAGAGTTTCATGAGGAATCTATGAAGTGTCATAATTTCTACGGCCTTTAGTACCTGAAATTATGACTTGACTTTGCCACATGTTATATTCCTCATTGCTAGTGTATTTTGTGTTTGAACCTACTCTTTCCATGGAAGAATGTATGTTTGTATGAGTGATCCTTAGGTTTATAATTACCATTCTTGCTTTGCTATCAGAGTAAATGTCTTTGTTAAAAGCCAGTCCAGTCTCTTGTATTATTATTATTATTATTAGGAAGCACATGAGTGGGGGCTCAAGTGCTAGAGTATTAAGAGTGAACAGGATTCTCTCTACAACTCAAGGTAGTGGTCACTCTTTGGGGCCTCAACCCATAAATATGAGTGCATATTAGAAAAGTAGCCTAGAGAAGATGTTCAGTCATGTCCAACTTGTAGTGACCCCATTTAGGTTTTGTTTTTAAGGCAAAGAAACTGGATTGTTTTGCCATTTTTCTTCTCCTTCTCCAGCTCATTTTACAGATCAAGAGAGGCAAACAGGGTTATGTGACATGCCCAGGGTCACATAGCTGGTAAGTATCTGAGGCTATTATTTGAACCCAGATCTTCCTGACTCCAGATGGTTTTCTTGACTCTGTCCACTGTACCACCTAGATGCCCCAGAGAAGATGCTACACTAATAAGGCATTATACAAGAGAAGTGAAGTAGAGTATATCATCAGAGAAATGAATAAGAAAATGAAGTTGACAAATTTGAGGGCTAACTGAAGGAGAGCCCTGGTGCTCTCCTGGTGGCCCCTAGCTTTTTAGGTAGACTCCTATCATCAAACTAAGGTAAGCATATGGACACCAGGCACATGTCTCATGGGAGGGGATGTCTACACCAACAAGAGCCCAGACTCACTGTGGTGTTGAGTGTTTGCTGAGATTTCCAGAAGGTCTGTTGAGTGGTGTCAAGGAGGTTGCAAGAAGTCACTTTGCATAGCAGATGGGTCTATGAGGAACCACAGAGGGGAAAAGGTTCATGAGGAGAAACTTTCCCAATGGAAGGTCCCAAATAACCATTTTTATGATGTCATTAGAGCACTTCTAGTCAAACTGAGGTTCTTCCGTTTGTGGTGAGATCAGAATCAGCTGAGTCCCTCTAATTAGAGCTGTAATTGGGCCCCTCAAATATCTCTCTAGCAAAGTTGCTACTGGCCTCTGAGGTCCCATCTAGCTCCAGAGACCAACCAATCAAATCCAACCTCCTGATCTGATGGTCCCGCTATGGACACCTCTGGCTCCAAGTCAATGAAACTTGAAGCCATGAGGCGTTGGCTGAGAAGAAAAATGAATGCCAATGACCTTGGTGTTCCCCTGTTTCCATCATATAAATCAAACATAATGAAGGCCTAAAATCAGTCCATCTTCCTCCACCCCCAGCCATTTGGAAGTTGACTTCCCATTTATGTTCACCTCACCCTTATTAGTGGGCACATAAGAAATTATCCTAGCCACCTGTCCTGGCAGGGTGTGTCTCAGTTCAATTCATTAAATTCAGTTCAATTAAGAGAGACCACCCATACCTCCTCTCTCTAGTTCCCAGCTCTTCCCTGAGGACAAATACTGAATGAAAATATCCTTGGGCTCTGTGTCTTAAAACTCCCCAAACTCAGGCTCCCCTGATTACTCACTCAACACACAGACCTAGAAATCACAGCTCCAACCTGCACTGGGAATAGAGCCAATTCCTTGCCCATCGCACCTGGTCCCTTACAAGATAAACTTTCAAGCAAAGCAAAGGAGGTGATGGAAACATTCTATCTAAGAGGGAAAAAATGCTTTTATCTCAAGCAGACAAAATGCATAGACGGGAAGCAATTTAGATACCTAATTCTCCAATTTGATGTAGGAGTCATTGAACTATTTTATCAGGCCTCGCAACCATGGAAAACACATTCCTGCATAACTCCAATGTATCAAAAGAGATAAAGCTGAAATAGGATATAGACAGCTGAAACAGACAAAGCGGGATTCTGCTCTCAGGGTGATTTCTGGAACAATCTCTCCATGTTGGTAAGAATGGAAGTGACAGTCTCAGTGTAAGGAGAAACCATTAGAGTTTAATTAAGAGCTCAGGGAAATGACTGAAAAAGTCTAATTTTAAATTTACTTGACAAAAGAATTCAAGCTCAATTCGGAAAAAAAAAAACAACCCACCCATATCATAGAGTGTTCAACATCATGGCATTCTGTTTCTTCTGTTCAGCAGAGTATACGACTCAGTTGTTTTAGAGCACAGCCTAAAACAAAACCAACAGTACCTAAACACGGTGGTTGTGGTCCTTCAAGCTTGAAGAGGACCAAAATGCTATCCCGATGTCAGGGTCAGGATACAAGGTGTCAAAATTTGGCCAAATGGACTGAGATGAACTCAGAACACTCTATCACAGGTCAGGCACAAATGATCTGTGTAAACATCTCAAATGGAGATGGCTCCAAATTTGCATGTAGCATTTTAAAGAGTCGCTCAAAATAAATATCAAGAAGTACCAACCACCAAACAGATTTAATGCAATTAAATTCCTCTAAGCTCCTTCCAAACTGTGGGGCTATCCTCCTATGATTCTGTAATTCACTTCACCTCTGCTCAGCTCACCTTGGCTCAATTGAAGTCGATAAGCACTTGCTACTCCTCAACTCTGCAGAGCAGAGGTAGCATGAGTGGTGACCTGGGTTCAAGTCCTGCTTCTGACAGATATATGCTGACTGTGTGACTGGGCAAGTCACTTCATCTCTCAATACATTATAGAGCAGCATTGGTGGTGAAGGAGCTTCTCTATTGGGAGACCACGACACCCAAAGAAATCACAAGTTGACCCCCACTCCCATCTGAAATGTGTAAGGCGCCATGCCAGGCACTGATCACAAAGTGGATGAAAAGTGGTATGAAGTGGAGATATGGGGTACACAAATATAGGACTCTAAGTGCATTGGTAATCACAGGCCTGGAGCTCTATCTGCTAAACCAACTAGCTTCCCATTTATGATTATTAGAAGTGCATGATTTTTTTCCTTTTTATGTTAATTGGCTAGAATTCTGGTGGTTTTATATGAATTGCGCCAAGGTCTTCCCACCTGAGGAGCTTTCAGCAATGCTGAGAAGATAGAGCCTACCAAATGCTAAGTACTCTACTTAATGGCCAAAGCCCTTCCTTTGATTATCTACTTAGTCAAACTGCAGATTCTCCCAGAATCTCACGGTATTATCCAGAACAATGTAAACAGGCTTCCATTAGGCTCTTTAAGTCGTTTGAGATGATAAAGTGAAGTAGGTAGGATTTAGATAAAGTCTTCTTAGTGCTAGCCAAGGACTGTGAGTACCACTGAAGCCACACCAGGGAGTGGGAATAGCTGTCTGTAATGACTATCTTAGCATCTCTCATGAAGTGACTGGGAAGACTGGCAGAATTCTTTGTTCCCAAAGCTGGAAACTGTTGGTTGAAGTAGACAGCAACTAAGCATTATTTGACAACTAAAAAGGATATCACCGACAAAAACTCTTATTATAAGCTAGCTCAACGGGAATGTCTGCCCTTGTTCTAAGTTCTGACCTTACTATGAGCTTTGAAAAAGACAGAAGAAATCTAGGGATTATGGCAGAAGTATTACCAGGATGAGATGCCAATAGTTTGTGGGGAGGGGTTCTTCTGGGAGCTTGGTCAGCCTCTCTAGGGAATGGCTACCTCCTCTTCTTGAGTAACTGTACCCAACTGGGATAGTCCTCTGGGCTTTGGCTCCTGTTCATGAGGTTTCCTGCAACAAGGGGCCATGATAGATCAGGTAGGATTCTGAGGTTCCTGGCCTGGTCCCTCCCCAGGTCATCTCTCCATAAGGCACAAGGTCTCACAGTTTGAGGTATCCAGATTTCTAATGTAACATGGGATGAGGGTGATCCCTTGGTTCTCCTCTGCCCTCTGGTATTAGCAGTGGAACAGGTTAGCTTCTAGCTTGCTCTTCTTTTAACTCTTCAGGTGACATCATGTAAGCCAAGCCTTCCAGGGAGGGATGTAGGGTAGATCTGATCCCTCTCTACCCCAGCATCATGGCCTGCCTCTATGCCCATGTGGCATCTACAGCAAGAAACTCAACTGAGCACATTTGTACCTGGGTTCCTGCCCACCTTTTCCACTGTTTATTTCTGGTGCTTAAGTGAATGAATCACTGTCCTGAGCCTGAGGTGTCTGGGCTTAGAGAATGTCCAGGCTGCTCAGCAGTGTGAGAAGGTGCTACCCAGGAAAAGGAATGAGGAAATGTCTATGAGAAGAGGAACAAGAAGCAGCAGGGGTGGGATGGAGGTAGATAAAGGGAAGAAAAATGTTGGACTGGGATTAGAGAGGATCTATCATAGGCTTAAACCCGTCAGAGACATTCAAAGCCATTTAATCCAAGCCCTTCATTTTACAAATGAGGAATCCAGGACAGCGAACAGGGAAGTTCCGGGACTTGTCCAAGTGAGTCAGGAGCAAAGCTCCAACTTGGACTCAGCTCCTGTGACTCTGTTTGATCATCTTTTCACTTTTGTCTCTTTAACTCTCTCTTTTTACTGGTGAGAAAACTGAGGACCAGAAAGGGATTAGACTTGGCCAAGGTCACACACAGAAAGGAAGGATCAGGCTGGAATTACAACGTATCCCAGCAGCCAATCTCATCTGCATGGTTAAGGACAGACTGGGAGTAGGTTCAATGTGCCGGTCTGACTGGAGGAGACAGCAGGAGAAGCAGAATCAGGCCCATTACTCTTTACCACTTGGTGATTTGGATCCAGCTGCAAGAACTCTAGAAAAAAAGCAACTAGGTGGGGCAGGGACATCTCCCAACTGGGGGCCATGAGTTTGTACAGACTTTGGCACAGTGTGTGTGTCTGTGTGTCTGTGTGTCTGTGCGTCTGTGTGTCTGTGCGTCTGTGCGTCTGTGCGTGTGCACACACACAAGAGTTATGATGAAGAGTCACATTCCATAGTATCAGGAGAATCCTCAGTTCTGTGACAGGGCAGCTGCCAGCAGCTGTCTACCACACAAACCCAGAGCTCCCTTGAAATACCCTCACTTGACCCAGTCATCCCCTCAAACTACTGTGCCATATCTCTCCTCCCAGTCACAGTCAGACTCCAAAGCCAAGTTGCCCATACTTCCCTTCCTCTCACTCCTCAGTCTGTTGTAAGCTACTTCTCAAGCTTATTAAACTGAAATTGCTCTCTCCCAATCACCCAGCATCTTCCTTCCTCCTTTTCTCCCTTTTTCTTTCTCTTTCCCTCCCTTCTTTTTTTCCTCCCTCCCTTTCTCTCTTTTCTTCTTTCTGTCCTCTTTTGTTTCTCCTCCTCCTCCCCCTTCCCTTCTTCTTCCTCCCCCTCCCAGGCTAGAAGCCAAGGGGCCACAGCTCCCTAGGGGCTCAGTGTTCAGAAACCAGTAGGCACGACCTCCTGCAGTTCTGAGTTCTACCAAGAGCCACAGCATCATCAGCCTCCCTGGTAACTGGGATTACCGGTGTGTACCAGTGTGCCTGACCTGGTAGGCATCTGTAAACAGGTGTTTGATAAGCACCTATCAGCAGACCTCCAGCAGAATTCCTCTTTCCAGCCTCCAATCCTCTCTTGGCCCTTTCCCTCTTTTGCTCAAGGATACCACCATTCTCATGTTGTTGCTGTTGTTCCAACAAATATTGTTTCACAGTAATTGTGTTCGTGCATCTTCAATCAATAAATATTAATTAAGCATTTTGATTTTTAAGCACTAAATGTTAAGGATACAAAGAAAAAACCAGAAGAATAACAGGGATCCCCCCACCCCCCAAACAAGTTCTGTTCACCTTTGTGACAAGTTCAAAGTTCTTATTCTTTGCATGGGTTGGTAAATATCCCAGAGATATATCAAGTCATTTATCCAGACAGTTCATTTACAAGAGTTATGTCCTTATCAATAAAATCACAGTTGAAGTGAAAAAGAATCAGGTTAATCTCTCTCCCTAGCCCCGTGCCAGACTTTGCAGTCTCCCAGATTCATACTCCTCACTTGCACTATCCAGCCAGCCAAGTCTGGTCCCAGGTGCTCCACAGACCAAGGCTTTGGAGGCTCAGACAAGGTCAGTAGGAGTCCAGAAGCTATTTTCAGGCGCTTTCTCCCCTCCCCAAACTATATTAACTTAGGTTAGGAGATTATGGAAATTCCTGAGAACAAGTGATCAACCAGAGGCTGGGAAAAAAGCAAGCAAACCTTAGAGATCCAAAGGGAACATTTCCATCTAAAGCTTCCTCGTCAGATGCATCGCCAAGTTGCTACAAAAACTTAGAAGAAACATTATAAGGAAAGTGTTTAAGAAACATTCCTCTGAACCAGTTTCTCGATCATGCCAAGTCGCAACAGTGCCCCAAATGCCTTATTGTGCAGAAAAGTTAAAAGGGGTAGAAACAAGTGAAATCAGCATGTCTTCCTCGGGCACAAAAATTACATGCTAATGATCATCCCTAAGATTCCTTCTGGCTCTAAATCCTGTGAAATAAGACGCAGCATATGGAAGTTAGGGTGAGGCCAAGAGGGTCAAATATGGCAGGAAGCAGAAAACTGGCAAGAATTTGGGATAAAGAATCTGAGAGCAATCTAACATCGGAAAGTGTACTAGTAATAAAGGTCAGATGCTGGTAGGAAGTCAGCAGTCAGGTAGTCAAGTGAGGTTTAAGGTCAGGGTGGTCTAGTAGGAAGAGCTGGATTTGAATTTTACCTTCAACAATTCTGATAGTGTAATTTGGTGGGAAGATCTCGGATTTTAAGCACAGGGATTAGAATTCGAGTCTGGACCCTGCCAAATACTCCTATTGTGACCTCAGAGAAGTCATTTAACCTTGCTTGCCTCAGTCTCTTCATCTATAAAATGGAAATTGATGACCTCCACAGTTCAAATCTGTGACTTATTCAGAATACATAGCAGAAGCATTTCACAGTCCAATGTTGGTGATTGATTCTTTTTTCTTTCCTTTGTTTTTGTTTGAAACAAACCTGTTATTTCACTGGTGTTGGAAGCTCTGGATGAGGGGCTCCTTTCACCATCGAAGACTGGCAGCTTCTCTGCTGTTGCAGTCTTAGACCCTTGTCCAGGGTCACAACGCTAGAATGGGTCTGAGGTAAGACTTGGAAAGTAGGACTTCTTGGCTCCAAGACCAGCTTTCTCTACACTCCACAACACACACGGACTCTCAATTTGCCTGCTGCAATTCTTACATAAAAGTCCTAGTGATGCCTTCTTTCTTAATGGCAGAGATGGTATAGCTGTCTGACAAAATAATCTTTTGTGTGGAGGAGAGAAAAAGGAATCAGAGGAAAGGCAAGGTCTGATCATGGACAATGCATTATTTTGGGAGTCAGGAAAACAACGGTTCAAGTTTTGCCTAGGACACATACCGACTCTGTGCCCCTGGCAAAGTCACTTAACCCCTTACTGTCTACAAGCAACTCTAGTATTATGCTTTTTTTAAACTTTCACTTTGATTCTGAACTTAACCAACACCAAATGTATGTAAGAGAACAGAAGAAGAGGTTGTACGTGAAATGGTCCATCTTTATACGGAGAGTCTAAGACTGCCTTACAAAGTTACTGATCTGTATCTGTGGAAACAGTTTCTTTGCTGGAAGTTTTCTACACAGAGGAAGTTGAAGGTCTGGACCAAAAAAAAAATATACAACCATAGCTGATTTTCAATTTAACTGAATTTTTTAAATGACTAAGTTTGATTTAAAAAGCATTAGTCCAGTACGTACAGTAGGCACTGTTCCAGGGTCTGGGGACCCAAATCCCCAAACCCAAGCAGATTCTGCCTGTAAGAAACTTACATTCAAGAGCATACTGGAGCCAGTCTAAACCAGCTGCTAGAGCCACTTGTTAAATTACCAATGTGAGCCTTCTCACTTCAGAAATAGGTAATAGTTTCCTTTTTTTTAAATCATTGTCTGAACTTTAAGAAGTGATAGAGAAAATGTTAATAATGCAGATTAAAAATAAAAAATATATACAATTTTTGCCTTTTTCTTTTATTTATTTATTTTTAGTTCCCAACATTCCTTTCCACAAGATTTTGAGTTACAAATTTTTTCCCCATCTTTCCCCTCCCCACCCCAAGATAATGAGCCTACTGAATACTCCTTCCCCCAATCTGCTCTCTCATATCTTACCCCACCCCACCCCAACATTCTAATAGGAAAGATGGATTTCTATATCCCTTTATTTTCCAGTTGCATGTTAAAAATATTTTTTAATATTTGTTTTTAAAACTTTGATGTCCAAATTCTTTCCCTTCTTCCCTCTTCACCCACCCACACTGGGAAGAAAAGCAATTTAATGTAGGTTGTACATGTGTAGTTATGCAAAACATTTCCATAGTAGTTATATTGTAAAAGACTAACTATATTTCCCTCCAAGCACATACAATTTTTTCCCCTCAAAGATCTGGTTGTTAAACATTTACCAGCACACCTTTGCTTGCATTTTAGCGTGCACAAATATAAAATGCAGACACGGTAAATACAAAGTAATGAGGGGAGGGCCAGCACTAAAGAAACTGAGGCCCAGTAGAGATCAGTGACTAGTTTGGGTTTGAAGGGATGAGATTACCCAGGTCCTTTGACTTCAAATGCAGTGTGTCAAAAGTGGAGGGAAGGGGAAGGATGATGAAAGGCTTTGTACAGGAGGTGGCATTCTGTATCAGTCTCCAGGCTTCACAATGTCCTTTCCCTCAACATCAGGCATGTTAGAGACTCACTAAGGCCCGTTAAGATGCAAACGTGCCTGTTTCCATACTATGTGTGGATGGACAGACTGCACCTGTTTTTTCCTTTTGACTTGATTTCTCTGGGGATTTCATGCTTCAATCTCGAAAGGAACCTAAAGTTATACCACTTGTATGATGGCGGCACAGTAAAATCTGATATGGTTTTTGTAGTAGGCAAAATATGGAAGGCATCAAGTGTAACTGGACCATTTGGTCTCCCTTCATGGGCTGTCTTGTCTTGGTCAAGGGTCTACTTTCAGTTGTGGGTCAGGTCAACTTCTTTTTCATTAAAACATGGCTTAGTAATGCTCCTTTTGGGGGAGGGGGTTCCATTTCTGTTGCTTTCTAACAGTGTCTCCCTATTCCAAACAGAAGCTATCCTTATAATGAAGGACATTGACGCAAAACGGTGGGCATATCAGACAGCCTATTGCTGATGACCTGCACAACTTTGGGCGGCTGACATTCTTATTTCCTTACCTTTGTGAAACAACCTGACCTGTATAGCAAAAAGACCTCCCTGGGTCTCAGTTTCCTCATAGGTAAAATATAATGGTTTGGTTAGATTGCCTCTGGAGCTCCTTCCAGTGTTTAATCAGTGACACTTGGCTTTCTCTGGGCCTCAGTTTCCTTAGCTGTAAAATGAAGGGGCTGGATTAGAGCATCTCCAAGGTCCTTTTTCAGATGAAGTGACCATGAGATACTATGATCCCATGAACTTTCCAACAAGGGGGGAGGTGCTTGACACACTTATTCAGAATGAAAGATGGGAGAATTTGGAGACACTTCTCTTTCTTTATAAATGTTGCCAGCCCTACCCTTTCACCTCCTTCCTGCCACTCTCCCCCTCCAAATGTTCCTTCTGCCATTGCTGTGGCTATGGCCTCTGGGAAATAACCCAAAGTCCTTGACAGATAGCAACACAACTCTTTGGAGGCCGGGAACATTCCTGAAAAAGTTACAAGCTGGAACCGGTTGCACTGAGATGTAAGATCTTTGGAAGGAAGAAGCTGCAAAAGGTGTAAGAAGAGGCTCTCTGCACCGCACCCCCCCCCCTTAGCCCAGGATGCTGCTAGCAGAAGCAGCAACCCCCCTCCCCCATCCCTGCCTTCAGCAGCCCTCAGAACAGCCTGTTCAGTGCATAGGGCCCAGAGGGGGTTGGGAAATTCATATCCACACACCTGGTGCTGAAGGAAAGCTCAGTTATGCCCAAGAATGCTCAGTGATGATGCTTAGAAAACAGCTTCCTCCCTTATAAATATTACTCATCCAGGCCCTCGGTATCAGTGAGGGTTTGGATTACATGTCTCTGGAGGGCTGGACTTGTAGGCTACAGCTGCCTGGGGACTCATCAAAGTCATACCGTCAGATTCAAGGAATATTTTCTTGGTGTGTGTGTGTGTGTGTGTGTGTATGTGTGTGTGTGTGTGCTTCCACACGCGTGTGTGCGTTCATGTGTACATGCTCAGTAATCTGCCTCCTTGGCACCCAATGTGTGTTTTGACTGTTTTTCCTAATTCTTCACTGTATCTTCAGACAGGGCCCTCTCTGACAGTAGATGGAGGAAATCTTCAATTGCATGCAATGAACTAGATTGCCTTCTTCCTTCCTTCCTTCCTTCCTTCCTTCCTTCCTTCCTTCCTTCCTTCTTTTCTTTCTTTCTTTCTTTCTTTCTTTCTTTCTTTCTTTCTTTCTTTCTTTCTTTCTTTCTTTCTTTCT
>CM053597.1:13378599-13400778 GCA_028646575.1 Pseudocheirus occidentalis | reverse complement strand
TCCCTCCCTTCCTTCCTCCCTTCCTCCCTCCCCTCCTTCCTTCCTTCCTCCTTCCCTCCTTCCCTCCCTCCCTTCCTCCCTTCCTTCTTTCCTTCCTTTCCTTATTTCCAACCTTTCCTTCCTTCCTTTCCTTCCTTCCTTCCTTCCTTCCTTCCTTCCTTCCTTCCTTCCTTCCTTCCTTCCTGCCTCTCTTCCTCCCTTCCTTCCTTTCTCTCTCACTGTTATTACTCACTCTCCAGCACCAACTTCTCCATTGAGTGATCTGACGTGGATACAGGAGCACCTAGGATTGAATCCTACCCTCACACAATTATTAGCTGCTACTACCCTGAGCCTGAGTTTTCTTATCTGTATTATAGAACTAGCCATGTTTGCAGTATTTGCTTCACAGGATTTTGTGACGATCAAATGAGGCCATGTCTAGAAAGTTCTCTACACAATTTTAAAGGGTTACATTAATAACAGCAGTTCATTTTAAAAACCCACAAGAATCCAGAAACAAGTTATTATCATGCCCCAATGAATCTGTGAGCTCCACAATGGGACTTGCCCTCCAGTGATGCAGCTCACCCTCCATTCTGCCTATCTGGCCCTCCAGGGGCTCCACATTAAGAGAGGATGCCTCAAAGACAGCTAGGTGGTGTCAGAGTGCACAGAGCACTGGGCTTGGATTCAAAAAGAACTGAGTTCAAATCTAATCTTAGATGCTTACTAGTTGTGTGACCTTGGACAAGTCTCTTAAACTGTCTCCCTCGGTTTCCTTTTCTAAGTCTTTTCCTTGTCTTTCTATGCCAGCCAGTGCCATGCAGAAGTGCCAGGCTACAGAGAGTTTTCATTCAAATTCCAATTGATCTATATAGCTTGTGGTTTTCAAAAGAGTTGCCTAATTCCCAGTGACGGCAGGTAACTTGCCCAGGGTCACACAGCCAGTAACAGTCAGAGGCAGGATTTAAATGTGAGTTGGAGGACTCCAGATGCATCACTCCATCCACAACAACACATTGCCTGACTGGTACCATATGAAAAGATTATGCTAGAGTTCCTTGGGGCTAATATGGGAAGCTGATTGCCATTTATAAGTCATATTTTTAGGAAAATTCCTCTTGCTTATACAAATTGATGCTAAGTGAGAAGAGCAGAACCAGGAGAAATTTGTACACAATCATCACATTTGTGATGACCAACTTTGATAAACTGGACTCTTCTCAGCAATGCATAGTTATAAAACAACTCTATGAGTGTCAGGATGGAAGGAGATACCTACATTCAGAGAAAGATCTAGAAAGAACAGAGTTTAAATGGAGACTGAAGCAATCTACATGCTATCGCTCTTTTCCATGTTTGGTTTTGTTTCTTCTTTCCCCCTGTTCACTCCATTGGTTACAACCCAGACTAATGTCCAATGTGAAAGTATTTGCAGATCCTATACTTGATTGCATGCCACCATGGGGGCAGGGAGGGGAGGAAAGGAGGGGAGAAAATTTGAGACTCAAGGGACTGTGGAACTGAATCTTTTAAACTAAAAGTAAATAAACAAATCAATTGAAATTAAAAAAAAAGAAAAATGCTTCTTGAGGTCCTCACAGTAGATGTTCAGTTGAATTATAGGCAAGAATTCAAATTAAGTACCAAGTGGACACAGAGTTGAATTTAATGACTTCATTCTCTTAATCCCTTAATTTTCACCTTATAATATTGCCTGAATTTTAAGGATTTCATTCTTGTCATCCAAGGCTTTGAACAAGAAATCAATCAACAATCATTTAATAAGTACTTATGTGTCCCAAGGACTGTACTAAGCAGGGAGGAAACATAGAAAGTGAGAACAGCATTTACTTTCTAGGAGTTTATAATCTAATGGAGGAGTCAACCTGTATGTAAGTAGTATGTGCCCTAAAGGGAAGCAGGCGTGTGTGCATGGGGAGGGAGAGCAACCAGGGAGGGCTCCTGGTAGAAGGGGATGCTTCAGCCAAGCAGGAAGGCAGTCAGGGATGCTAAAACATGGTGTGAGGAGGAGAAGCCTTGCAGGAATGGAGGACCGCCTGTCCAAAGACAAGAGAGAATGGGAGAAGGAGCATGTGTGAGGAACAGCGAGGGGCTCAGTTGGGCTGGACCCCTGAGTACGTGGAGGGAGGTGGTGAGAGAAACTCAAATCATAGGAAGGGGCCAGGCAGGGAAGAGCTTTAAGTGGCAAATAGAAAAGTCCTATTTCACCAGCCATATTGGGGAGCTAATGGAGTCTTACTCTGTGTGTGTGTGTGTGTGTGTATGTGTGTGTGTGTGTGTGATGGGGGGGGAAGACTTTAGGAAAATCACTCTGTTCTGTGCAAATCGCCCCCTGCTACCATATCTTAGTAAGAATTCTCAAGGAATTCACCCTGACCTAGACTAACTTGGCCTGCCTTCAATTGATAAGCTAGTCTGCTTCATTCCTCAGGGTGGGAGAGGCAGGTAGAGAAACCCAGAGGAGCAATCCTGGGGTTGGGTGGGGTGAGAGGTGGGTCCAAGGCATGGAAGATGAGGGCGCTGCCACCACCACTTTCATTTGTGACCATAAGAAAGTAAATGGAGAAGTTCAGCCATTCTGAACTACAAGACAGTGACTGTGTGGTCAGACCACCCACCAGTAAGGAAGCTCATATTGGCTTTGCTGAAATGGTCTGAACTACTGAGATCAAGACTTGTCATCATTCCTCCTCCTGCTCCCTCTCTCCTGCCTCTCCTTGGGAGACCTTTGAGATCTGGTCCTAAACTTCAATTTTTTTTACAAGCTCTTTTTTTCCCCCTGGTCTTCCTTTAGAGATGATTTTCTAAAATAAATGCGATTAACCATTTCACTGCTGATCTAAGTGTTTCATTGAGTAATTTGTATTTGAGTAAATACAATTTAGAAAAGATGATGGGGAGAAGAGACAGAAAAAAAGAAAGAACACACAGAGAGAGACAGACAGACAGAGACAGAGACAGAGACAAACAGGTTTTACAAGTATGATTTATATTCTCCAGAACATTTTCTTTTTCCTTTGACTGGGGGCTTGAGCTAAAGCAAAAGAGAATTGTTGATTCATATTTTTGTAACTTCCCAAAGTAGCACTTTCAGAATAGGGAGAAACAAAAGTGTGGACCCACATTGTTCTAGAAGTTTTGATGGAGAGAAGGATGAGACAAGCTGAGATTTTCAGGAGACACAATACCTCAGTCATGTTTTTTTGCCCATTGGCTTTCTGTACCTAGTCTGAAAACAAATCCATTCTTTCAGAGGTGATAAAGCTGGCCGAGTGACCAGAAGAAAACCTCACCTGAGGGGAGGGCCTGGGAAAGAGTGGTATTGTCTATATGAGAGTGGGGGACAGTGAGAGGGAGTGAGTGATTAACCTCCCTTACCTCCCTTATTAGCACTGCTGCCAGACTTGGAGTAAAGGGGGAGTTCCATTCATATCCACAACATATAATTAAGGGTGTTAAGAGTAAGAGTGATCATAGTGAGGAAGGTTTAAATCTATGAACAAAACAGTTTGTACCTGAGATGTCTTTGCAACATGGGATGTTCCATTTGAGTAGGTCTGGCAGAGATCATCTATGAGACTGACTAAGGAGGCCAGTGAGGCTGTTCCAGCATCTCAAGGCTACTCCCCTAGAATCCTGAGTGTCATAGCTGTAACAGTCAGACTTGAGTGGGAGGTAGGGGAAAGAAGGGCACAGTGATAGGTGGGAGAAAGTGAGGCTATATTAGATCGGCATGATTTTATCAGAATAATACAAACCCAAATGAATCCAACAAGCATTAATTAAATTAATCCCATGACAGGGAAGTTGGTATATCAGACAGGGAGCCAGCCCTGTAGTCAGGAAGATCATTTGTGACTTACACTAACTCTGTAACCCCAGACTAAAAGAGCTAGCATTTTGATCTCAGTAGGTTTGTTTCCCCAAGTCCTGACAATGCTCATTTGGAGGCTCCCTGGCAAGTTTTACAATCCCCTCTGACAGACATTTGGTCGTCTTTTGCTGTGTCCTGGTGCTCCCCAGCTACGGCCCCAGGTCTTGGAGCCTTTTCCTTCCCTTTCTCTCCTTTTAACCTAATAACCTAATCCTGCATCTGATTCTCAACTCACTTTGAGTTCATTTTTCTGGTAGTCTATGTTAATGTGGTCATGGGCGCCTCTCACAGATAACTCATTTTCATTTTAATAAGTTGTTTTAGAGATAGCCTCTTACTCAACTTAGTCATACTAAGGGTGTCATTTTCTGGCCCCAAGAGGAGCTCATAGGGAGCATTTCTGGGGGGAGCAGACTGAGTCCTGTTGAGTCACCCCCCAGAATACTGGACATATGGGCTCCGAATAAATGTTGGCTGATGATACAGATGATACCTCACCTTTGAACTCTCTTTTTTGTTTAGAAAAACTCTTTGAACTGCAAAGTATATTCAGCAGAACAAAGGAGTATGGAATTGTACTGAAAGCCCTCTCTAGGTAAAAGAAAATGCCTAAAATGGAGATTGTCAACTTGAATGTGACCTTTTGGCCTCATTTTCTTCCTTGGATGTATTTTTATTGAAGTTGAAAAGCTTTTTCAGAGTAGTAAATGACCTTGAAAAAACCTGGCCTCAACTTGTACATTTTTTTTTCATCTCAGTGGTCAGATGGACACGGCTGATTAATATTTTTTCACACCCAATTCTCTGCTATTTGTTTGGGCTTACCTAACTGCCTGTGTTAGCCTGTGCTGGCAGAGCTAACATTCTGTGCTCCCTTGGTAGGGAGGGTGTCATCCAGAGAATGAAGTCATGGTGGGGTTAGAGCCAAGTTATTGTAGTTAGCTTCCCCAGCACCACTCTGGGCCTGAACTGGAAGAAGCCCCGGGCTCTGAATTCCAGTGCCAAGCCATGGGATGTATTTCTTCTTGGGGGCTCCTGAGCCAGCCTTAAGAATCTGTCTTGGCACTCCAGCATCTTTGCACAAAGGCCTTGTCTATGGAAGGAGTAGAGGAGATGGAAAACCTGGAAACAAGGTTGGCACGAGGTAGTGTGGTATGAGAAGCAATACTTACATTAGTCAGAGAGGTTGAGTTCAAATCCCATGTCTGATGTTTCCAAACTGTGTGATGAAATTCAGGTCCTTTCTTGGGCTCCCTGTCCTCATTTGTAAATCAATAAACAAGCATTTATTAATTACCTACTGTGTTCCAGACACTGAGCTAGGAACTGGGGACACAAGTGCAAAGAATGAAATTATTCTCATTTAACAACGAGTTTACTTTTTACCCAAGGAAGAGAAGGGCTCAACAAGGAAGAGACAAAGATGTGAAAGCATCTGGTAGCACTGACCATTTACACTTTGGAAAGTGGCCAACACGACAAATCAGGTTTGATTTCTTCTTTTGCTGATTTCTAGACTTAAGAAGGAGATGGAGAAAATGTTAATAATGCCAGTTAAATGTTAAAGTGGGTCATTCTTTTCTGGGGAGCTGGTTGTGAAACATTCAGCAGCACACTTCTGGACCAAAGAGGGAAGGAGGGAGCAAATTCCAGGCATTCGAGATGGCCAAAACAAAATCGTAAGAGGGAAGAAGGAATATCAGGAGTAAGGACCAAAGGATGCCATTTTGACTGGATTGCTCAGGATGAGAAGAAGTGTAATGTCTAATGAGACTGAAAAGGAGTTTGTATTTTATCCTGGCACATAATAACATATTACTAAATGCTTGTTGATTGATACTGAGTGATCAATTGACTGATTTATCCTAGAGGCACTAAGAAGCTGCTGGAGTAGGTTGAGTGGGGAAGTAATTGGTCAGATTTCCACTCTAAGGAAAATTACTTTGGCATTTGGTCAAACAGGGATGTATACTAGGTAGCCTGGGAGGTCCTACCCATCTCTAACCCCAAGATACCATGATTCTATCAGGGAGCATGAAGAAAAAACCAGGAGAACAATGTACCTGTTATCTTCAATATTGCAAATGCACAGAACCCTCAAAGGCGTCATTGTGATGTCAATAAACCAATCTCTTGGTTCCCGAGAAGAGAACATGAAACAAATTTCTCTTCTTAGGCAGAGAAGTGGGCCCCTATGGGGGTAGAATGCGGCATACCCAGTCAGAATCAATCACTGTATTGGCTGGTCACCTCAGCTTCCCTATTTTTCTTTGTTTCAAGATGGGCTTCAATTCCAGAAGGGAGCTGGGTCTGGGCAGAGATTTGGATATCTGCAAATGGGGGCTGGCCATAAAAACAAGACTTGTCAATGAAACCTTATTTGTGTTGATAGTATAATTGTCATATTGTATTATTAAATGTAAAAGAAATCCCATTTTTTCCTCTCTTTCTTTTTCACAAGAGGTTTTTGCCCAGTCCCCGGCTGCATTTGTTTTGACGGGCTCACAGACCGGGGAATGAATGTGGAGCCTGGATTTTGTCGCAATTTCATAGTCCTGGATCTTTCAGTGACTTGTCAGCCTCATTCTATGAGGGTTCAGGCCTCGGGCTCTGTGTTCTGATGGTACGTGCTGAATTTTTCCCCCTCCCTTAGAGGTTTCCCTGTGTGTGAAATGAGTCCTGTTTTATTTAAGCTCAGTTACCTTTAGGGTTTGAACTGATTTGAATCCCTCCCTCCTGATCTGTAAACACCTTTTGTTCAGTAGACAAAGTTTACGGCAGCTACTGAGGTGAATTTTCCTGCTGTTTGCATGTTCAGCCATCCAGGTATGCACAGACCTGACATCCCCAACCGGCCCAGCAATCAGGAAGCCCCAGACAGTTTCAAAAGGGGATTGCCAGGAGTCAGGATATTTACAAAAAATTTACAGCAAGGCAGCTGCTGGGGAACAGAACTAGCCTAGACTTGCTCCCCATGTCACGAGGCTGGTGTGGGGCAGAGCAAGGAAGAATTCTAGAAAGGGTACCCCCCTGGAGGGAATTGCAATTCCTCCAGAGGTTATCTTCTGTGGCAAACTAGGAATCATCTATCACCTATTCATCACCACTGAGTATGTGCCAGGATAGCTTGGTGGTACCGTGGAGGGAGGGCCGGGCCTGGAGTCAGGCTCATCTTCCTGAGTTCCAGTTTATTCTCAGGCACTTAGTGGCTGTGTGACCCTGGATAAGTCACTTACTCCTGTTGGCCTCAGTTTCCCCATCTGTAAAATGGGCTTGAGGAGGAAATGGTAAATCACTCCAGTATCTTTGCCAAGAAAATCCCCAATGGGGGTCACTGAGTCAGATACTACTAAAAAGAGACCAAACAGTAACAAAACCTGTGCCAGGCTGGGAATACCAAGGGCAGAAAGACATTATTCTTGCCCCCACCAAGCTTACAGTCTCTTAGGGAGAAAGGTTTTGTTTTTTATTTTTTATATATTTTATTTATTTTTAAAAATTTATTTATTTTTAAATCAATAAACTGATTACCCAAGTTCACAGAATCATAGTCTGAGAACTGAAAAGGTATTGTGTCCCACTCTGGCTTTGACAGATGAAAATGAGGCCCGTTCGGTCGGGTCCCTGTTGGCTCTGGCATTTGGAGCTTCCTAGTAGAGAGCTCCTTCTGGACGCCCTCAGACTCAGTCCAAGCTGGCCCTGAATCTACTCTTCCTGACTCCAAGGCCAGTCCTCTACCCACTGTGTCTAGCTGCTGCCTCCCATGAGGAAGAGCAGAACCATATGAATTTAACGTGACCATGATCTTTCCTTAAAGCTCTCTCTCGCTCTCACGATGCCCTACACACAATTAGGTCCTTTCTCCCCTAGATAAATTTCCTCTCCTGTCCTCCAAGGCCTTCTTCATTAATTCCACTATTTAACCCCACTTTCTCCACTTTGGGGGCATGTCTCTTATTGGTATTAAATCTGCATTCAGTTTATGTCATCCCCTCTTCTGGCCCTTTGGAAAGGTCTCTGATTTCATTGGAATGGCTTCCACTTTACTAATGTGTGTTATGACTGGAGTTTGTAGGTGACTGTGGCCTTGTGGGCAGCCTCAGGGCTCGAGGGGGTCTGCGCATAGCCGTCGTAGACATACTACCTCGTGCTCAGAGCCTCATCGGCTTAGAAGAAGCTCTGTCCCGTCAGCACTTTCGACGAGAGCCCAGCGTGGGACGTCTGAGGAGTTAGCGGAGGCTTCCCAGCCAATGCGGAACAAGTTTTTGGTCGGGAACCCTCCTTATTCCTCAAGTTTTCTAGGGAAAACTAAATCGTTTTTCTTATCTTTTAAAAGTGTTTTGATCTAAACTTAGCTATCGCCAAGAAAAACAAGCTCTCTAAAAACCACAAATAATAACATAAAAAGATCCTATGGGACACACATTGTAAACAGCTCTCACGTACAAAAGCAAAGGCACTGGGCCGACCTGTTCTCATGGCCTTGTAGGTGAGGCTTCCTAATCTAGGTCTGGCTCAGGCTTCTCCCACAAATGACCTCAGTGACCCAGCCCCATTAATCCATCTCTGCCTCCCTGACACCCCCTGTAAAGGTGGGCGCAGAGTGGACCTCTCCCTGCCTCTCTTGCCAAGGATGTTAGCAATGGGTAGAGATGGGGAGGGACACTCTGAGACTGGGCTCTGAGCCTGCCATGACTAGAGAATAGGCAAGGAGACCCATCCGTGATGGCCAGGGAGGTCTGCTTATTCTCTCTTCCCCCCTTGTCATTTTCAGCGTCTTCCTTGGTCAAAGCCATTGCCTCCACACTGATGAATCATCCCCTCATATCTCTCCTTTGCTCCAGACTCAAATTTCTAACGTCTTGGTGGGGAGCTCCATTTGGATGCCCTCAACTCCAACATGTGCCAACCAGAACTTATCACCTGGCCCCTTTGCCACAGCCTTCTACATCTTTTATGTCCTCTGACAGCACCACTGGCCACCCTCCGGGCCAGACTTACAACCTTAGATCCTCTTTTATTTTCCCTTCCACTTCAGCCCCTCCCCCTCACAATTCTTCTGTCTCTGGGTTCTGTGGGTCCAGTGTCTCAACTCATCCACTTTCTTCATTCTATTCTCCCAGACAGCGACTCCTACAATAGCCTCTTTAATAGTCTTCTTTCCTCTCCCTTCTCTGTCCTCCCGTTTGTCCCATCCATGTGTTTATTTTTTCGTCTGGCTCTGTGAGCTCATCTGGTATAGGGAACTGCCAGCAAGGAGATGCCCTCTCCCATTAGAGATCAGCATCATTCTTCAATGATGAGGAAGTTGTTTGGTGCATGGGGAGGTTCAGTGATTGCCTAGGGTCACACACTGAGTAAGGGTTGGAGGCAGGATTTGAAACCACTTCTATCTGATTCTGAGGCCAGCTGCCTCCTCACCAGGTCATGTCATGCTGTCTTCACTGCTTCCAGGCTAATCTTCATAAGTTTCACTGTGACCCAGCCCTGATACGGGCTCTCCCCCTCCCCTGTGCTCCCTCCTCCGCCAAGTACCTTCCTTCAGGGACCAGAGCCAGAAGCAAGCTCAGCTAATGTGACTCTGAAAAGCAGTCCTGGACTGGATCTGGTCTCACAGCAACCATCACTAGAGACTCCACAGCTCAAAGAGACATTAGAAATGATCCCTGTGGAAAGAACCCTGGGACCTGGGTCCCAATGGCATCTCTGGCGCTCTCTGTGTGATCTTGGACGAATCATTCCTTTAAACTTCCATTTCCTTTTCTGAGCAATGATGAGGTTGGACTAAGTGGCCTCTGAGGTCCTTTCCAGTGTTCAAGTCAATGTTTTAGTCCAATCCCTTCTTTTCACAGAAGAGACTTAGTTTGTCTGAGGCTACTGAGGCAGTAGGTGCATGATTTGGGATTTGAACCCAGGTTTTCTGAACTGAAATTGCATAGCCTTTCATATCCCTCCTGCTGAGTTCCATACCTTCATTGTTTATTTCCGTTCCGTGGCAATCCTGGATATGGACCCCAACTAGGACAAGATGCCATGCACTCTGCTGCGGCATGATTTGGGAGACAGTGCAAAAGTTGTGTGGCCTCCTCTGCCAGCCTCCATTCCTCCCCTACAGCCAAGAATGGACTGTTCCTTCTACAGATTGTCCCCAGACCCACAGCCAAGTCTCATCACAGTACTCTCTCTGTGCCAACATCAACACTCACATCTCTCCACACCAAGGTTAGTCTTAATCAGCTACTTCCTCTTACCTCAGTATCACTGGTCACTTAGGTCCTGGGAGGTCCCTCTCAGAACAATGATCAGTCACTGCACTCCCCACCCCATCAGCTGCCCATGCAGTAGTGAGCGCCATGAAGGGAGCCTCCCAGAATAGCCAGCTGCAGCACCCAGATGCTGTGCTCCTTCCCGGAAGTACTCCACCTCATTCTCCAGCATCCCAATCACTCAGCACCCTAAAGTGCCTCCTCATTGCTTAGTAAGCAATGTCTGACATCCATGATTGCTCATAATCTCCTGCATGTTCTCCCAGAATTCCTTTTCATGTACTCTAGATACCAGCCAAACTGGGTTCCTGGTGCTCTCCATATTTGCCCTGTGTTCTCCCACCTCCATAACTGCTCATGTCATTTCCTCCACCTTGAATGCCTCTCATGTCCAATTTCCATCCATCCCCTGAGATCTGGCTCAAACATCATCTGTTTCATTAAGCCAAGAATGATCCCTGACCTCTCGGAGGTCCCACAGTTGGCCTTCAGGAAATGTTTGCTGTATCAAGAAGGATTAGGACCTTTGTCATTGCCTCTTCCCCCTGGGATTACTGGTAGTGAAATGATGGTAAACTTCTTGAGTTCAGAGACTGTTTCTTACTATCGATTATTCATATTAATGAGATGCAAAGTTTGGGTGGAGAGCTGGATTGGGAGTCAGGAAGACCCAGATTTAAGTCCTACCCCTAGCTGTGTGATCATGGGCAAATCATTTACCTTCTCTTAGGCTCTGTTTCTCAATCTATAAAGTGAGAGCATTGGATTTCATGATTTCTGTAAGAGTATACTGGAAACTGCACTTCAATTAACGTAATCACAGAAGACCCAAGTGACTTAATAGAATCAAACAACAGTTTTAGCTAGATGTTAAAACACTCTCCTACAGTTCTACTGCAAAGTATGAAGAAGTCAGTAATCAACATGAAACAATCTTGGAGCTTTGGACACTGGGTAAAGGTGAGTGAAATGTCTTGTGACTGACTGAGATGATTGGTCCATCAGTGAACTTTGGCAAAGAACTCAAAGTTTGAGAGTTGAAGATCTCAGAGTTGGAATAAGACTCCTGAGAAGCAATACTGGGGGAGGAAAGAATCCCCCAATCCACAATAAAAGGTCATGCCCTTTGAGACTATGGACCTGTAGCAGACAGTGAATCCAGCTGGGACCAGTAGGAGACAACAGTGCAGCCAGGAGCAGAATGATGCATCAAGGACAGAAGAGAAGAATTCTGACTATGCACTCAAGAAAGGACTTCAAGGTTATAAAGTACCAGGAGTTATGAATGACCTCTATGCCTTTTGTGTTTCCATGAATATTCTGCATCCCTTTCTTAAGCGTGAAAAATCAACCAAACAAGTACATTGAGCTCTGATTTGTAGCATTTGCTGATTTCTGAATGGTAAATGCTCATACTGATGGTTTAATGCCAGCTCTCGTGAGCCAGTTCAAACTGGCTCTAGCACACCCCTTTTATCCATCCCACCTGTGTGCCTCCCTTCCATCATGCTTTATATTTGAGTGAATTTTATCTATGTGCTTGTATGCTTTTGAGGAGAGTATGATGCAGGGCTTGGGGGAAATGTTTGGTACTAACAATTCTTATTAGACCATTCTAAATACCTTTACTAAAAAGCTGCTAAAGTCTACTGGCTGACTTATTTGTTGGAGGCACACACATGAAGGCTTATGAGTGACAGAGATAGAGACCTGATCCCTCAAGGTTACCCCTAGAATCCTAAAAACAGAAGTGGGGACCCTAAACCTTGTATACAAGTACAAGTCTGAGGTCTAGCCCTAGAGTCCCCTTCTAGCTCTAAATTTTTGGGATTTTTGATCCTATGAGTTAATATTATCATAATGCTTGGAGATTTTGAAAGCACTTTCTTCAAAACAATGCTGTGAATTAGGTGAGTGTTAGATTTGGAATCAGAGGTCCTGGGTTGAAATTTCAACTCTGCCTTCCGTAGGTCACCTAACGTTTTGGTCCCTCATTTATAAAATGAGTGGGTTAGACTAGGTGACCTTGGCATTTAGGGTTCATGTTTTTACTGCCAGTAAAGTCCTCTTTCCATAGGTTAGGTCTATTGGTCCACAGCCTCTGGTGGACAGACAATATACTTTTCAAAGCTTTCCTGGAGCATATATATGCCATACTCTAGCTCTGGGTTGAAAAAGAAATCTTTTTTTTTTCCCTCTAGGCCTTAAGTTTCAGCCCAGCAGTTGTTAAGTGCCTGGGGGCCAGGGTCTTCATCGATTGAATCAGCATGAACACAAAACCTAGAGACTTCCATGAACTCCTGGGTATTTGTAGAATGTGGGAATGTCTTCAGATGACGGTCAAGTGGATGAGGACAAAGTGTTATTAATGATTCCCACAGATAATTGACAAAGAGTGTGAGAGATCAATAGGTACACAGAACATTGATCCCTCTTGAAAGTGTGTGCAGCCTGGGTTTTATGTATTTAAAGTTGGTGAAATTGAGTTAGACTCTCACAATCTAATGGCTCAGAATCATATCATCTCCCCAAGAAAGCCATCATCTCTGCTGCCGTGGATAAGGAACATTTTTGGAGTCACTGGGCCAAAGTGGAGGCTGGCATTTGCTCAAAAACTTTCCGGAGGTTGCACCTGGGCAGGGGGCAGGGATGGAGGAGGACTTCTTTGTCATTCTTTGACCTCGGAGTAAGCAAAGGGAAAGGAGAAGAGAAAATCAAACATCCCCTCTGAGCTCAAAAGAGCCAAATGCATAGTAGGACAAGGGTGTGTTCTGTCTTAAGACAGACCCCCAACGTGTCTCTAAAGCGGAGATTAGACACACAGTAAATGCCCCCATTTTTGAATATTGACTACAAGAAAGCATTGGGGTGGGGGGATATACAGAGGAAGAGGGAAGAGATAAAAACACCAACAGCTTTAATAAAAATCTGATGATGAGTCACCAGCTCCCTGCAATGGGAGCATCAGTGAATGTGGAGTCATGCCTCAGACAGATTAATGTTATAGAAACACATCTCTATCTCTTCTTCACCTCTAACAGGGGGAGAATAATATCTGTAGACACTGGGTTGTCATGAGGATCAATCCGCAAGCCTACTATGTGCTAGGTATCAGGGATCTAAAGAAAGACAAAAGACAGTCCCTGTCCTCAAGGAGCTCACAGTGAACAACTGTTGGTGGATGAGAGATGACCAACAGGGAGGTGAAGTCCTAACATTGAGGAAGATTAGGAAAGTCACCTTGAAGAGTATGTGAGCTTAGCTCAGGCTTGAAAGGACACAGGGTAGCCAAGAGATGGAGATGAAGAGAGAGAATGCCAGGCATGGGAAGTAGCCCCTGAAAACATGGGTTGGAACCAGTATCATTGGATAGCATGATCCATGTGGAGGAGGGGGGAGTATAAGGTGTAAAAGGACTGGAAAGGTAGGAGGGAGCTACTTGTGAAGGGCTTTGAAGGCCAAACCGAGGAACTGATATTGGATCCTGGTGGTAATAAGGGAGCCTCTGGACTTTATTGAATTGGGCACACTGGCGTTTTAGGACAATCGCTTTGACAGCTGAGGAGAGGATGGACCAGAGTAGGGAGAGACTTTTGAGAGGGAGACCAACTATAAGAGTGCTGCAGTATTCTAGGTACAAGTTGATGAGAGCCTATGTCCCAAGGATGGCAATAATAGGAGAGACAAGGGGACATAAAGGAGAAGGGCATTACACAGGTAGACTATAGGGATTGTTCATCGATGGGATATGGGAGGGTAAGAGATGTCAAGGAGTGGAAGATGGCATCCAGGTTGCAAGCCTGGGTGACTGGGAGGATGGTGGTACCCCCTCCAGTCAGAGGGAAGTTAGAAAATGGGAAGAGCTTAGACGAAGATGATAAATTCCATTTTTGACGTGTTAGGTTTCAGATATCTCCAGAATACCTAGTTTAAGATGCCTGAAAGGCAGTTGGAGACACATGACCAGAGGTCAGCAAAAAGTAAGGGCTGGATAAGTAGATCTGAGAATCATCATCATCATAGAGATGACCATTGAATCCATGAGAGCTGATAAGATCAAGTGAAATAGTCTAGTCTCCTCCCTTGAATTCCTTAGACCAATGAAATCATGGGTCCAGTTTTAAAAAATCAGTTTCACAAAGGAAGCACCAATAGAATGCTTTAGCAGAAGATCAGATCATGCCCACCTGGAGGAGTCAGGGTCAGAGTCAGCAAAGGCTTCACAGTTGAACTTGGCTCTGAAGGATTCTGGCAGAGCTAGAGGAGGCAGAATCCCATTCAGAAGAAAGAGAACAAGCCAAGGAGAAGCAAAGTGGGTCATGTTGGTGGAAAAGCCAGTGGCCCTGTTTGACTAGAGTCAGGTCCTTCATGGTAGGGAATGTGAGAAAAGTTTGGGAAGGTAATTTGAGGTGAAGATTGTGGAAGGTTGTGGTCCAAGAAGTGTGGGCTTTATTTAGAAGTCAGTGGGGAACTTTGGAAGGTTTTTTTGGGAGGGCATTGTGAATGAACAAAACTTTGAGCAGATGGAACAGATCACCAAAAAAGTGATTATTTGTTTCATAAGCATCTTCCCTTTTTTAAAAGGGATTACCTTTAGCTTTAGAGTTGTAAATACTTATTATTTTCACAACCAACAAAGCCATAATTAGCACCTGGGACAGACCACACAAATTGTGCCTGCCACCAGTGTTCTACAGTGGGCTACTGGTTGGAGACTTAAGGCCCCCCGGAGGCTGGGAACAGGGAAAGGAATAGGGTGGAACAAGAAAGGGAAGACATCCCTGGGGGGAGGATCAGAGAAACCCCCCATCTAGATGACCATTTGAGTGTATTCTTCATACAAGGTGTTAAGTTCAGTTGTTTCTATGTGGTTTAAGAACTGAAAATGCTGCCAGTGCCCCCTCTAAATTTCATCCCTCTGAGACACATTCCAATTGCCTTGCCCTGGTTGTGACTCCAGAGTTTGAGAATAAGAAGGGGAAGAGTTTCTTTTAGAATTCCAAAGCCTTCTTAGAGAGAGGGAGCTTTTCCAGGGTTCAAAGTTGCTTATATCATCACTTACTTTCCCCCACTGCACCTGCAAAGAGGTAGGTACAGGGCCACTTATCACTCCACTCCCATCAGATGTATGATGAAAGAGAGAGTTTCCATTCCCTTCATTTTCATAAGTACCAATATCTAATTTTTTAAAAATAAAAACCTGCCAGGTCCTTGTGATTTATATATTTAAAATGGGCTCTAATGTATTACGACTCAGCACTCGCAGCTTTCCCCTCCCCCCACCAACATCTGGATTCTGATTTGTGGGCCAATAAACCTACTTGCTGCAGGTGGCATGCGCACTGCTGTCCAGAGGTGTAATACATCAACACAGCATTTCCAAACACGGTGCAATAATGTATTCAATTAAGGGGGGAAATAAAACATCGAGCTTTACTTATAATAAATCTTTGACTAAGCTTTCTACCTCGTGTATTTGCTGGGCAAAATAATGGACGTCGTTCAGACTCGGGGTTACTGGGGACCGCTGAGGGAAACATGAAATTCTGTAGGTTTCAGCAGTCATGTGAAGCCCCACAACATAGAAAGTGTACAAATTAGAAGGGGCTGTAATATGTGACTAATGATCCCTCATGGGACACCTCAGGAGCCTGGATTTACTATTATGATTGCTAGATTCATTTAAGCCACAGGAGTTGAGAAGCCAGTAAGTGAAAAACACCTCGAACTTCATTAGATGTGGCTGTAATTGAAGCTCTAAAGGCTTTTTTTCTCCTCCTCTCCATCATTCTTCATATTTCTGGAAATGGGGTACCAGAGTTCCCAATAAAAGCAGTCGACATCATGAATAGGAATCAATCTCCGGTTCTTGGAAAATGCATTTGCACCTTGCCGTGTGTTGCTAAGCCAGATTGGGTCTGGATGGAAAACCTAATTTACCCCAGATTTACTCCCAAAGAAGAGCATGGGACAGGAGCCGCCAGGCTGAGATCTGGATACTCGCTACTTATTGAGGTCATTGGGTCATGGATTTAGAGCTGGGATGGAGCTTAGCGGTTGTCACATCCAGTCCTCTCAGGAGAAACCAAGGCCAAGAGAAGGTGGGTCAGTGATCCAGAGTCATGCCAGGAGTAAGTAGCACAGATGAGATTTGAACCTCTGCCCCTTGTGACCTTGGACAAGTGGAGTCACCTCTCCAGGCTTCAACTTCATCCTCTGTAAGGTAGGGGTTAGAGTGGATGGCCTCACTCTGGCTCCATATTCCACTGACTCAGGATTATACCAACAGGTGGTCCTTTGTTGTTTGAGGTTGGTGCCTTCTCTCCATTGATTACATCCAATTTATCCCATCTATATTATTCACACATAGGTGTCTGTTGTCTCTCCTGTTAGATGGGAAGCTCATTGAGGGCAGGGACAGCCTTGTCTACCTTCGCATCCTTGTGCTGGCACAACCGTAAGCACTTATCAAATTCTTATTGACTAACGTTGCTAGATTGGGCTTCATATACTAATTAGCCTGTAGCCCTGGGCAAATCGTCCACCCTTGTCCAGTCTCTATGTCCACATGTGTTAAATGGAGAGAATAGTAGCACCTGCCTCCCCCAGGTGTTGAGAGGATCAAATAAAATGAGGTCTGTGAATGAAGCACCATCTAAATGTTGGCTACAGTTATTTAGCTGGGCAGCCCCACCCCCGCCTCACCATCCCCCTTTCTGGCCCTAATGATGGTTGCTAGAAGGGAGGCCCGGGATTGTGCCCACTGATGCCTCATGCTGTTCATGGACCCTTCATTTCAGCTCTGGGTTTCAGGTCATAGGAACCTGGGGTCACAGATCCAGAGCCAGAGGGATGTTGGAAGTCACTCAGTCCTACCTTCTCATCTCATGGATATAGAAATCCATTGAACCTAAACTTCTTACTTTACAGAGGAGGAAGCTGAGGCCCAAGGAAAGGAGAAGCAGATAACCAAGACAAAGGCCCAGGCTCTCCAGCTTCCAGTTCAGGAGTGTGCTGTGCTCGAATGAAGACGGTACCTTGGTCAGAGCCTTTGGAAGTACCTGCCATTTGTCCCCAGTTCTCTCTGGGATCCCAGTGCTTGACCATGTTTTTGTTGGGATTGCCCCATTGATATTAGCACTATTAGTTCCCAGAGACTCTCCCCAGCCAGGCTAAGGTCAGTCAGTGTAAGCAGAGGCTGGCCACCTGAGCCTCTGGTGGTCTGTTGGTAGTCTGCCGTATTGTTCTTTCAAGGAAGGACCCAGCAGTTTAGAATTCACAGAACCCTTCTAGAAGCAGAAAACAGGGGAAATGGGCCAGTAATAAGAGGAGCTGGCATCTTGGCGGACATGGTCTCATTGGAGCCTCACAATGACTCTCTGAGGCTGGAGCCGTAGGTGCCATTCTGGCTTGACAGTTGAAGGAAGTGAGGTCAGGGAACTGGTTTGGCTTGGCTGTGGTCATCCGTTCATTCAAGTTCTACTGAAGGACCACACTGTGCATAGAGTAAATGGAGAGACCATAAGCTCATTGAGAACAGAGGTTGTCTTGCTGTTGTCTGACATAGAGTGGGTGCTTAATAAATTGTTGTTGTTTGAAATAAAAATATAACATCTACACACACATTTACATGCACATATTCATACGCATATAGATGTGTTTATATGGACACCTACACAGACACAGTGAGAGCAGCAGCCCCGCATGCTGGATAGAGCAATGGCCTCAGACCCACACTGGCCCCTGAGCCCTCAGAACAAGGCCTAAAGGATGCAGAAGAGATGCCCTTCTACACTGGTCAGGGGAGTTTCCTCACTGGAAATCTCTAACACCAACACATTGACAGGCATGGACCAACCTGGCCCTCCACATATTCAAGGGGGGAGGGAGGGAAGCCATTAATACCTGGGGGTGGGGTGTCAGGAAATGTCTCTGAGCTGATCTTTGAAGGAAACTAGAGATTAGAAGAGGCGGTACAGTGGACAGAGCTCAGGGCCTGGAGTCAGGAAGGTTCATCTTCATGAGTTCAAATTTAGCCTCAGATACCTGCTAACTGCGTGACCCTGGGCGAGTCACTTAACCTTGTTTGCCTCAATCTCCTTATCTGTAACAATGAGTTGGAGAAGGAAATGGCAAACTGCTCTAGTATCTTTGTCAAGAAAACCCCCAATGGGGTCACAGCTGAAAATAACTGAACAACAATCACAAGAAAAGACCAGAATGGCTAAGTAAGGAAGCCTAAGGGGCAGGATTCCAACCCAGGTCATTCCTGATTCCAGGTCCAACTGGTTTTCTCCCATATTGAGGTGTGTGTCTATAGAATTAGATCCCAGCTGGCACTAAGCAGCCTAGAAAAATTAAAAGATCTAATATAATATCTTTTTTATTTTTCTCTTTCCCTTTTTCTTCTTTTAAAAAGAAAGCTAGGAAAGACCTTTCCAGAGGGGCATTCACTAGTAAGGTCCCCAAAGCCGTATCTGGAGGGGGCTCTAGTCTCAGCTCCCTCATTCCCTCTGTGACATTGATATGTGTTGACCTTCGGACCAAAAAACTCCTCGGCATTGTACATATTGATGTGGGATTTTAAAGACAGCCCCAAAGGACCAGGCTTGCTCATTTGGAAACTAGATGATAAGGCCAATAAAACAGACACCCGTTCAAGGACTGAGGCTCGATGAGCAAAGACCCCTGGGGACCAGATGGTGACCCTCGGTCCTGGAAGGAGGCAGCTCAAGTTCCTCCCCAGACACACAATCTTCCCCTTGGACTTTTCAAAATAATTTTCTTATGCACACATGGCGAATTGTGTAGGACGCAGACTCAGATACTCCTGCAGGGGAAAGACTCCGTGGAGAAACGTCATTTGCTGGCCCCAGCCATGTGCATTTATAAATATTTTACAAGTGATGCTTTCAGACGAGTGACTTTTACTGCCCTATTAATGCAACTTGCAAATTTATAGTCTGGGCACTTGCGGCCTGTGACCGTCCAGCAGTTTGAGACTTGCGCCAGGGATGTGGTTTATGTTTTTAAGTTCTTTCTTCTGTTCTGGCCCGGGATCCTTGACAGCTAGGCCATGTGTGATAATTCAGCGTCCATGTGGTGTAAGCCTGCATAATACATCAATCCCCACGCTCACTGATGCCGTCATAAATATCACCCCTGTAACGGGTTCCGTGTGATTACAGGACACACACAGCTTCAGCACGTCCCCATAGCACCTAGAATTATGGTTGTGATTAACAGTAATAATGGTCAAGTGGTGATGTGCTCCTGGCCAGGCTTTATAACACAGGACTAAAGCAAAACTCTAATCAAGAGCAGACAAATTACCCCTGCTTTGGGAAATTATTATCACGATAATTTATTGTATTGGATCCAAGCTGGTGATTTCATCAGCAAAGGGAATTCCTGGTGTGAAACTCCCTCCAGTGATACAGGCTGGCAAGTGCTCTACAACGCAGAATCTTGGGAGATCTGCCCAGGGCACCCAGAATTGAACGTGGTCTCACAAAGCCGGTAAATCCATCAGAGGCAGGCATTGAACCCAGGTGTTCCCGACCCTAAGGTCAGCCCTCTGTGTAGCAGACCACACTGAGCCCTGCTCGGCTCCAGTTTCCTTCAAAGCTCAGCTCAAGGGTTTCCTCTGATGTGGGGCCCCTCCATCTCCCTTTAGAGCCTCCTCTCCAACCCCTCTGCCTTATTCCTCATATGTTTTGCAGATGCAAACACGTGCATCCTCCTTGTCTCTACCAATGATCTTGGCGGCATAAAGTATTTTGCTTTTGTATTCCCAGCATGGTCACAGCACAGACCAGGCACTTAATAAATGCTTGTGGAATGATATACATATGATTTGCATCTGTAAGAGACCTTAGAAATAATGTAGTCCAACTTTCCCGTTTTACAGACATGAAAACTGAGGCCCACAGAGCTTAAGAGCCTTGTACAAGTTCCCAGGGGACACAGGTGGCAGAGCTGGCCCTTGGCCTCCGAGTCAAGCACTGGGCTGCTTGCTTAGTGACTTCCTGAGAACACTTCAGGGACTCCCTCAAGTCTGGGCTGAATCTAGATGCTGCCAGAGGCAGGCAGGCTCTCAGCTTCATAGAAATCACACCAGACTCAGAGTTGGGGGCTGGGGTTCAGCTCCTGGCTTGGCGCCCCGTCTATAGGCCTCAGTTTACTCCTCTGTAAAATGAGGGAGTTTTCCTTGATGTCTAAGCTCCAGATGTATGAGCTTCCCGTTGTTGGCCCCTGCCTTGACCCCTTGTGTTGTGTTTGAAGCCCGTGTGCGGCTGAGGTGGAACGTTCTTCAGGGTTTCCCTGGTTTTGATGACCTGGAGCAGACTGGACTTGGGCTTGGCTGGTGCTGATGGAACCACACAGTGAGCCGGACTGTTGGAAGTCACAGGGAGAAAGGCCAGTGGGGACTAGCCCTTCCACAGCAGGCGCAAAGGGGCCGGTGCCAGACTTGGCCAGGTGTGGACACGCATTTAAGACACAGTTGCATGCAGGGCCTGGCTGAGACTGCATCCCCACATAGGTGGGGATAGGGGGGTGGGGAAGGCAATGCTGAGAAAAGTGGGGCATGGGAGGAAGAGCCCAGCCTTTGGAGCTAGAGGGCCTGGGCTCAGATCTCCACCAGATTATTGCTGCAACATGAAGTTAGGCAAGACGTTGAGCTGCCAAGGAAAGCCTCGGCTTCCTCCTTCTGGCTCTGATGGCCTACGGGTGAGGGCAGTATAGAAGGGAGACCTATGAAGAGGGCAGCCCCAAGGGCTGGCTCTGACTCAGGGTCAGTGACCTTGCTCAGTCATTCCCCCTTCCTGGCTCCCTTTTCTCATCTGTAAAATGAAGGAAGATGGGACAGCAACATAAAAAGAAAGCGTAACAACAGCACAGAATTCAGCATCATGATTGTGTTTGGTCCTGATGAAGAGACAAGAAAATGCATGAATGTACTAAGGAATGAATGAATGAATGAACGAACGAACAAATGAATGAATGAACAAATGAATGAATGAATGAATGAACTAAGGAACAAATGAATGAATGAACGAACGAATGAATGAATGAACGAACGAATGAATGAATGAATGAACGAATGAATGAGAAAAGCATTTGCTAAGCACACCCCTTTGTCTCCCCCCCATCTCTCTGTCTGTCTTTCCCTGTTGTGTCTCTGTCTCCCTATAAGTGATGGCTCTCCACCCAAGAGATCAGGAAGAGCTCTATTTGGAAATGAAAATCATATAAAAACCAAAGATATTTAAAATATTTTTTTAGATGACGGGGTTTGA
Source organism: Pseudocheirus occidentalis (assembly GCA_028646575.1). Lineage (NCBI taxonomy): Eukaryota > Metazoa > Chordata > Mammalia > Diprotodontia > Pseudocheiridae > Pseudocheirus > Pseudocheirus occidentalis. The sequence continues at coordinate 13,379,332 of CM053597.1, read as the reverse complement.
ACGACGTGTCTGCCCTCACAGTTCTCCTGGAAAGTCCAGTGTCCTGAGCCAGTGTGTTGTCCGGCTCTGGATGCAGCCAGCCTTTGGTCCATCAGCCAGGTTGAGGAGGTGGGAGAGGGGAAGGGCTGGTGAATGAAAGTGCTGGGTTTGGCAGAGGCCCCAACCAGAAGGGAGATCAGGCCCTTCCTTACCAAGGCTTCCGTGTGGTCAGCCAGGGAAGGCCTTTCCTCTAACATACCCAGATGGAAAGCCTCTGCCTGCTTTTCTCCAGGTTCAGTCCCAGGGAGATACCCCTAAACTAGATGAATTCCCTTCAACAGGCCCTTCCTAGCTGTCCTTACACATTTCAGTGAAATGGATGCAGACTGGGAGAAATCACACACCCACACACCACACACTCAGGCACACACCTACACATACACTCTCACACACATACAGACACACATATACTCTCACAGACACACTTTCACAGACACACACACATACTCTCACACATATACATACACACTCACACATACATACTCTTACACACTCTCTTACACAACACACTCACACTCTCACTCTCATACACTCTCACTCACAGGTACACACATTCAGGCACACACAGAGACTTACACACTCACAAACACACAGTCACACACACTCTCAAAGACACACACACACATACTCTCACAACACTCTTTTACACACTCACTCTCACACATACTCTCTCACTCTCACACACACACACACA
>CM053597.1:13361165-13378099 GCA_028646575.1 Pseudocheirus occidentalis | reverse complement strand
TCTTACACAACACACTCACACTCTCACTCTCATACACTCTCACTCACAGGTACACACATTCAGGCACACACAGAGACTTACACACTCACAAACACACAGTCACACACACTCTCAAAGACACACACACACATACTCTCACAACACTCTTTTACACACTCACTCTCACACATACTCTCTCACTCTCACACACACACACACATACACACATGTACACAGACATTGTTGGCATCTCATTACATGGAGAAATACTTGGAGAATGGGTCTGGAAGAAGACAACCTGAACCTTAGACCAAACGTCCTTCATCTCCTAACTTCTCCTGGTCTTTCTTCCCCGCCCCCCCCCTTCACTCCACCAGCCCTCACTCTTCCTCTTCTCCCTTTTCTTCTTTCTCTTTCTCCTCTCCCCTTCCCACCCATCCCTAGAGAGACAAAAACCTCCTTAGCCTCTAGCCCCTTCTCAGTTGCTGCAGCATAAAGATCCAAAGTGAAGTGTTGCTGTCTTTGGTTCTTGGGATTATTTAGTAGGCTCAATTGACTTAATTTTGTCTTCCAGCTATGAGGACAGGGGTCACTCAAATAATGCCACTAAACCTAAGAAAGGGAAAAGAAAGAGATACCACTCTGCACAATGTACATCTGACCTGAAGAATTTGCCACTAGGAAAGCTCATCAAGTACTACTTGGAGGATGAATTTGAAAGGGTGAGGTCAAATTCTCATATTGCTAATACCAAGATAAAAGAAGTGTGAGTGCATGTTCTCCAGTGCCAGAACAGATCTCCTGAAAGTGGGCAGTAAATTCTGACCTTCCCTGACAGGGAGAACAGCCCACTGGGTTCACAGGGAGAGGCTGGGGCCCCATCCTGAGAGTGGGAGGGCCCTTATCCAGCACATCCCCCCAGTGGGGCTGCCAAATGGACGGCCCAAGAACCCTAAGAGAAGGATGCATGTGGAGAGGAATTGGGGAATGAGAGAAATGCTGATTAGCTGGAGCATGAAAAAGAGTCAATGTTCCCATAGCCTCGAGGTCGTCCAGATGCATCTTCTAAGATCACAAATCTCAGAGAAGACACTGATTCCAGCTGTGACCTTCTAACCATGGCACCAACCTCCCTCAGACCTACCTCAAGCACTTGCTGGCGCTTCATCTGACCTCTCCAAAGCCCACTCTACTTCTCTGTACCATAGGGGTGATAACAGTACCCGCCCCCTACCTCACAGGGTTGGCGTGAACTTCACATGAGGTAGGACTGAAGTCGTGTGCTGTAATGGTTAGAGGGTCATGGCTGGAATATGCATCTTCTCTGTGACCTATAATCTTCCAGGGCTGCCTAGAACCCCAAGGGGCAGAGTGATTTGCCCAGAGTTTCACAGCCAATATGTCCACCAGCACTTATGTACCAGGCAGATGTGTCAAAGGTGGCACTCTACCACACATCTTCTTGGTTCTGAGGCTAGCTAACACACCTGGCTGCCTCAGTATACCTGGAGATAAGGAAAATTACCGATATTACTAGCCCCATTTTATAGATAGGGAAAGGGAGGTTCAGAGGTTAAAAGGACTTGCTCTAGGTCTGCTATGTGTCAGAGGCAGAAGTGATGCTCGTCCCTCCTGGCTCCAAATACTTTGCTGTGTCCACCACAGCACAGCGCCTCTCAAGTACTGTTTTGGAAACCTTGGAAAGCCAAAGACAGAAACAGGACCTCATGGTAAAGGAACCCAACCCACCCATATCCCCACCCCCATGACACAAACCCAGGACGCTGCCCCAAGAACTCCCTCAATTAGTGAACTGCAGTCTAAGCTTGCCCAGAACCAGACCTCTGCCTCCCTGCTCCCCCACTAGCTCTCAACCATGTTGCCACGTGGATGCATAGCCACCCCCTTTCACCCCTCTCCTTTGTCTGTTGTCTGCCTTCTTTAGGCTGTAAGCTCTCTGAGGACAGGGACTGTCTCGTGTGGTTATATCTGTATCCTCTGTACTCAGGACAGTGCCTAGCATGCAGTAAGTGCCTGATACACTATCTATCTATTTACCTATGAATCTATTTATAGCTATCTATCCAGCCATCCCTCTGCCCATCTCTCCCATCCATTTGTCTGTCTTATTATCTTATTATTTATTTTCTGTTTATTCATCTATTTGTCTATATATCTATCTAGACATCTATCCCTCCATCTACCTATTTATCCCTTTATCACCTGTGCCCCCAAACCCATTGGCATGGGCTCTCTCCTAATTGGTAGAGACCAGTGCCCTGAGCCTTCACGAAGGATGGGGCAGAGTTGGTGAAAGCAAGAGAGAAGAGAGATCTGTTCTCTTTCCTGTCTGTGGGCTCCCGAGTCTCTGTGGACTCGGCTACTTTCCAGCTTTGAGAGATCAGAAAGAAGAGGCCAGTCCCACTGCAGATTCCTAAAGGATGAAAAAGGCTCTGGGAAGAAGCTGGTATGAAAGGAGCTGGCCATCTCCATCACAGCCCTATCCGGAGCTTGCTACACTAGAGACTAAAGGGAATTTCCCCTTTGGGCAAGATGTGGTTCTCTCTTTGTCACTCTGTTTCTGTCTCTGCTTCTCTTTCACATACACACACACACACACACACATCTCATCTCATTCCTAGTGGAAGAGCTCTAATATTAATTGTCTGGCATATATTCTCCTATTTGTACTTTCTCTGATTTCTGTTTTGCTATCGATGTCTATAAATGGGTTTTGTTGCTATTTGTTGTGGGCGATCATCATAAAACCAGTATTTGGTAGGAAGGATATGGATATATTGGATATAAATGGATGTAGAGCTTAAGGTCCTTCTTTCCCTATTAAGAAACAATGATCAGAAGTTTAAACTGAACCTAAAAATTACATTCCCTAGACTTAACAATATTTAAGGAAACAGATGGATCCGATTCTAGCCTCCCCTCTCTGAGGACAGCGCAGTGGGAGCCAACCTCCTGCTTTCCCTCCTGGCAGGAATTTCAATGGCCCCTTCAGAAGGGGGGTGCTATAGCCCCCCACCCCCGCTTTGAACCATACAGAATATGCCATGCTCCATGTGGGGGATAGTGTCGCTACATATCTATCTACTGCTCCATCCACCCACCCATGGTTCAATCCCCCTCTCTCTTTCTCCCTGTCTGTCTATCTCTCTGCATTCTCTGTGGTGAGGGCAGTGTCCCTGAGTAGGACACGAGGGGAATCAGCTGGTTTGGGCAGGGCGAGAAATGGAATTCCTTTGAAAACTGTAGAGTCTGGAGCTCTTCATTCCTAGACTCATCACAAGAGTCGTTTCTTCCTCCCATAGATCTGTAATGATAGCCCCTGCCGTGCATAATGGCTGGCAATTTCCTTTGGTCAGCAAAGAGAAAAATGAAAGCAGTCAACAAGTCCAGGGACCCCTGATGCCCACCTAATATCTCTTAATGGGTCTCGTGATGGCAAACCCAGATAACCCAGGCTTCTCGAAGCCACGATGACTGCCCAGGCATAAATGAAACGCATATAATGGGGTGTTTCTTTCTCTCCCATACAATCTCAACCACTGTCCACAATTTGCCACGGCTGGCTCTGGGGCCTCTGAAAGCTGGAATGAGATATCCATCATAAACAGCCATTCCACTCAATACATTACCATTAGAAACGATCACTCACAAGCTTTATTAAGATGGCCTCAGCCATGAGAAGCACTCAGCTCTCCAATTCACATTTCACTGTCTTAAGAAAGCTCATCTCCCCTCATTCCAAACTTAAGCATTTCTGTTAGAATAGCTATATTTTCACCTCTGCCTTAAAGATTTTTTTAAACCTTTATAGCTGTGTGATCATTAAGTATATGGGGGAAAAAATTACCTACAGCCTTACTCTCTGAAGGAAAGCGAAGCTATTTTACTGCTGTGTCAGAAAGCGGAGCTAGGAAATGATTACTGGAGACAGGATGGGGCAGTGAATCGTCTTCTGGAAGTGGGGTCATAAAGGCCTGCTTTCAGATCCCACTGTACCAGTTATGTGACTCTGGGCAAGCAAGTCACTGACCCTCTCAGCCTCAGTTTCTCCTGATGTAAGAACCCCAGGGGATGTGAGGTATAAGAACACTGGGAAGATAGGAGAAGACCAGATTATGAAGGGGTAAGCTACCTCATAGATTTGTTGTGAGGAGCAAGTGAGAGAGCACATGGAAAAGGGATTGTAGCTCCATAAATGTTAGCTGTTGTACCTTTTTGTAAGGGCATGCCCCATTGACTTCAACCAGGTTGTAGCAGACACATTGAAATATAGAAGGAAGCTTTCTATGTGAACATAGAAACATGTGGTGGGTTACTAAGCCCACCAAGAAGCCAGCTCCCCAGCCAAGTGACCTGCTTGACCCAGCCTAGCAGCAGACTGACCCATCCATGAGATACACTATACCTTGCAAGGGACCAGCCCAACCCAGCAGCAGAATGACTCATTACAGTCTACTGGGGAAACTAAAAAACAGTTGTGTACAAACCAGAGAGACACCAGCACTAAAGAGGATCAGGAAAGGCTGGGATTTCAGCTGGGCTGTGGAGAAAGCAAGAGAAGCCAGGAGGCAGACATGAGGAGCCAGAATATTTATTCCAGACAGCCAGTGGAAATGTGTGGAGTCAAGAGACAGAATCTTCTGTGTCCCTGAATCTCGAGTATATGGTAGGGTGTGAGATGTAAGAACACTGGAAAGGTAGGAGAGGACCAGATTATGAAGGACTTTACAAGCTAAAAAAGGATTCCATGCTTGATCCTGAATAGAGAGATCATGTAGGGATAATGGGGAGCCACTGGGATTTATTGAGTAGGGGAGTGACATGGTCAGATTACTTTGAGAGCTGAGTTGAGGAAAGTCTGACCTGGGGAGGCTTGACCCAAGGAGACCCCCCCCCCCCAGCAGCTCTGCCATTGTCCAGGGGTGAGGAGATGAGGTCTGCACCAGGGTGGGGGCAGGGTTAGAGGAGAGAAGGTGGTGTATTCAAGAGATGGGAGGCAGATGTTTTGGAGTGTTTAAGGCTCTGCACCCATGTGAATAGTGGACACGGTCATCCCTTGCACTGTCCATAGAGCATGACTGGTGGTGGTTCATTGAGGAAAGTGGAAGATCAACAACCATACTAAGAATCCACATCTATCTAGTGTTTTAAGGTTTACGTGTATTATATCATTGGAGCCTCACAACCGGCCTTCCTGGGCCTTGGTCTCCTTATCTGTAAAATGAGAAGTTTGTACTAATGGACTCAGAGACCCCTCCCAGTTTTCAAATCTATGATCCTAAGAAGTAAATGTTATTATTATCTCAATTTACCAAAGAGAAAACTGAGCCTCACAGGACCAAAAAGTGTCAGAGGCAGGTCTTTCTAACTCCCAGCCTAGTACTCGCTCTGCCAGCCTACATGGCTTCTCATTGGTATGCACCTGTCTGTGGAGAGGAAGGAGCAGAAGCAAGCTGAGCCGCTGACTGCTTCTCCTTTCTGCATACATTACAGATGTAAGGGACAGAATGTGCATGGAGTGGTGACTCTGAAGGAACAGGGAAGTGACTACCAATGGATTCTTTGGAGAAACGGGCCCAGGAATGCTTGCATTTGGTGGTGACCAGGCAGGGCCTCAGAAGCCCAGCTCTCTGTGCCCAGGTAACCATAAATGCATCACACAGAGAGGCCTTTGTGCTGGACATGCAAATTCTCAGGTTTTATCCTCCCCTGGCAAGAGCTGGAGTGGGGATGGGAGGGTAGAGGCAGGTTGGCTGCAGGCTGTTGGGCATCTCAAGGTTCACAAAGCTCTGTACCAGGTGAACCTCACGAACAATTTTGCCAGAGCTGTGCATGCTGAGGGAGGGCCTGTGGACACACCCAGCATCCCAACACAGTTCTGAGTCACCGCTTTGGCTTAATTGAGGGATGTGAAGCCCTATTACTGTGAACCACCCACTGGATGCAGGTTCTAGCTAGCTAGGTTGTTGTTTTCAGCAATGTTTGCTATAAGTCACATTAGCCTATCGAAGGCCCCATAGGTGCTTTGCCCAACCTGAAGACATAAATAGTCCCCCATCCAGTTCAACGAGCACTTGAAAAAGTACCTACTATGAGCAAGGGGCCTTTAAGGCTTGGACCAGGAGTCACCTCCTACATCCACAGGGCCTCTTCTGACTTTCCAGGCATCTGCTTGCCATCTCTGCCACGTCCCCTTTATTTTCATACTGACTTTATACCTATTTTGAATTGACTTTTCTGGGTCTATATTGATTCCCTCCAGTGGGATGTGAGAGTAGGGACGTTTTGGCCTTTTCCTCCTCAAAGCTTAGCTCAGGGCTTGATCCTTAATAAACGTTTGTTGAATTGTACTTACTATCTCTGTTTCCATATCATTGGTCCACCCACTTGCCCAGAACACCAAAGTGGTCCAATGTGCTGAAAGGGTGAAGAGGACTTGGCCGGGCTGCAGCCATTGTCCTCTCTGGAAGACTGGACCAATTCAGGTGAGGGAATCAGGGGCATTTCACCCTTGACAATAGGACCTGGGCATCATCCCTGTGCTTCCTTTGTGCATGATCTCACTGACACCTGCAAGCCAGAATCCTTCCCCAGACCACTGCCATTTCCCTGGGCAAGGCTTTCTCGGGACAAGTTTGATGAAGATGACCGACCATGTTCTGTTATCAGAAGCACCAGGATAATGACAGATTTTAAGAGCAGTCGGGTTTTGTACTGCATTGGAGGCAGCAACATGTTAATGATTGGACTTTCAAGTAGTTCCTATTTCCCATGATAGGAAGTCATATAATATTCAATGAATTATGTTATATGCTTTCAACATGAGACTCCATTAGCAATATTAACATGCCAGGGGCTCTCTGCATCCCGTCACACCTCAGCAGGAATTATGGGCACTGAACCTATTACTTATGCATTGCAAAGAAAAATATCTCCCTTAATTTATTTGTGTTGATTTACCTTTGGACCTACTCAAGCACTTTCCTTGCATTTTTAAAGGATTCTCTGCTGCCTTATCAGAGCCATGTTTCAAGGCTTACATTTGCAGATACATATAAAGCTGAATTTGATCATAGGATAATGGTGAATTAAATAAAGAGCATGATTCTTCCTTTCACACCAGCAATTCTAGGATACTCAGGAAAAGTCCTGCAAAAATGTAAGTCAGGCTTGTTTGTAGGGGTTATTTGATATAGTGAATGAGCATTTGGTTTGGAATCAGGAGGCTGCCTCTGACACTCACTAGCTGGGTGAGAGGGAGCAAGTGGCCTAACCTCTCTGTTCCTCAGTTTCTCCAGCTGTAAAATATCTGCTCTAGGTATATTTTGAGTGCACTTTACAAGCTCTTAAGGTTATTGTGAGGATCAGATGAGATCATGGATAGAAAGTGTTTTGCGATTATCACATGCCATCCGAGTTAATACCACCATCATCTTCCTTCAGGTCTAGCAGGTCCAAACCTTTTTGATGCCGTGGAACCTCTTAGCTGTCTGAAGAAATCTATGGAAACACCAGCTCAAGATGGTGCTTTTAAATGCCTGAAGTAAAATATATAGGAAAACAATTATATAGTTATCAGCATATTAAAAACCAAAGCAGGTCACAAGCCCAGGTCAACACCTCCTGCTTCAGTTGCATCTAGCCCCTTCTCCTGCCTTAGCAGGAACCTTACCTAGAAGCCTTCAAAAGCAGGTGCAAGCCTGGTGCAACCTCTTGCACAAAGTTATCCAGTCCAACTCCTTCCTTCATTCTACAGAAGAGGAAGCTGAAATCCAGAGGTGAAGGACTTGTCCCATAGCCCTCTAGTGCAGTGGTTCTCAACCTGTGGGTCGCGACCCCTTTGGGGGTCAAACAACCCTTTCACAGGGGTCTCCTAAGACCATCGGAAAATACATATTTCCGATGGTCTTAGGAACCGAGACAGCACTCCACTATCTATCTCCAGGCAGCTCCACCTACATGCAGATATGCCCACATACAAGTATTAAAGGGTCGCAGCATTAGGAAGGTTGAGAACCGCTGCTCTAGAGCCTACGAAGCCTTCTGGATGGCCCTGCCTTGGCTGAACCACAATACACCAGAGACATCTTCCTTCTTTCCTTTGAAATGTTTCATTTTTGCTCTTCTTTTTTCCCATCATTTTTAATTCTCAGTGATTCTCCCACCCGATGAACTTTCCCTTGTAACAAACAAGTAGTTAAATAAAAGAAATGTAATTGGGACCTGTGGGGATTTCTCCCTCCTAGCAATGCAACATTCCATTACACAAATCAACACATTCCATGAGGCAGCTTTCAGCCCTTCCAGCAGGTCAGGTTAGACATCCATTGGCTTTGAGCCCAGCATGATTTGGTGGCAGCTATGAGCCAATGCTGATCAGATTGGATTTCCCAGAAATGGAGGGGGGCATTGGTTCCCATTTGATTGCATGGATAATAAGTACAATTACCTTTTGGCCAATACTCTGGGCATCTGTGAAGGCCCAAGTATCCCCTAGATCTTCTCTCCAAAAATACCATGAGAACCTAGAGGTTCTTGAATGGAAATCCCTTCTAAGACTGGGAGAAGGTCTGGAGAATTTATGGTTTGGGGGACAATAGAAATCCAGTCAGGTATAGTCACTTTGTGCTTGACTGGGGGGGGGGGTTGATATGGGTCAGAAAATCACACTTATACAATCAAATCTTAACCCAGGGCCCCATGAACTTGTTTTAGAAAAAAAACCCTGATAATTATATTTCAATATAATTGGTTTCCTTTGTGAATGGATTTTATTCTATGAATTTAAAAACACAAGTCTGAGGAGGGTTTCACCAGATTGCCAGAGGGGCCCAGGACCCAGGAAAGTCAATGCACTTGCCCTTCTGTTTATGTTAGCTCCCCACACCTCACCACATAGCCTGGAGAGGTGCCCTGTAAGGGGTGGGCTGGTGTCCTGTGCCAACCTCAGAACTGCTCAAGCGCAGAACCTCAGGACGGTGAGGTAATGGTTGGCGTGAATCCAGAGAGCCTGGAGCTAGCGGTTCCTGGTATGTTCAAGGTCATGGTTTCTTTTCTGATCTCTGACTGTGGTTGTGGTTGTCAGAAGCCCTGGGTTTCCTTCCTTGGTGCTCCCCCAAGGCCTCATCCCTTAGCATTTTCCAGACAAACCAGCTTCAGCTCGATCCTGATTCTGGTGGTGTGTTCCCTCTAGCTTCACAGCTGGGATCAGCTCCAGGGCCACCCTTGATACCACAATGGAGAAGAGGAGGAAGCACTAACAGGAGTAATCAAGGTTCTCCCGAAGTCCATCAGATCCAGGGTCTGCTACTTGGTACCTGTGTGACTCTGGGAAGCTCACTTGTCCTCAGTTTCCTCAGCAGTAAAATGAAGAAATGTGAGCTCTAAAGTCCCTCCTGTCCTAAGAGTCTATGACTCTGTCACTTAACCCCAATTGCCCTCCAAAAAGAAAAAAAAAAAGAGTCTATGACTCTGCAATCTCTCTAAGCTGCCCCATGGATCTCTGACAAGTACATTCCCTTGGAGTGTCCTTCCAAATGACCGCGGTATGTTCCTGACCTCGATTCCAGCTATCTCCTTCGGACTCGACTTTGATGGATGTGACAAGTGTTCTCACCTCCTTTCGGGTCACCCCAGAATCCTCTGGCCTGGATTCTGCCTGATCTCCCGTGGATCTGAGTTTTTGTTGGGAAGGGTTGTGGGCCTAGAAGAGACTTAACAACAATGAAATTCCACTTTGAATTGAGAAGGCTACAGAGAAAAGAAATGGGTGCGCAGCGTGGAGGTCAAAAGTTGTGATGGGGGAAGACGGGGAAGACTGGGAAGACGGGGAAGACGGGGAAGACGGGGAAGACGGGGAAGAGGAAGATAACCTTGCACAGTGTTGCTGTAACGAGGAAAGGGGTGAGCTCCTCCCTCCCCCAAGCGACCTCATCCAAAAACACCAGTCCCCTCAGCTTTGTGCTAGAACGAACGAGTGAAGGAAAGAAAACAACCTTGATTAAGCCCTCGCCACGTGCAAAGCAAGGCTCCGGATTCAAAGAGCTGCCAGAAATGCAGGGCGCACGCATCCTCTGCACGACACAAACGGCGCAAGAATGTTTATGTTGGGGTGGCTGAGGGACACTCGATGCCCCTGTTCTCGAGCCTCTGAACAGCACAGAGGGAGGGATACCTGGGCATCAAATGAGGGATACGTACAAAGTGACCTGGCTATATATGCGCCCGTTACTGTTACTGCCGTTCTCATTTTAATCTCTGCTCGAAGCTGTAGCCCCTGGGAGGACGCGGTCTTCCAGGCTGTGGCCGCAGAGCTTCATCCAGCCGCGAGTTGTGAGCCTATGTCCGCTTTTTGTTGTTTTAAACTGATGGATTGTGGGGCGTTGTAGAAGCAACGTGACCTAGGGGAAGAGTTCTGGGTTTACAAGTAAGAGCCTGTTGGGGGCTGGTGAAATCTCGCCTCCTCCGGGAGCACAGGTAGATCAACATACAAATTTCGAAGACATTTGGAAGGTGCGAGTTCTGGGGCCGGAGGCTAGTCATGGTCGCTGGTCAGATTTATTCCTGACGCCCAGTTCTCGGTGTGGTGGATAGAGTGCCAGACCAGGGCTCGGGAAGATGGAGGTCCCAGGTCTGTCTCCGATGCTGGCTGGCTGAGCAGCCACAGAGAAGGTACTAACCTCTGAGCCTCAGTTTCCTCATCTGTACAATGAGAATAATGCCTGTGGGACAAATCAGACCGTGTTTGTAGAGCTCTTAGTGACGTCTGGCACTTGTCCCTGTAGGTGCCTAATACTTGCCTATTCCCTCCCTCCCCCTCCCTTTATAGTACCCATCTCCCCAGCCTGGGGTACTCAAACAAGATGAAGTATATAAAATTACCCTGGAAAAACCAAAGAGCTGTAGAAATGTTAGGTATTTCTCCTGTTTATTCAATCCCCTCCTTTCCCCAGCTCCACCAGCTTCCAGTGCAGCTGTTACCAGAATCCAAATTGATTCCCTAGACTAGATATTCTTTTTTTTTTTTTTGAGGGGGGAAGGCAAGGTAATTGGGGTTAAGTGACTTGCCCAAGGTCACATAGCTAGTTAAGTGTCAAGTGTCTGAGGTCAAATTTGAACTCAGGTCCTCCTTAGATAGTCTTATCTTTAATCTCATGGATTCCTCTGAAGCCCAGGCACCCTTTCACATAGTAAATATATAAAAATATATAAAGTAAATGCATAAAATACACAGGAGCACAAAGGAAACCAATGATATTAAAACACAAGAAAATCGCCTTTTTCAAAGCTCCCAGAGCCCAGGCTAAGAGCTTCGCCTCAGGCGGGGCGTCTGTGTCAGTCTGGAGACGCTTCAGTTTGCTCGAGTCCTAGCCAACTTCCTTCTCCGCCCCTCCCTCTCTGCCCCTCCCTCCGCCTGTTTCTGGCGTCTTTTTGTGAAGTTCTGGACGTGGGGAAGGAATTTGCTTCTGCCTTGGTTTCTACTTTGGGGGAGGACTGGGGGGCTCTTTAGCTTCTTATTTGCCAGAGTTAGTCTGGGCAAGCTGGACTTCTTCATGAATTTTTTAAAATCACACCACCTTCTTAACCAGAAGGTTGACATCACAGTTCTTGTCCACCTGGGCATACAACAGCGAAGCTGGGTCCATGAGACCCTTAGCATTTATTACATCTGATTGTTTCTGGTTTACCAACCACACTGGAGAAAGTGGGCTCCCGCATCAGAGGTCCAGGCGAAACCTTCCAGACTTGGCCCTGCCTATGACAGATACTCTCTTTGGTGTCTTAAGAAGTAATACCCAACTAGGCACCGTGGATGGCTTTGAACCACAGGAATTTTGCAATAAGATGTGAAATTAAAGAGAAATCATTTCCCCTGTCTACAAAATAAAGGTCCTGGGCTGTTTCCAGTGTGCTGCGGCTTTTATTAGAGAATACTTGCATGAGACAGTCACCATAGGTAGCTAATGAGCCCCATTAGACACATTTAGGGGGGGGATACCAAGTGGCTCTCCAATGTGACTTCTGATCTGAGGCTGGAGAACCAATTAGGCAGTGTGGCTGCTAGCCTACCTTACCTCCCTCATGCTGCTGGAATTTTAGCAGGGACCTGATATTTAGATGTCTTCCAAATGTTTCATAATAACTAGTGCTTACATATGTGTCCTATGTGCCAAGCACTGTGTTAAAGGTTTTACAATTATTATCTGATTTAATCCTAACAGCAACCCTGGGAGGTAGGTGCTATTACTACCCACATTTTACAGATGAGTAACTGAGGTAAAAGAGGTTAAGTGACTTGCCCAGGGTCTTATAGTTAGTTAGTATCTGGGGCTGGATTTGAACTCAGGTCTTTCCTGGCTCCACATCCAGTCTCTATCCACTGGGCTACCTAGCTACCTCTGAGAGGCAGGGCATTGGAGTGGACAGGACATAAGAGGGTGGGAGCCATCAGTTAAATCCCAATGACTCTGGAGTCCTTCAGTTTCTCTATCTATAAAGTGGGGAGGATAAATGCTTTAGCCACTGTCCTTCTCACAAGGAGACTGTGAGACTCAATTGGATTATTCATCAATAAATCTCCAAAGGGCTGGGAGCTGCTCAAGTTCAATGCAGTTAAGTGGGATGACGAGGGAGGTGTGGCGCTGAGCTGGATAGATCCTTCCTGGGGATGTGAGGAGGGCAAATGGACATGTGGATGCTCGAACTATCCCCATGGAGGAGAGCAGCACGTAAGTGTCAATCAGCCTATGGGCAAGTTTGCAGGAAATGCTTCCTTTGCAATGAGGACCCGCCAATGAGACCAAGAGCTTTTAAGATACAAAATAAGAGTATAAATAAAAGTGATTCTGACAAGCCTGGAAGCAATTCCAAGAAACCTTCACATGGCCGTGGATGCTTCACTCTCCATTACAGATTTCCTGTTCTGTCTATTCCCTCAATCTATGCCAGGAAAATGGTGGGAAACTCATTTTTAAAATCTTCCTCCTTCAGGTGGGGTCTAACCTTGCCAGAGCATCTCTGATCCCTACCCCTAGGGAGGCTGGGAGGTTCAGAGGGGAGGCAGGGGACAAACATCCCAAGGAAGAGGGAACTTTCACAATGTGGCAGCCCTAAAAAGCTCTAAAGCCCAAGATTAATTTTCTCTTCCCGAAGCACTTAAGACCCAGAGGGCCTGCCTGCTTCCCCATTGCTGGTCTCAGCCAGAAGCTTACGGGAAACCGTGAACTGCCCCATATTAATGCATCCTGGGGTTAATTTTTCACATTCTTTTTCAAACCGAGGGGTGTTTTTCTCTTTACAACAGGTTATTCCACAGGATAACCAAACTTCATCTCCCCCAATAGTTTTTCCACAGGACAGTCATTATTCACAACAAAATGAGTAGGTTTAAAAATCTGTGACAGCTTCACAATATCAGACAAATGTAAAGATAACATACATTTTTTGGGAACTCAGTTCATGGCTCTGCTTTTAGTGAACAAGAGGAGAGATTCACACCCAAATCCTCCAAGGATAATGGCAATTATCTTTTGACTTTTGAAATGCTGGACACCCACTTTGGAGCCTCTTTGGCATGCATACTGCCTGCGCCTGCCTCCTTCCTGAGGACTGCATCAGATGATTGAGTATTCCAAATCATAAAGCAAATGCCTCAGTCAATGATGGATTATTTTTGTACCACACCCTAAAATAGGGAGAAGGGTTTTTCTTGGCCAGATTTACTTGGAGAAACAAGAAAACTGATAGTACTTCAGTTGATTGCAATTGCTTTGGGGACCTAGAAGCTTTTGCAGTACGACAGTAACACCCAAAGCAATGACCTGTACTGTAACCCAACGTGGGGTGGTGACCCATCTGGCTAGTAAGATGTGGTTACCATGAGTTTCCTGACCAATCACTCCTGAAGATCCTCCTTCTTAAGAATACATAGAGTTCTCACAAGGTGCTAACTAACATACCCACAAAGGCACATTGTTTCTAAAAATGAAGAAAGGCTTTTTTGTATGGTGAGAAGCCTCCCATTTGCAGGATGAGGCAGGGTGGAGAGACAATGGACCTTGGAGTGAGCAAAATATGGGTCTGTCCGTGCCCTGTATTTTTAACACAGGCTATGCGGTTCTGGGTGAGTCATTTCACATTTCAGTGCTCCAGGCAATTTTCTAAATTGCAGAAAAAGCGATCAGCCAAAGTGGTGGAAGTTCCTTACTAAAAACTCACTATACCAAGGAAATCACTAAAATGAAATCAGTTTAAAAATTGGGATCAGAGGAGCAGAGCCTGGGATGAGGCCAGAACCACTCATTTAGTGGCCCTCCTGGAATGTAGGCCTGGCCGCCAGGAATTCTTCTCTCAAGGAGAACATAGCTCTCATGTAGAACCTGGGGATGCCTTGTTCTTCCTGTGGGCCTCCCATGATAAGATCCCCAAGGTTCAAGGTACTTTATAGATCTGCATTCATTGAAAGAAGCAGTAGCTCTTCAACAGTATTTTTTGCTTTTTCAAGTTAGCTAACAACACCATTAGTTCAAAGACAAGGCATTTAATTTGATAGCTTAGTAAGACTAGTGGAAACAAAAGATTTCTGCCCATTCACACAGGGCGCACTCTCCAACAAATACACAGATCATCCATGGTGCTGGTGTACCTAGGGAACACACAGAGAGAGCTGAGCTATGGGGGGCACATGTGGCCAGGGCATGCCTAGACTCAGATTTCTGACACTAATGACTTCTAGTCACGGCATCACACTTCTCCCACTGGGCCTGCTTCCTGATGGTGTTTCATGCATGCAGTTTGGCACGTGGAGCCTCCTCCAGGAATTCAGTGCCCGCCAGGCTTATTGGCATAGTTTGTCAGTTCCACAGAGCATTGCTTTTCACTGTCTCATGTGTTTGCTTTTGGACTGAGCTTGACTGGTCCCATGATAGCTGCAGGTTGCTTCTGGGTGTGGCTCCACCATGCATGAAGGGGTGGTGCATCTTTCTGCTTTTAGATTCTGGCTTTAGCTAAAGTTGGCAGTGGAGGAGCTACTTCTCCTTAAGAGTGGGCTCTACCATCTACCTGTAGAGGCTTAAGCTCTAACTTTTTTTAGGGAGGCAGACCCTTCACAAACCCAATTATCAGATGATAGAAAAACCTATTCTCAGAGCCTTCCAGGAGACCTTGGCTTTCTGGGAGCAGGAGCTCCTATGAAACACAGGCCAAAAAACTAAGTGGCACCCAAACACAGTGTCTTCTTTTTTCCTGATCACTTGGGGAAGTTTGCTGTTCCAAGACATTATCTAACTTAGGGTTAGAAAAGCCTTGTTACCTCTATTTAATTTCTGTTGGTTAAATTGAACCCTTTCAGGAAGCTACCATTTCAACAGACTATAAAGAATTCTCTGAACCTGGGGTCCCTTTGGTTTTTTCAACTTCAAGATTAATTTTGTTCTCCTCTGCAAATGAATGGAGCTAGATAAGGCAAAAGACAAAGATTTCTAAGTGATGCTATTTAGAAGCAATGAGTTCCACCTGAATCCTTCATTCCAAATCCCCTTTATTTTTATGTATAAGCAACCAGCAGCAAGCTTTACCATACCCGATACAGAACGGAGAGGTGAATTGCTGGAAGAAGGTTTCTGGGGATTATATAGATTATATAGGCTCACAGAAATTCCAAGTTGAAAGAAGCCTCGTAGGCCATCTAGGCTACCTGGTGCCTGGAAGAAAGCAACCTATTTCCAGTGGGACTGAGACTTAGCTTAAAGACCTCAAGTGAAGTCTTGAATGAGGAGAAACCCACTTGCTACTGTAACTGCTGTACTCTGGGATGCCTCTCCTTGTTTGCATAAACTGTCCACCATACTTGAAATTCTCTATTCCCCATCACCTGTGGAAATCCCCGGCTCCATGCAGGATTCTGCTCAAGTGCCATCTTCTACATGTGGCCCCTTTTCATCCTTTGAATTGTTGCTGCTTCTCCACTAAAATGTCTTTCTACTGATTTTGTATGGAGTTGGTATTTCCTGTCTGTGTTGGTGTTATTATAAGCTCCTTGAGGACAAGGACTATTTCCAGTTTTGTTTTCTTCTCTCTGGTGTCTGGTACATGACAAGTGTCTAACAAATACTTGTTGAATTGAATGAGAAGAAAGACCTGGATGAAATGATTTGCCGTCATAGTATTATGGACCCCCCAAATTATGTTTAAGTGCATGGAAAAATGTGTTCTGAGGTGCAGCCTAGACTACCTGGACCATTTCCCCTCCTGCTGCGGAGAGCCACTCAGAAGCTAGCTTCTCCTGGTCTGAGTGGCCTGTCAGTGGCCTTAAGTTTTGGGCACCATCTTAATTAATTCACAGCCCTTTATTTGGTACAGTGGACAGAGTGCTGAGTGTGGAGTCAGGAAGACCTGAGTTCAAATACTTACTAGCTGTGTGACCCTGTGTGAGTCACTTAACCCTGTTTGCCTCAGTTTCCTCATCTATGAGATGAGCTAGACAAGGAGGTGGCAAACCACCTCCCATGGGTGGTCACAAACCGCCTACCAGATGAGATCACAAAGAGTGAGACACGATCAAAACAATTAAAGAACACCAAAAACCCTCTACTGGCTCAGCCTAGTGTCATGTCCTCACATCATTACTGTATTTGGGGGTGCTGAGGACCGAACACATACGCTGAAGCCTTCAGCAAAGGGAGCACTTTGTGCTGCTCCCCAGATGGGCTCACGGGTGCTCACCTTTTCCCAAAGCTGACATGGTTACCATGCCAATGGTCCTCAGTGCTGGGCATATGGGTCTGAGGCTAGAGAGACCCAGAGACTAAAAAGAATGACTATAGCGTGCTCATGCAAAGTGATGGAGATGGAGAGAGAAGAGCAGGATTCAGGCTATGCAGCTGCGAGAGGGAAAATGACCACAAATAAGCAGACAAACAAAGAGTCCTGTTGGG
>CM053597.1:13336699-13360665 GCA_028646575.1 Pseudocheirus occidentalis | reverse complement strand
TTGTTGGAAATCAAGGGGTGGAAGGTTTGTGTGGTTGTCTAAGAACTTTATTTAGAAACTAAAGTTAATGGTTGCCCCAGGAGTGGAAGATCAGTATATTGTGAATTGTTGATTGAATCAACTCCCTCTTAGGGAAACTAGGTCATTCCTTTTGTTACTTGATTGATTAAATCTTAAAATGTGAAGCTGGTTTCTCCCTTAGGGAAACCAGCTGATTCTTCTCTTGTTCCTTGTTCCTTTCTGTAATAAGGTATAATATGGAGACTTTCCTTGTTCTGAAGATAATATTTTGAATTGTCGAAACTGTGAACATTGTACTGAATCTAGATTTGTAATGGAATAAACAGAGTGTTCACTAATACTGTGTAATCCGAATCTTAAAAGCTGTTCACAGTAGCATTCTTTTAGGAATCTACTGCTGATTGGTTTTACAGGGACAGAGAGGGAGAGATGGAAAAGTTGGTATATTTTGTGATGAGAAATACATCAATAGAAATATTTATTGACAAGTTTAATTGGTTGAATTGATGTTCAATATTTAATTTATAATCAATTATTTTTAGATGAGAGAAAAGGCTTGTGAGGATGGAATGAAATCAGACCATCTTTCTAACAAAGGTAGCATTTATGTAACACTTTAGGGTTTGCAAAGTACTTTCACATATGTTCTCTCATTTTGTCACCTCACAGTGACTCGGGGAGATGTGTGCTGTCGTCATTCTTATCTTACAGATGAAGAAACTGAGGCTGAAAAGTGATTAGCCCGGGAACCCCCAGCTAGTGAGTAGCCTGGACTGTCTCCGGACTGGAGGGATCCTTCTCTCTGGAATTTGTCAAACAAAGGTCTGATGACCGCTTGTGGGTGATGTTGTAGGGGCTTTCTTTTTCAGATCTCAGAGGCTACTTTTCCAATTCTGAGATTTCAGTCCAGAGATGTTCAATGTCTTGTCCAGATCACATGGCTGCTAAAGTGACTGCAAACCAAGGTCCCTTGACTGTCTCAGCTCTCTTTCCAAAATGTCACACTGGCACTTGGTAGGGAGTAATATATCTAAGATTTTTTTAAAAACAGAAGGTAGTACAATGGGTAAAATATTGGACTTGGAGCCAGGAAGATAGGAGTTCAAGTATGCATACATACATGTGTATGTGTGTATATACATACACATACATATACACATATACATACATATATATGTATGTATGTGTGTGTATATACATATATATACTGGCTCTCATCATCATCACCTTATGACCCCACCACTATTTAGTTTAGAGATGGACGGCACTCTAGAGGTCAACTCCTTCGTCCAACGTCCAACTTCTTCATTTTACAGCTGAGAAAACAAGCCTAAAGAGGTTAATTTGCTTGAGGACACACAGGTATCAAGTGATAAAAATCCGAAGCATTTTCCTAAACACATGTATCTATAACGGCAAATAGAAATAGCTATATATGAACACATGTATATGTTTAAATAGCCCCTTCAAGCCGACTCTCTCACTCTTTCGTTAATACTCACGATTTCTTGCTATAGAGACAAACACCCATTAAGTGCTTTCAGTTCCTGCACTTGGGTTTTCAGTCCTGAAACTTATAGAGAACTACCATGTTAATTGAATGACCCCACTGGAAACCACATGGCTTCCCAGAACACATTTTATTTATATATATAACTTGTATTTGCATCAAGAGTTCAGCAAGGTTGCCTATTTTGCAAAGCCATAATTCACGCCTTAAATGGAACCCATCACAATGAAGGTTAACTATATAGCATTTTAATATAACGGGAGTGAATCTTTCTGGGGAAACAATAAATACCTCTTATTTGTCATAATATTTTATGATTACGTCTATCAATAATGGAGGAAATGGATGGTGGTCATCCCACACAGAAGAGGGGTGAGAGCTGCAAGAAACAACCTCGTTCCTCTATGACGCACCCATCACAATGTTATTTATGGGTGTCAGAAGCCGAATTTCATTTACATGTTTCCAAATAACGATGTCGAATGCCAGCAGCAGGAATGGTGGCTTCATCGGGATTTTATGATGGTTTCCTGATTTGTGGCTACTTACAGCAATCACATAAGGGCAGCAAATCACAAAAACATTGGAAAATGTGCTGATGAAGAATGCCTGTATTAAGTCTATACAGGTGAACTTTCATCAGCTTCAGAAATAATAAAGGAAGGTCATGTGAATGGGTGAAGGAGTCGGCATAGGGGGAGGTATCACTATGATAGACTCAAAAACCTCTATTTCCTGACTAATGGGAGACTCTTAAGTGGTGTTTGGAGAAAGATATCAGAATGTCACAATGCACTATCTTCCAAGGCCTCTTATCAACTAACTCATGCTTGAAAATAATTTGTAACGAACGTTTAAAAGCAGCCGGGAAAGTAGAGATTGCAAGCTGGAAGGAAATGTAGAGGTCTTTGGGACTAATCCATTCCTTATGTGGATGAAGAAAATGAGACCCGTGGAAGCGGAGTTATTTGCTCAAGGTCACACAGACAGTACGCGGAATTCACACTCAAGTCTTTCCCCAGTTCCACATCTGCTGGTCTTCCCCACATTGCCCACCACAATCCTCTCTTTTGCTTATAAATTCCAGCCACAGTCCCATGATTCTGAGTAGATCCTTGGGAGGAAATTAAAACTTAGATTCTTCTTCAATTGAATAAACATTTTTCAAGCATTTATTGTGCAAATGACCCAATGCTAGAAACTGGGAAGATGGACAAAAATGATACAGTCCTTGTCTTGGAGAAACTTTCATTCTATCGGGGGATGAATTCTTCACTTCATAAACTCAGAAAGAAAATGATTAAAAATAATTAATTTGCTAATGAGAATCATCATGAGCAATTAGGAAAGGCACTTACCCTCTCCGTGGTCCAGGCAAAGAACAGAGCAACTCTTGGTGGGTATGGGTAGAGAAAGTTTCCATACTGGAATTTTGATGCAACAAAGAAATCACAGTGGACCAAAACTAAATATCTTTCTCTGGAATGGTACTGAATCACTTCTATGGGAAAATCGAATTTAAGAAGAAAAGGATGGGAAGAATCTGAAGCTATTTTTGCAATTAGGAAGCCATGTGAAAAGAGAAGTTAAAGCTACTTCCAGACCAATGGGGCATCCTAAGTGAAACATTAACCTTCACCCCAGTGAGCCTCAATGAGTGAGTGATTGAGTCCAAGACAGAGAAACTGAACGAATGGGCAGTGAGGTATTTCAAGTTGGGTGGAAGACAGAGGGCAGTGGATTGACCAGTGGACAGAAGCCTAGAGGAGTTTGTGAAGGTCTGAGGACTATGGTTATTGCCTCTGGAAATACGATGCTCTTGGGCTCTGTGGTTTTGCCATTCTCCAGTTTTGTTTCATAGGCTTTGTGTCTTTATCTGGAGTCAATGTCACTTGTGACTGACTTACTGATTAATCAGCTAACAATTATTAGGGCATCTACTATATACAAGATACCATGTTAGGCTCTGGCGACACAGATAAAAATAGGGTTCTGTCTTCCTGTATATGGAGGTGTACTGCATAGACTTCAGGTTCAAATGCAGCCTGCCTCATTGGCTTCAGCTCTGGACAAGTCACTGAGTTTCCTCATCACTGGGACTTGCTGGGAAACTCAAATGCCTTAAATCACTTTGTACACATGAGCCGATTATTACCCTTTCTCCTTCACAATGACACCAGCGATGGTCGAAAATGAAAACTGAGAATGAGCTTTTTTGGGCTTACCAGGGTGCTGAGGCCGCCAAACCACAGAAATACAAGAGCCCAGGGCAGGGGGGCTGGGTGCTGCTGAGTTCTGGCCTTGGGAGCAGGAAATGTCTTCACTTTCTGGATAAGATCAGTTTCTTTGCAGAAACATTTTGTCCGCTGGACTTTGGGTTTGTTTTGTTTTGTTTTGTTTTTCTTTTGGTTGCTTAATTGGCATTAGGCACATATTAGACACTTAAAAATACTTCCGTTACATGAAAATTCTCTCTTCTGGGCAACTTAATTACCTTTTAAGCCAACCACAGCTTTGGGCTCAAATAAGCATTTCATTTCCAATGCATTGTGCCAACAGATCTGTGACTCCTGCAAGCTGGTAGTAAATCTGAGTTGCTGTTGCCAGGTTCCAGAAGAGCCTTGGGGGCATGGCTCTGTAGCTCCCCACCCCCAAGTTGGTTTCCCTCTTCTAGCAGGAAAGCAGGAGAAAACAGGGGAAGGCCAGAAGCAATTTCCTGAAGTCCACTTCTGTTTTAGGGCAGGGGACCAGTGAGAGAACTTTCTCAGCACCTCTTCTAGACCAGAGGCAAAGGTAGAGGACCCTTTCAATATGTATCTGGCCACAGAGAGATGACTTGAGGCACAGTGGGCAGAGGATGACTGGCTTTGGAGCTTGGCTTTTCCTGCCTGTGGAAAGTGCCCATGGGTGCCACTCAGATGGTAAGTTACAGACATGCCAGTCTACATGGATGAACTCACTGGTCCAGACAACCTTACCCCTATCCAACCTCCAAAAAGACAAAAGAGAAACATTAGCGTTCAATTAAACAGTAAGTTCCTGTTGGGTACTGGAAATACACAGACAAAACTGAAATATTTCCCTGCTTTGAAGAGCTCCCCTAGGCTGATTTCCTAACCCCCTCTCTTAGGCCTCAAATGGTTTCTAAACCATGACACTGTTGACACTTGGACCATCTTCCTCATACCCCTCCCACTGTATTGGATTCAGCTCCTGGGGCTCAGCTCGTGGACCTTTGGCTTACCTTGTCAGGGCCCAGGTCTCCTCATGGCTGTCGTGATTTCTCAGCTAAGCTGATACTGGTGTACTGCTGCCTCTTCTTCCTTCCACTAGAACTCCTTAAGGCCAGGGACTCTCTTGTTGGTCTGTATGTCCATCCCCCATCACTTAGCATGATGCCTGGCACTTAATGAATGTCTTTTCTGTTAAGAATTTTACTTTTCAGTGAGAGGGTACAAGATGAACATGAGTAAGTATAATACCACGTAGAAAGCAAAGGAGAGCCTTGGATAAAGGACTTTAAGGAAATCTGGGACCAGAGGGAGACCTTTTAGTTTGGGGAGTCCAGGAAGCCTTCACAGAGGAGGCAGCATCTGGGTGAGGCTTGAAGAAAGAATGATTCTCAAAGGCAGAGGTGAGGAGAATGGTGAATCCCCAAAATGCAGGGGTGTTTGGCTTTTGCGAGTGCAGAGATGGGAAATAGTGGCTTGAGTTTGAGGCACAGTATGAGTCCAGATTAAGTCGGCAACACAGGAAGGATGAATTGGAAAAGGGAAAGGCTGGATTGAGTGTCCTTTGTAACCTTGAGGAGGTTGCTTTATTTCTTTGGGCCTCCATTTTCTCAGTCCTATCATTTTGCCAAATGCATTGGGGTAATTAATTGATTGGACACTCTTTATAGGAATATGTTTTTGCCTTTATTTGTAGCTCCAATATTCAGCACAGTACCTGTCAATAGAAGGTGCTTAATGCTTATTGAGTGACTTATCAACCCTCTAGTACATTTATAAAATGAGAGCATTGGCCTAGATGGGTTCTAAGATCATTTCCAGCTCTTGGGGTCCTCCGAAAATGGGGGAGCTGGACCAGAAGGCCTCTGGCATCTAAACCTATGATCCATCTATGTAAAAAAAAAACACCAAAAACCAAAGTGGAAGAAGTTATATACCAAGAGTGAGGGATGTGGAGAGCTGACCTGAACACAGGACTGGTACTTGAAAAATATGAAAGACCAAGAGGCAGGTCTCCAGCATGAAGAGTGGATTTTCTATGGATGCTTTATGGGAGAGCACAGAAAGAACAGCAAAGCATGAGAAGGCTGGCTGGATGGTAACCTGCCTCAGGGAATCCCCACACAGGTGAGATCGAAGGTCAAGTGAAGCATTGAAATGTCCTTCATCTGGCATTTTAATACAAGTGAATCTCATGACAGCTTAAGAGCTTCATTGAGAAGTACAAAGTATCCTAGAAAGAAATATATTTTTAAAAAACCTCTGGAAAAAACCACTATTAATCAGAATTTCCCCTCCATCTAAAACCCCATCCACAAAAAGAGAGAGCTGCTTTTTCTGAGTCCTCCTCCATGGCTCCCTAGGAGAGTCCTGCTATTGGGCCCTCAGACTCGAAGCTGGGTTTGACATACAGCCCAGCTGTGGGTGTGGGCTGCCAAAGACATGAACTGAGGCACATGAAGACCAGTTCTTGTGGAGGTCACTAGGAGTAGAGCAACTTCAAGGAGGATCCATTGAAAGACCTGGATTTTTTAGCCTGTAGGTGAGAAAAGGTAAGAGTGGAGCAGGGGAGATGATGGAAATTGTCCCACAGTCATAGGAGGCAAGGAGGATACAATTTGGGGCTGGGGGCCTGTTAACCCCACCACAACATGACACAAGCAGGCTGTAGACTGACAAGGAAGAAGGAGACAGAGCTATGTTTGCTATCATAGAGAGAGAAGCAGAGGAGACATGAGAAAAACAAGCAGGAAGGGTGAAAGGGCAGATGGAGAAAATTCTGCAAACGCAGGCCTTCCGTGGTCCCAGGAGGCAGAAGGTATGTGAGAAAGGGAAGCCCTTGGCTCTCCTCCCAGAACATTTATGTTCACATATGAACACACACACACACACACAGATAGCTACAGGCACATCACATAGTCCTTCTTCGAAAGCTCCCGAATGTGTCTACCTACAAGCATTTAAAAGCAGAAACAAGGACTCAGCGGCACAGAGAGGCCGTGTGACTGTCCACATACTGAAGTCATAGGAAGGAAGAGACAGAGCAAGACCTTCTCGGAAGGCTCCTTTTGGGCGAGCATCTCCAGTCCATGTGGGACTTTTCATCCTACTCATTGACCGGAAACCCAGACATGGCACCCTTTCCTTTTACTTTGAGGTTTACAAAGTGCTTTCTCCTTTAGGGCAACACCAATGTCCTACTTGGCACTGGTGCTGATCCTTTATGCCCCCTAATTGGCACCAAATAATGCTTTTAAAGTGGAATTAAGTGGAACGATCCATCGAGAAAGGCTGTGTGTGTACCAATAGTCCCATTTGACAGATGAGGAAACTGAGGTTTGTAAAGTTTGAATGACTTGCTTACACAGCTGGTTAAGTGTCTGAGCAAGGCATCAGACTCAAATTTCCAAACTTCTGATCTAAGGCTTATTCTACCAGACTGTGCTGTGTCTCTCAGAGCATAGACTGAGAGAAATATGGAAGAGTGGTATAGGTCGTGTCCTAAGTATTGATATAAAATGAACATTTTACAGTGGGGTGGGCATTCAGGTTTCATCTGTTTCCCTCAAATTGACTACTTTATGCAGTTAAATAGGTATTTCACAGAAACTGTGCCAAGTTTCTTCCCAAAGAAGCCGCTATTATGTGTTACCAAAGATGACTTTCCTTCTAGAATGGGGTAAAGGTTCTATGGGAGAGGTATAACTAGCAAAAGAGGTGGGCTGGTGGTGCAAGGAACGGCAGATGGACCATCCAGGGGCTGAACTTTCACCCTGGGCTGGTAAAAGATCCATAGCCAGGACTACTTCATTTTTAGTGAGACCCCCCTGGATAATTTAGAGAAGGAACACGTGCTCTAAGAAGAGAATTGGCAGCATTGTAAATGGTACCATTGGAAGGAAAATCCTCCTGGATGAGCTCACTGACCCAGGCAATTAGTAAAGCATTCACATCTGTTGCAAACCCTCATAGAAGGAGGAAAACCAGCTTAAGGAAGAGGATGCCGATACATTAAAAATGAATGGAGAATGGGGCAGAGGCCATGACCCTGAAGTGTCTCCAAAGTTCCCCAGCTAAGCACCATCACACTTACCAGAGCACAGGTCCTGGATAAATGCTTGTCGATGGTTGATTGATTGATTAAGCAATTGACTGATGGGTTCCCTGAGTCAATTGCTTGTGCTAAAATTATTTGAGTTTCCTAAAGTAGTTCCCCATATTCTGCCCTATTCAAGTCCAGCCTTGAAATTCAATCCTCAGGTATGTTGTTACAAAAATTTGCATGGTTTTCCATGTAAATAAGTGAATGGTTCTTAATTCATTACACAGTTCCTTCAATTCTATTTTGTGGTGTCTGTTTGGATAAGAGGATTTAGAGCCAGAAAGAGATCTTAAAAACCATGCAGCGGTTCTCAACCTGTGGGTCGCAACCCCTTTGGGGGTCGAATGACCCTTTCACAGGGGTCACCTAAGACCACAGAAAACACATATTTCCAGTGGTCTTAGGAACCAAGACACCAAGATACCGCTCCTCTATCCATCTCCAGGTGGATCTGCCACATGCAGATATGGCCACGTATGAGTATTAAAGGATCGTGGCATTAGGGGGGTTGAGAACCACCAAATTGAATGCAACCCCTTTGTCCTGGAGAGGGGAGCCTGGGGCTGGCCCTGGATCCCACTGGATGCTGCAGGCCCACATTCTCTGATTCCAATCCATTGTCCCTCCCACTGTCTGCTTCTCAGAGTCACTGTGCCTTTGGTGACTTCAGAAATGGATCATTTATGGAGATGCTACAGATCCTCTCTCCACTGATCCAGGATATAATCCCTCCACCTGCCTTATTAGATGGATTCTTGAGTTGCAAAGGCCAAAACATCTTGTGGCCCTCCTGATGGTGCAGTGTCAGTGTTGCTGCCACCTGGATAGGTCCAGCTTGAGAAGCCTTTCTGGCTTGGTACGACTGCTCACAACCTTCATGCACTGGCAGAATTCTTGTGATCCCTTCACATGCTCTTTCTATACAAATTGATGACCTTTATGAACTTGTTTTTCCATGTCTATCTTTAATGCTTCTGCACAGACTGTCCTGTTTAACTACCAGGTGGGATGGCTACTACTAGCCTAGTTCTATCCACAGGAAAAATCAGGTACTAGGAAGTCCTATGTTCACCTTGGCTGTTGTGTGCACCATCCAACAACCTGGCAAAATGCCAGGCTCTCCATGGATCCTATAAAACTTGTCATCTCCATGCCCCACCCCTTCCTCTCTACAAGTGGCAGCATCGGCATCCCTGGTCTAAGGATTGTGGGCAGCAAAGATCTATCCAATCAGGAGACCTTTAGGGACCAAGAGACTCCAACCTCCTCAAACGGTCCATCCTAAAAATGTAAACATTGCAATCTGGAGTCAGCTACGGAAGTGAAAAGACAAGTCTATCCACTATACGCAGTATATTTACCAGATGGGCAAACTGAGGCCGAGGGAGCTCACAGGACTCGCTCCTGGTCAAACAGCTAACGAGTATCAGAGAAGGGCTTCTAAGCCAGACCTGCGGTGTCCTTGTTGCTCTAAAACACTGAGGATTCAGAGCCTGGCGTCAGGTACCAAGACCCACTTGGGAGAACAAGAGAAGGTCCCCGTGATGCCGAGTAAATGTTTTCTGGCCCCTCATGTCTAGTCTGTGTCTAGATTTTTAAAAAAAATTCATTTCTTGTAAGGACTATATCGTTGGGTTTTTCTTATTCAGGCATCACTTTTTTTGTTTTGTCCATTTACATTTAAGTTATGGATTAGATTTCTATTCTCTCTGTCTTTAATGCTGTTTGCCCCCCACATTACGATTTTTCTTCTTTCTCTGTAGCAGCAGCAGTATGTCTCTTCAGTTGTTTTAGCTCAACCTATTTTAAGGTTCCCCCCTTCCTATCTTCTCCCCCTCCTCCCCCCATAACCTCCCCTCCAGCTGGTCAGGCTTCCCTTTGGTTTTGGCCATCCCTTTTTTCTTGCTTGCTTGCTTTTATCTAGTTACTCAATTATTCTCCTTTCAGTTAAGCAGTTGAGTAGAATCTATATGTTCTACCAAGTGGCTGTTTCTCCTGTTCCTCCAGTATTGGTTTCTTGGCCTGAGGCAGCAGCTCTGATACTCCCCCAGATCTCATGAGCCATAGGGGAAGGCTTTAGCTTTACCGGAGCAGTGGGACCTCGTCATCCAGGTCCACATTCTTCCCAAGCATCAGGCATGGGTGGGGCAGCATTGCCACAGGCCACCTGAGGCTCAATGAATGGGTCTTGCTGGAGGTGTGTGTGTGTGTGTGTGTGTGTGTGTGTGTTCCTCTGTGTGTATGTGTGTGTGTGTGTGTTCCTCTGTGTGTGTGTGTGTTCCTCTGTGTGTGTTCCTCTGTGTGTGTGTGTGTGTGTGTTCCTCTGTGTGTGTGTGTGTGTGTGTGTGTGTGTGTTCCTCTGTGTGTGTACATGCACTTGGATGTCCCTGGGCTAAGTTCAGGGGTTTGCAGAGGACCCTTGGAACTGTATCTTGCTTTCCCTAGTTGCTTCCTCCCCTTAGCAGATCCCTGAAATTCTCTCTTAATCCTATTTCCTGAAGTCCTTCCTGGTCCTGCTCCTGTGGCCCATACTCCATGTATCCCTGCATTCTCCTGCCAGTTGACTCACTTGGATCCCGTCACCGTTTCCCTACCCTGCTGTTGCCCAAGGTGAGGCCCACACCCAGATCTAACAAAGCCCTCCCTGGGTGGACCCCACTGGAAGAGAGCTGGGATGGGATCAGAGCAATTGCATTGTCAGCAAGGCAAAATCATAAACTCAGGCAGCTTGTGTAAAGATACGCAGAGTTATTGCGTTCCAGGGTATCTTTCAGTCACTTCAGTCATGTCTGACTCTTTGTGACCCCATCTGAGGTTTTCTTGGCAAAGACTTCTTGCGGTGGTTGGCCATTTCCTTCTCTAGCTCATCTGACAGATGAGGAAACTGAGGCAAATAGGGTTAATTGAACTGTCCGAGGTCTTGCAACTACTAAGTGTCTGAGGCTAGATTTGAACTCCGGAAGATGAGTCTTTCTGACTTCAGGCTGGGCATTCTGTTCAGGTCTCTAATTAGCTGTGATTTCAGCACAAATGATGAGGGAAGTAGGAAGATATAGATATAGATATGTATGTAAATATATATTACATGTATGTATCTGTGTGTGTGTTATCTATCTACATACATATATTAAATACTAACTAGTTAAATGCAGGTCAGTTAGGGGCAGGGGAGGGAATGGGCTAGCAGTTTTGGGCAGGGTCAGGAAAGACTCCAGGTAGAAGGTGGTGCCTGGGCAAACATGTGAAGTGACAGTGAGGACAGACACTTGCCTGTCATGATGATGGACAGCACCAAGGCAAGGAATCAGAGATGGCTGTCTGGTGGGTAGTAGTGGCAGCCACACTGGCATCCCCAGGATGGCTGCTAGCACAGGAAAGAGTCTAAGAAAAGAGAGCCGTTTAAGGGGTCAACACTGTTTTTTAATTACATTCACTAGTTCAGGGGAAAGTCAGCACCCTGAACTTCAGAGAAAATACAAACAGAGAAATAAAGACCAACAGACAGGGTTCTGACTGCCTGAATCAACTATGCACTTTACATACCTCCCTGGATAGAGAGAGCCTTCACATCTGAGCAGTCATGGAGCTCTGAACATACAGCCACCCATAGTCTTGACCAAGGAATCACAAGAGAGAGGAAGAGAGAGAGGAAGAGAGAAAGAGAGGGAGAGAGGGAGAGAGAAGGAGAGAGAAGGAGAGAGAGGGAGAGAGAGGGAGAGAGAGGTAGGGGGAGAGAGAGAGAGAGAGAGAGAGAGAGAGAGAGAGAGAGAGAGAGAGAGAGAGAGAGAGAGAGAGAGAGAGAGAGAGAGAGAGAGAGAGAGAGAGAGAGAGAGAGAGAGAAAGAGAGAGAGACTTCTCAGTACCAGAAGGCATCACAACCCTCTTGACTCAGTGCCTAATTAGAAACTAGCAAAAGGTGTGAAAGCCTTCCTACAAGCAAGCCTCCCCCAAGCAAGCTTTCCTTAATGGACTCCACCAGAGTCCTGTTAATGGGGGGAAGATCTTACATCCCATTAACAATATACTTGTCCACAGAGTACAGGAAAGGGAGGAATTCCCAGGGAGGCTGGAAAGTAGGTTTGATCCAGATTGTGTGGAACTTTAAAGGCTCAATAGAGGGGCAGACTGTTTAATCCTAGGGGTGATGGGGAGCCACAGGAGGTGGTTGAGTTCCTATTCTAGGCCTTGCCATTGGCCCTGCAGCTGAGACACCCCTTTTCTCCACCCTTGCCCCTCCAGCCTCTTGAAGTCAGGCTTCTGTTTGTGTTCTTGGGCTTAGCACATAATTAGTGCTTAATCCATAAAGGCTTTCAAACTTCTCCATCATTCCCACAACTGCCAAATGGATATTCCTAAAGTACAGCTCAGTTCTGCATTTCTTCTCAAGAAGCTTCAGTGTTGATGTTGCCTTTAAGATCAATTAGGAGACCTTCTGTTTACCATTCAGTGCCTTTGGCAATCTGCATCCACTCTCCCTCTCTGAACTGGTTATGGGAGCTCCCCATTCTTTGTAACTTTCTCTGCCTCTGCCTTTCCAGAGGCCGCCTCCATGCCTGGGTGGTCATCTTCCTTGGACACCTTTCTTCCCTTCAAGCTTTAGCTCAGGAGCTCCTCATTCAAAAGACTTTTCTTGATTCCCCATTAATAAAAGTGCATTTTAAGATCAATCTGTTAACCAGCGTTTACTAAGCACCTTCTATGGGCCAGGCACCATAGATATTTTTGGAGACATAGGTTTTTCTGGCTATTGTTGTCCTTATTTCCAGTACTACCTTTGACCATTATCTATCTCCCTGGTAGAATGTAAGCTCCTTGAGGGCAGCGACCATCTTAGTCTCTAACACAGTCCATGCCTAAAAAGTGTTTGTTGATTGAATTACCCTGAGCCACGAGGATGGAAAATCTCCTCTTTCTTCACTCCGACAAACAGTCATACTGCTAGGCTCTATTCTCACTAACTCTGATTATGACCTCTCGGAGTGTCCTAGTACAGAAGGTGGTTGTCTGTGGCAGACAAAATTCGCCCCGCTGTGGCTAGACTAGTGAGAATCCTCCCTTAGGTGAGCAGTTTTTGGATGACAGACATGGATTCAGTCATGGGGCGGATACTTTCCTTTCCACTTAACAGGACCTGCCCGGCAGGGCAGAGCCTTGGAGGGCATGTGCTCTGTGTGTGCCCGTCAGTCTCCTAGGGAGAAGGTGAGAAAAAGAATGTTGGCTACCACTCCACTAAATCTGGAGGCTGGTCTGCATCTCCCTGGGCCTCCAGGATCAGCTGTTCTTCTAAGTTTGCAGGCCCCATTCAAAGGCTTCTTGTGGCTTCTAGTAAAGTGGAATCTGTCTCTCAGGGACTGCCGCCATCCTGATCTCACAACTTCGTCAGCTGGAGCTGTCTCAGATGAACAGGATGGATGGAAAGGGAAAATGAAAACATTTTTACACCCAAGGAATTCTTCAATGAGCCCTGGCTTGATGGTCCTGTAATGGCCTGGAAACATTAGCAGGCTCATTTAGGAAGGAAGGGTTTTCGAGAATCATTAGACTGGCAAAACTTCCCAGAGTCCTCAGCCCTCTCACTGCTGCTTTTTGGGCTGTTAATCATCTCTCTGATGTGGTTAGGGTTAGGGGTCTTGAGACCCCAAAATACCAACACGCCCAGTGTTGCCAAATGAATTCGACTCAAGTCTTCTCTCAGCCAAAGAAAAGCAAAATTTATTAAAAAGTTCACCTGTACTGGACACAGAGCAAGTCTGTGCTAGAAAATTCTATGGTGCTCTCACACATATGGGGGCAAGAAGGGGTCTTATATACAAAAAGGTTGTGGGAGGAGTCTAGGGGTGGTCTGGAGGAGGAGTTTGAGGAGGGTCTTCAGGAGGAGTCAATGAGGTCAATGAGTGTTTAAGGGTGGGAAGCTGCTGGACGCTACCTGGAGCCAACAGACAATGGTAGGCTAGGCCAGTTCCAGGGTGGACTGATATTTTGATAGGCTCAAGGGTGGGAAGTAGATGGACAAAGAAGGGCTAGGCTAGTAAGAGTTGTGGCCTCAGGCAAATGCCTCATCAAGTGGGAAGATTCAATCAGAGTTCAAGGGGGTTCCCAGAGCCTGCATCTCATCACCTCTACTTCCTCTTCCCTTGATGCTCTCTGTACCTTATTGGTGAGGTAACATCAGGCCCTGCTTAAGGAGAATTAATATGCCCACTCTCCCAAACTCATAAGAACTGAACAGAAACAAGAAATGGAGAAAGATGGAGGATGTCTGATTTCTTTGTATAAGACCAGATGTAGACTGGGAATGGATGTTCAAGGCTGAATGATTGAACCCCTTCATTTCACAAATGAGAGCTATGAGGCCCCCAGACTTTTAGTAACTTCCTTAAGGGTGTTTGGGTTGAAAAATACCCTTCATCCTTAATTTAGTAAAAAAAAAAAAAGTAAACACAGAGATGTCTTAGGATAAGAACAGGAGTTTATTCTAATATTTAATTCCCAGGAGAAGAGGGTGGTCTGCCCCGTGAGAGATCATGGGGAAGAGGTGAGTTACAAAGGGCAGAACCAGAATTTATAACAACTTAGTCAAGCTCCCTTTCCCGACTGTTTCCTCTCTCATTGGTGGAGAGGCATACCTCACCAAATTCTTCCCAACTGGGACAGCAAGAGAAGAGTAGGGGGAGGGTCCCACCAAGGTGGGAAAACAGACAAAGGAAGGTAAAAGTGATTGACAGCAGCAGTGGAGGAGGTGGGGGAGGAAGGGAAGTTTTCACTTATTCCACACAAGGGCCACAGGCAGTAGGTGTCAGAGCAGGGGTGGAGCCCTGTTCCTCTGGCTCCAGGTCCAGGGTCCCTTCTCCCAAGACCTGCCACCTCCCTCAGCTGTATCCTTGATGGAGGTCCCTCCTTTGTTGTTCCCTTCTTCCTAGCAGAATATAAGAAGGTGCTGCTTCTGGGTTTACAGTTCCATTTATTATCCTTTTAAACTCAGTATCAAAAGTTTAGAGACCATAAAGTGAGATTTGATTTTTCTACTTGGTGCCTGTTATGGAAGCAGCTCCTTCATCCAAGGGAAGATCATGTTTTTGGCAGAGGAAGTACTTAACGAAGGTGTATTAAAGAAGCCTGAGCTCATTCCCAGCATTTTCTTTCCAGGACACTGCCTCCCAGTCTAACTGGATTAATAATTATTTCCTGAATTCAATGCTATCTCTTCAATCAAAGCACACTTCCTCCAAGGATTGAATGCAGTCCTCCTTGACTCTCTCAGCCTTTAGGATGGGAGCTGGAAGGGACACTAGAGGTCTAGTCATCTAGGCCAGCCCCTTTCCTTTAGTCCTCCTCCAACTTCCTTTATTCAGATGACAACAATGAAGCCCCAGAAGGTCACGTCACCTGTCCAAGGACAGACAGGTGGTAGCTGACTCCCTATCCATTGGGCCATACTGCCTCAGCTCTGGTACCACCTACTCTATTGAACCCTTTCTGTCCTGCCCAAATCCTTATATCCTCTCCCTTCTCACATTTCCTAGAACACTTTTTGGGGATCTGTTTCTGCCTCCATCTGGCTGTGGACATATCCTGTCCCCCCCTATGGATGGTAAACTCTTTGATAATCAGTCTGCATTTTCTATGCTGAGCACAGTGCCTTTATTTGAATCTAAATGGTTTCCTTATAAGCCTATGTAGTTTCTGTGCACTTAAAAGCATGATTCCACAGAGGGAGCCAAAGACTTCGCCAGACTGCCCAAGGGGGAACAGGTTCCCCAAAAGGCTAAGAGCTCCTGGGATTCTGATGGACCTGGCTGTGCTGCAAGCTGGGTTCAGATCCTGCCTCTCACATACTAGCCATATGACAACTCACAAGGCACCTCTGAGCCTCAGGTCATTCTTTAATACCATTTCCTAAGAAATAGATAAGTTGGGACCTGAATGGGAGAAAAAAGCGCCCTCCTTGACAAAAACATAACTCTTAGATTTATTGACCTGATTTCCACTGGGTGGGTATTCTGATTGTTTAGGCAGAATGCTCCCTTATTGGCTCTAAGTTAATTTGGAAAAAGCAATGGGTTGGTCAAGTGGTGGGGGAAGAGAAACAGAGGGGTCACCCTGGGCTGCCCTGGTGGCTCCAAGGATCAGTGGGGAAGCCTCCTTTAGTAGTCAGGTACTTGAAAGGAGATATTTTCCAGAGCTGGGACAGGAATTGTATAGAAAAAGAGGGTGTTGTTGGCTAAGGATCAGTTCCCCTGAAGGGGGGCAACCCCAGCATCTGCGGATCTATGAAATGAAGCACATTTGGAAAGAGCTTTAGAGACAGAGACGCAGGACTCACGTTTGCTGACATTCAAATAGCACATTATGCTTTGCAGAGGGTTCTGCAAGCATCATCTCCTTTCAAACTCATAACAACCTAGGGAGGTAAGTGCTATTATTATCCCCATTATACAGATGAGGAAACTGAAGCAAGCAGAGGTTAAATCACTGGCTCATAAAGGAAGGGAAGGGGCATTTATCATTATGTATCTACTACTTGCCAGGCACTGTGGTTTCTGAATATTCTCACCACAATGGATCCAAGGCAGACAGGTGAAATGACTTGCCTAGGGTCACACATCTGAGTCCACATGCGGATTCAGGTCTTCCTGACCCAAGGTTCAGGGTTCTCTCTACTGCACCACACAGTTGTCATAGTGTCTGGCAATAAATATCTGAGGCCAGGTTTGAACACCAGTCTCCCTGCCTCCATGACCAGCACTCTGTCCATTAAGCCAGGCCACTTTCCTAATGAGAAGTTCTGCATCTGAGGGGGAAAGTAATGAGGTTCCTGAGAATGTAATCTCCTTTGTGGCAGAGTGAGGCTCCTGCTCTCCAGGTGAGACTTAGAGTTTCATTTATTATTCTTTTTAACTTCATATTATTAGTTTAGAGAACATGAAGTGAGATTTGATTTCCTACTTGGTGCTTGTTACAGCAGAGCTGGGGAGCTTCAGAAAGAAGAATCTATTTCTTCCTCTCTCCCTTTTATCTCTCTTTTTGTCTCACAATCAATTCCAGCAACTTTAACAATAACCAATCAAAATGACAGAGTCTACAAAGCCTCGGCTGAGTGAATCCATCATGAACCCATGTCTGGGAGAGGTTTCCTACATAGGGCAGATAGGTTTCTTGCAGAAAGTCCATTTTATACAACTTCCCATTTATATCTGGATTCCTGGCTGTCCTATGATTTAAGAATATCCCAATAGTTTCCCTTTAACCAAGAAGGACGTTTTCCAAACGAGCAGCAGGGTGGACACTGACCATCACATCCATTTCTGACATAAGAAATTGTTGGATTTTTTTTTAAACAAAGCCAGTCTTCCTTGTCAGAAGGGAACAGGGGAGCTATATTTGGAGGGTTGATTCTGGGAACAGTGAGAGAAGGAAAGAGGCCCATGTCAGAACAGTAGAAGGAAGAAGATTCTACTCTATGAGAGTCACCATGAACCACAATTTATTATTGACTCTCTTCCCTCTTTAGCAGGAAACCACAGCTGCTTCTTCCTTTTATCAGAACAGCCTTTCTCATCTCTGTTGCTGGTTCTCACTATTCATTCCCCCTCCCATCGAATGAATTTCAGATGGAAGTGCTCCCTTCCTAGGCGACTCATCTGGTTCTCTATTTCTGCTTCAGGATTCCCAATCCCCTTTGAAGGAAGTCTACTTGTGGCTTTGCATGTTTGTTATCAGTGAAGCTTTTATTGTCTCAAGAAACAAGAAATAGCTAAGAAAATATCCTCTTCCTCATCATCTCCTCTGCCCATTTATGGTCGGGCCTCTGTCGAAGCTCTGCAGCATTGTTTGGTTTTTCTCTGTCTCCAAATATTTATCAGGCCCTTTTTATTCTATTCAGTTGAATTAAAGTGTGAAGATACAAAGATGGCTGGGTCAGAGACCCTACTCACCAGACACTTACAGTCTATGGAAGGGAAAGGCCATCTACCCAAATATCACAATAGGAGAGAATGCCAGAGAGATCCAGGCCAAATGCCACGAGAGAGAATCGAGGAGGGAGGGAGGTACTCATCGGGGACCAGCCTTGGTAGCTGGGGAATGTTAAGCAATATTGTGATTCCTGTTCTCAAGTGACTTGTAACATGAAGCTGATGAAACGTGTAGCACGCAAGTACAGTTCCGGCATTTGAGAGGCAGTCAGGGATACTAGACAGTGAGTTGGCCTCAAAGTCAAAAAGAACTTGGGTTCAAGGGCTGCCACTGACACTTTCTAGCTGTTTGAAGTCACTTCACCTCCGCTGGCCTGAGATGACCATCAGCGATTGTTCTGCACACTACATACCTCTCTTCTACCAGACAAAGTGGTGGGGATGGTTTAGACATGACTTGGCAGAAGAAGTTCCACCTGAATTCCTATGAGGATGAGTCCCAGGTTCTGTCCCTACCCTTTTAGCATCTGGTCTGGGAAAATGAGAGTAGGACCTTAATCAAGCATACACTGGAGTCTCCATCTAGACTGCAAGCTATCTATGATTTAGCAAAAGTCTTGGAGATTTGTCTTAAGCTCACATAAGCTAATTAATTGCCTCCAGCTTTGGAGTTGATGAAGGTTAAGACAGTGATTTGAAAACAGGTCTCTGATTCTCAGGTCTACTTTCTTGTTATTATCCCACATTGCCTTTCATTTAGTTGGATACGTTGATGAGAAAAACAATGAGAAATGAGAACTAGACTCAAATTTTTTTTTTAAATGGGAAAAATGAACAATGGGTCCAGTGTTGGTTCTTTGATTAAATAGCTGTGTGGCTTTGAACCAATCTCTGAGCCTCAGGGTCGCCGTGTGTAAGAGGAAGGGGCAGAGTAGACAACGTCTTAGGCTCCTTCTAGCTTGAGTGTTTATGATCCTATGATCTATGATCTCTGCTCTATGATTGGGGAGCAAAGATAATAGAATAAACTTTCCCACAGACTTGGTATGTGACCTCAGGCAAATCTACCGGGAGAAAATTCAAGTCAACAAATGGGAAACACATTTTTAGATGTTGTCTGCCTTTTGTGGTTGATAAAATGGACTATTTCATGTGACTGCTTTATTACTCAATTTCTTCTGGCTCATCCTCCCTGCATTCCTTCTCGAGCAATGTCTTTGTCTTGGGACAAGCTGGGCAACAGGGGGCTTTGTTTACTTTCAGTTTCCAAGCATCTTAGACAATCTCCCTAAACTATGGGAACACAATAAGTGGTGGATGATGAAAATTTCCTACTTTTTAAGAATTCAAATCACAGAACTTTGGAGCTGGAAGGGATCTTATACACCACATACAATAATCTCCTCAATTTACTGATAAGGAAACTGAGGAATTGGTACTAACATATTATGTCTCTTGAATCTCTCAACCCAGGGCTCTGCTCTGCAAAGACCATGCTGCCTTTTAAAGTCAGCCTTCACTCCTGTGCCTTGGTGGCTCTTCTGTTTCCAATTCTGAGGGACAGCATGAGTTGAATTTTACATCATTAGGTAGGATAGGTATCATTAGCATGTAATGGTTGGGAGGCATAAGAGTACATTCTTCCTAACCAGAGAAGCTGACTGATCTGCTTCTTTGGAGATATTTAAAGAGGAATAGCTGTCTTTCTGTTCCATTTATTCTTTCCATAAACACTTATTAAATGCTGCCTGTATGCAGAGCACTTTCCTAAACACTGGGGGAGATAAAGTAGGACAACACACTTCTTGTACTCACAGAGCTTCCAGCCAAAGCTGAGAGGAGAGGCAAACATAATGGCAATAGAGGGCAATGATGGTGTTCAAGGGCTTCCTGAGGGATGTGTGAGGTCTGAATGCCAAAGCTGCTGGTGGGGACAAGGAACCTTGGTCGGGGAGATGGCCTTTGAGTTCAGTTCTAAAGCAATTAATTGGAGAAGGGGTAGGGAGGAACACCTTCCAGACCCAAGAACAGGGAGGCTAGAGGGTACAGAGAGAGGAGAAGACATGGAATAGGATGGCAGGGTCTTATAAGAGCAGCATCGGGGGGTGTTCCAAGTCAGAATGAGCTGAGGCTAACAGGAATCCAAGACATTGTTGGGACGGGGAGAAGCTTGTTAAAACTCTCTTGGGACCATAAGAGAAATCAAAGAATAAACATGATGGCTTAGAAAGGACAAGATAAGGATGAGGAAGTCCTATTTGATTTCTACTCTCTTGGTTCCCGTGTGTCCTTCCTTTAATTTTTTGCACACTTGTGTGTGTGTGTGTGTGTGTGTGATGAGCCTTTTATTTAGTGTTTCAGAACACAATTTTAAAAAGTATTTTTATGTTTCTATGAATTCCTTATATTCATAATTTCTTTATTTATTCTTAGTTTTCAAAATTCATTTCCATAAGATTTTGAGTTACAAATTTTCTCCCTGTCTCTCCCCTACCCCCACCCCAAGATGGCAATCATACCAAACAGCCCTTCCCCCAATCTGCACTCTCTTATGTCCTCCCATTTTCCCCTTACTTTCTTGTAAGGCAAGATGGATTTCAATACCCCATTGCTTGTATATCTTATTTCTCAGTTGCATATAAAAATAATTTTGTAACTTTTGTTTTTAAAATTTTGAATTTCAGATTCTTTCCCTTCTCCCCTCCTCACCCACCCCCACTAGGAAGAGAAGCAATTCAATATAGATTATACATACATAGTTATGCAAAACATTTCCATAGTGGTCAAATTGTGAAAGACTATATTTCCCTCCATCCTATCCTGCCCCCATTTAAATTTCTCCTTTGACCCTGTCCCTTTTCAAAACTGTTTGCTTCTAACTCCCCTCTCCCCCAATCTGCCCTCCCTTCTATCATGTCCCCTCTTATCCCCTACCCCCTACTTTCCTGTAGGGTAAGATACCCAATTGAGTGTGTGTTATTCTCCCCTTAATCCAAATTCAACTACAGTAAGGTTGACCCATTCCCTTTCACCTTCCTTGTGTACACATTTTTAAGGTCTAAATTTGCTTCTGCATTCCCTGGGTACACACATTTGCTTTCTTTGATTTTTCTCTCTTTTCTTTCCTTATCAAAATCGTTTCTGTTTGGATTTTTGGAATGTCATTGGGAATATTTTAGAACTGGGATCTTACCTATCCTTTCTCTGAACCTTTCAAGATCTGTTTTAAAATGTAGAGAATGACAGCTGAAGAGGATCAAAGATGAAAGGTGCCACATCCATCTCCTGACAGAGAGGCAACGGAGTTGAAACCCAGAATGAGACATGGCCAGGGTAGACATTTGTTTTGCTTACTTCTCCACATTTGTTAGGGAAACTCGGTAGCATAGTAGATAAGCGTATTGGGCCTGGTATCAGAAAGACCTGGATTCAAATCTGGTCTCAGACACTTCCTAGCTGTGTGACCCATGGTCATTTAACCCTGTCTGCCTTGTTTTCTTCATCTGTAAAATGAGCTGGAGAAGGGAATAGGAAATCATTGTAAGGTTAGCAGGGGTTCTCAACCTTCCTAATGTCTCGACCCTTTAATACAGTTCCTCATGTTGTGGTGATCCCCAACCATAAAATTATTTTTGTTGCTACTTCATAACTGTAATTTTGCTCCTGTTAGAAATCATAATGTAAATATCTGATATGCAAGATGTATTTTCATTGTTACAAATTGAACATAACCCACAGGTTGAGAACCACTGTGTTAATGGGATATACGAGCTTTCCTACTCATTAATACCCATAAGGGAAGCTTGATTAGGGGAGGCTTCTTGTTCAAGAAGGCCCACACCTTTTGATACTTTGTAATTAGGCAGTGGGTTGAGGGTTGTGATGCCCTCTGACCCCGAAGAAGGGTATATATAGTCTGAAGTTAGCACTTTGCTTTGGGCTCGCTCACTGGAAGAGTATTCTTGTGATCTGATCAGATGACACTCTGAATGAAGGAGCCCCCTGGCTTTGAAAACCCAGATGCTGGTGCTTCTCTCCTTGGCAATTATGTATATATTGCCTTGGCCAGACAGTTGGATCTCTCTGTTGGTCTGTGCTAATTTCTCAGACGTTTAGAAGCCCTGTCTGTTGGTCTTTATTCCTCTGCTTTTATTTTCTCTATTTTTTTTTTTGGTTTGGATTTTCCCTTAAGTTCAGGGTGCTGAGTTTTCCCTTAACAAATGTAATTTAAAAAGATTGTTGACACCTTGAACAGCTCTCTTTCCTAGTAAAGCAGATCTAAGAACTTGTTCTAGCAGCCATCCTGGGTACACCAGTGTGGTTGATGCTACAATCACTCCCATAAATTTGTCAAGAAAACCCCAAATGGGGTCATGAAGAATTGGGTACATCTGAAACAACTGAACAACAGCACGTATGAGAGTTTTCTTTTTCTTCCTTTTTTCTAAACTGTTCAGTGAAGGAGAGGTTAGGAAGGGAGAGAAAATAAGTGCTTATTAATGATGAAAGTAATGAAATTAAATTTAAGAAAGAAAATAAAATATAGAATCTGAGTCAGATCATGTCTGGCTTTCCCTTCCTCTCTCACAAATTCTAAGATGCCGCAGTCATTTCCTCTTAAAGTTCCCATCATTTCTGGTTCTGTAACTTCCCCCTTCTTGGTTAGAATTAGGTTCCAAACAGTTCCTTCTTGTTACTTCCTTCACTTCTCAAAGAGTTAAATTATAAAAAACAAAAAAGTAAAGATTTTGTGTAAGTTTCTTTGCCTTTGGCAGAGAGACAAGCAAATGTCTGGACAACATTTTAAGTGTCCCATCATTTTTATATCACACTGACATTCCAGTTTTGTGATCTATTTTCATTCATGTATTTCCTTTTCTGTACTGGCAGCCTGTAGTAATCCTTCCATGACTGCTCCTTTTTTCTCCATTGACCTTACTCAAATGCTCTGCACTAGGCTCTCTTCAGTCTCTTCTTGAATCTCCTACTATGAATGTATTAAAAAAGTCAAGAAAGGCTTTTTCCTGTTCCCTTTATCTATTCTGTTCCTTTTGAGTGAGGCTAATACTCATCTGGTGTGAGAATCTGTGGATGGGCTCTTGTGATCAGCACCAATGTAAGGAGTATTTTTGATATTATGAGGCCACTGGATTCCTTCTTTTTTTTTTTTAACAAGATGCAAAATGGATAATTTTTATCGTGTTAAAATTTAAAAGGTTTCACACAAACAAAACCAATGCCACCAAGATTAGAAGGAAAGCAGAAAACAGAGGCAGGGCAGAAGTTTTTGCAAAATTTGCAAAATGAGTATCATGATTTAATACATACAATCAACAAGGTACTTTTTCCATTGACTGTATGTATTCTTGTAAGGTATACATTTCAACAGAGGGCCATATCCAGTTGTCCTCATCTTGCCACTGGACCCAGATGGCTCTGGAGAAGAAGTTAGGTTGTAACTTTGCATAGCTCTCCCTCAATTAATTTTTTAAAATTTGATTATTTACTTTTAGTTTACAAGATTCACTTATATTATCTCTTGAGTTTCAAATTTTCTCCTCTCCTTCTCTCCCCCCCTCCATGGAGGCATGCAATCAAGTATTGGATCTGCAAATATTTTCAAATTGGACATTAGTCTGGTTGTACAGAAGGGTTGTAACCAATGAAGTGAACAATGGGAAAAAAAGAACCAAACATGAACAAGAACGCTAGCATGTAGATTGCTTCAGTCTCCTTTTAAACTCTGTTCTTTCTAGATCTTTCTCTGAATGTAGAATCTCCTTCCATCCTGAGACTCGTAGAGTTGTCTTGTAACCTTGTGTTGCTGAGAAGAGTCCAGTTTATCACAGTTGGTTGTGACACATACTATGTGTCTGTGATTGTGTACAAATTTTTCCTGGTCCTGTTCTTCTCACTTAGCATCAGTTTGTATAAGTCTCTCCAGGTGAGTATGAAGACCATCTCCTCCCCATTTCTTATAGCACAATAGTACTCCATTACATTCATATACCACAACTTATTTAGCCATTTCCCAATTGATGGGCACCCCCTTAATTTCAGTTTTTTGCCACCACAAAGAGAGCTGCAATAAATATTCTTGTACATGTGGGTCTTCCTCCCACTTCTATGATCTCTTTGGGGTACAACCCCAGAAGTGGTATTACTGGGTCAAAGGGTATGCAATTATT
>CM053597.1:13275306-13326535 GCA_028646575.1 Pseudocheirus occidentalis | reverse complement strand
TGGAGGGTGGAGGAAGGGCGGCCCATGGGCAGCCTGGCTCTGGCCGCATAGCAGCTCGGGGCTCGGCCCCTCTGGGGGCCTTCCGTGAGCCCTGGGGGGCCAGACTGCTTAGACTTTAAAATGGCCTAGAAGGTGGGGGGTGTGCGGGGAGGTTCAGGCTCCTCCTCCCCTCAAAGCTGGTGCCCGGCGTGAGTGCAAATGCTGAGCAGCTCCCCTTGAACCCTCTCCCCTCCACTCCCCCACATCCAGCCCCCAGCCCACCCTTCAGCCCTCTGTCCTCCGAGCCGCATCTCGGCAGCTCCGTGCCCCCCCCCCCCCCATCTCCCCTTCCCCAGCACGTTGGCTCCATCTTCCAGGACTTTGGAGGCTGAATTTTGTAATGGAACATCGCAGCCTTCTTCGTTTATTAGAGAACTGAAATGACTGTGAAGAAATAACTTTGGGGCTGTAATTTGTTCTGTTATTGCTTGGGGAGATGCCGAGTGCAGTCGATTTGTTTAAACTTGGGTTGCATAATGAAAATGTAAAAGAGGCAATTAAATACTTGCGGAAGGGGGAATTAGAGACAAACACGGAGTGCAATTGACGTGAAGCAGCCGGCTCCCCAGCCCGGCCCTCTCTGGCGCGGCGGCCGAGGGACGACCGGCAAGGAAGGAAAAGGTGGCTCTTCCATGTTCCTCAGATCGCCGGATCGCTAGCGCCATGGGGGAGTCTGTGGGAAGCCCGGGGCTTGGGTTGGGGTTTTTGAATAGAGTGCTTCGAGGTGGCGGGGACGCTGGGTGTAACATTTAGATAGCTTAGTGAATAAAGACAAGTGGGTGGGCTTTAGGGGGAAAAATGAAACCTGTTCCTCCAAGTTGCTTTGGTCTCAATTTCGAATTTTTATGTCTGCTTTGTGAAGGCGAAATAAATGGCGTAAACGATCGAGTCCCGAATGTCTTCCCTCCCCTCGGTGTGCACGGCCCCCTCGGGACGAAGCTCTCTGGCCTCTTGTGTGTTTCGTTCCCTTTTCATATTATACACTTCGACATTTATGCAACCCTGCCTCAGGTAACTGAACTTCGAGCCCGAGAACTTTTTTGAAAAAATGAATGAGAAGATCCCCTTTTTATTTGCACTTTGTGGCACGATAGGATCTCCTTCACTAACTTTCCGGAAGGTGTCATTATTTTTTTCATCTGTTCAAGGTGCTTATTGAAATCGGGAGCCGAAAATTCCGATTTGAACTGGAAATCAGATTGGCTTATATCTGTGGCACTCGTGGAGTTGCGTGGCTTGAATTCTTTAGACTAGACATGAGATCAGTAGTGTTTGGAAACGATCTTCTCATCAGTGGCAATCAGGTGATAACAGTAAACTTCAGCAGGCCATCTTTTCAAAGAAAGTGTTGCAAAGAGAACATAAAGATGGCTGGACACCTGCTACTCCCATTAAGGACGAGTTCAGCGAGTCCCAGCCCTTATTTTAAATGACGCAGGAGCATGTTTGCTATTATGATCCCCCAGGACACTTTGAAATTCCAAAAACAGTGTTAATATAAGTTTTGTTTTTTTAAATTTGGACTACTCAAAAAATGATGGAAATAAAGCACTAAAAAGCAGAATAAAAACTGATGTTGATGTGCCTTTCACTAGAGAACTAAATGCCAAAATAGTCTTGAAATTTATTGGTTTGTTTTGCCCCCTAAGAGAATGAGGCAATGCAGAGAGGCATATAAAATTACAATGCTTAACTCCTTGTTCACTCTATTTTTCAGTAATGGAACGACCTGTCTGTATAGCTATCTTGTTCCTTTTTTAAATAAAGTGGTTGGGGGGGGGGTTCACACAGATCTTGAAAGTGATGACTGATTTGGAGGGTGAGGTGGGAGGGGATTCACTTGGAAGTCTCAGCAGGAAAAATGGAGGCCTGTTTTCAAGAGGGATAAAGGGAATGTCATCGCTTAAAAAACCCCCCAAAATTAAAGTCAAATGTGCACCTGAAATTGGGTGTGGGGAGGAGACTGTCCAACCTTTTTAATAAGATATTGTGGATACTTTGTGCACACAGGAACTTAGACAATCCCTCTAACAGGGGTAAATAAAACCTCTTTACTTGATTTTATACATATGCGTTGACACTAAAGCATCTATTTTGTGGGGCATCTTAGTTTGTTAGAACTTGTGTGTTTCTTCCCAGCTTAATGATGTTCAGCATCAAAACAGCTTTTGCTGTTCTAAGCATAAACAGAGCAGACAAATCGTGGTAGCTAAGTGGAAAGCACATTTGTCCAACTTGGTATTTGAAGCATATTTCAGCTGTTGTGGTTGGAATTGAAAAATAACATTAACAAACGGTACCGATATTAGCCCTTAGAGGGAGGAACAGTCCTTGTCCTAGGCTTCAGAAAATGATTTGCTCTTATAATTTGTTTCTGTTTTCTTTTGTTGCATGGTTTAGATCTTGAGACATTTGTAGCAGAAACACTCAGAGGGGAAAATTTATCCAAGAAAGCAAAGGAAAAGAGAGAATCCCTTATTAAGAAGATAAAA
This sequence comes from Pseudocheirus occidentalis, assembly GCA_028646575.1. Classification (NCBI taxonomy): domain Eukaryota; kingdom Metazoa; phylum Chordata; class Mammalia; order Diprotodontia; family Pseudocheiridae; genus Pseudocheirus; species Pseudocheirus occidentalis. The sequence continues at coordinate 13,324,004 of CM053597.1, read as the reverse complement.
GATGTAAAGTCTGCGTAAGTGACTTGACTTTTATTAATAATTTCTCCCTTATAAACAACTTCTTAATTATCATTTTAATAAGAAATTTGATTATTGTGTATTGAAATTATGTTCTCACTTAATTGGTGTTAAGTATTTAGGAGAAAAGAATCCACTGGTAATAATGCTTGAAGTGGAAATAAAGATATGTGTTTATGCTTGTCAAAAAATACCCTTTTAGATGTATTCTTGATTGTATGTCACGAAAACAAGGTGGCGCTAGCAAAGTGTGGATATTGCTGTTTGAGCATTGTTAGAATCTGATGGTGGCGCGGTGCCTGCGGAACAAATTGAGCCTTCTGGACGCGCAGTGTCATTCTCTTCAGCATTGGAGAGTGTCTTACCATTTTTAAGGCTCGAAATTGTTATAGATGTAGCCCCAAGTGAAAGTGTGTTAAAGGCTTTTCTTTAAAAGCCATATTTGTAGTTCTTAAAGAGAAACAGCTGCAATCGTGTTTAATTTTGTTGATGAATAGACCTATCCTGTAACTTCACAAATATTGGGTGAATTTCGTTACTCCAGATGAGAGACATTAAGGAAATAAAGCAGTGTGAATTTGTGAAACTATTTTACAAAAATGAGAACTGAGCAGTTGGCCCTGATGAGTTAGTTCTTGAATCCTCGTTTTGATCGGTCTTCAGTTTCCAATCCTAACGTTTTCCATTTGCTTTTTTTGTTTTGCAGCTATCCCCAGGAATTCCCAGACAAAGGTATATTTTAAATAGGTTGCTTCGTTTGTTGAAAGGTTTGAAACATGTTTCTCTGTTGCCTTTTTCTCTTTGATCAAGTTAAATATTGACGTTTAATAGTTTGAGTCAGAATTTGAATTTTCATTTTATGCATTGACAGACCTTCCAGGACGAGGGTGTTAGCTCCCCCTGCTGAGAAAAAAAATTAAAAACCTCGTCTCCAGGATTTACTCTGGGCACAGCTGTTCTACAGAGATGCGAGCGATTTAATAACATTTTTAAGGCTTATGTTACTCAAAGCATATTACAGGAGAAATGGGGTAGGAAAGGTAATCTAGCTGATGCTACACATTGAATATAAAATAGAAATAAAAAAACGGCCCGATGCTCCTTAAAAACTCAATGGACAGTTTGATAGAGAGGGGATGAGTTTGTTTAGTTGGATACCTAAAGGAATGTTTATATTCTGTTCACTGACATTTATTATTTTTAATGCTTTCTTTTATTAAGAAATTATTTTGAATGGCCGCTTTCAATAGAATGGTTTAAAAGTGATGAAAAATTAGAATTTTTGAAAAATGGGAATAACTGAGAGTAATGGACATTTTCAGATTTTGGAAGGAGACTTCAGCCTCAGTGTGAATTTCATGTTACTTGAAACAAAACCTGGATTATGTCTCCCAGGCCAGGTTTTCTACTAGGGCTGAGGCAGAACTGGGGCTGAACTGGCTTCAGGTGCGGGAAGCCGAGCCTTCCCCACTTCTCCTCCCTCCTGTAGCCGCCTGTTCAGTAACCAGACCTGCAGCCGCCTTTATTTCCATGATGCAAATTCACGAGGTCATGACCTGCAGCCTGTGGATGCTGGTATGAGGGTCACAGTATGAGGTCAGCAAAGCCTATGTGAAGCTGGATTGGGGGTCTGGGGGGAAGTGGCTTGGTACCTTTTAGATCGGGCCGGTGGATACCACAGCCTAGTTCATGTCTGTGCCATCCTAGGCTAAGAGGGCACTGTCAGTCTGAGTAAACGGAGCACTTAGAGATATAATCAAACAGGTGAAATGAAACCACAGACTGCTCATTTTAAAGTATTGAGAGAAGTATGTTTGGCATCCCAGGATTTGAGGGGCACAGGTAACATTTTTCTTTCTCTCTCTCTCTTTTTTTTTTTAAAATAATTGAGGCATCCTCTCAAGTAAACACTTATTCTCTTCCCCCACCCCCCCACCCCCCAATCTCCACCTTTACTCTATAGTGAGTGTTAATCATTCCCAAGGAAAATACATTCCTGGCACTACAGCTCAATTAGTTCAGTGTTACATTAATTTATGAATTTTAACTGCCTCGCCTTTTATAAAACTGTTTCTTTGTCTTTTTTTAATTTAGGGATAATGTTAGTATAATGGGGAAGGCAGCATATTCCCCTCCCCCATTTCCCTTTAAAGAGACAATAGAAAGATTCACCTGACTTTTGGTCTAGAAATGCTTTCTGCCTATTGCTCAGCTGTATTGAGCTCTTTTATTGTAACCTAATTGCAAGCACATTTCAGAAGTGAAAGCTATAAGGTAAGCGGGCATGACAACGTGAAACCGTGCTGTTAATTGCAAATGATTCCATATCAGTGATTTGAGAACTTTCCCTTTTCGTGTTCTCTTTTCGGTCCTGTTTGGGTATGTCAGTATTAAAATTCCATTTCTGAGAGGCATCTGCACAGTCTTTAAAGAGCACAAAAATTTATTTGGTAGAATTTGAGAAATAAGCCCACTCTGATAAAAGATCAAGCTGTTTTCCTCTGTAAAGCTGTTTATAGAACACACTGCTGGACAAGGTTCTGTTGGGTTAGCTCATCCCTGTCAGTGCCTATTAAAAAAGCTAAGGGAGGGCTCTGCCAGTGAGACAATGGGAAAGCCTGAGGCTCTCATCTCTAAATTAGAAGCTCTTCTAAGAACAGTTTCCTCCAAACCCTCTAGTTTGGGGGTGAGGAACCTGTGACCTTAAGGCCACATGCGGCTTTCTAGGTCCTTAAGCGCAGCCTTTGGATGGAATTTAAAATTTGGATTCAGTTAGAATGCCACACTTAAGGACCTAGAAGGCTGCACGTGGCCTTAAGCTCCCAGGCTTTCCACCCCTTTGTTAAATCATGAATAAGTTAACATTTGGGTGCAGGCCTAAGAGTTGGTAATTGTAGAAGATAGAATTATGACTGTGTTTGTGTGAGTGAGTGTTGAGTGAGTGTGACAAAGAAGGAGAGGAGGGAAGGACAGAGGAGAGAGACACCCAGAGAGGGACAGAGACAGACAGACAGAGAGACACACAGAGAAGAGGAGGGGGAGCGACCCCTGCAGAAGCTTTCTGTTACACCCTCCATCCCAGGGCAGAGTTCTCTTCTCTCTCCTGTGGTTCACATGGGTCACCTTGAAGTGACCTGAGGCAGTCTCCCCGGTCCATGGTCACAGTGCTGTGATGGCAATCCTTAGGGGCCTCTGTTTTTTCTCCTTCAGCAGCGTCTGAATACAAGAAATAGCTGTAATCAACCATCCATCAAGGAGGATTTATGATGGGCCTGCTCGTGCCCGCCCCTGTGCTGGGTGCCCTCATGCTGCTCCTAGTTTTTATTGAAAAAACAACTACTCCCAAGTACCCAGATAGGTATTACTCACATAAAAGTGTAATTTTCAAGTGTGGTCATTTCTAATGTAAATATTTCTTTAATTATTAGTGTCTTTAGAGCAAATAGAACTCCCATCTTTAAAAAAGTGTTCACACACATGCCCTTGAAAATATGGGGTTTGCATTTTGGGAGGGTGGACGAGTCCTAAAACAAATAAATCAATATAATTGTAAAAGCATGAGGCTGAAGGGGAGTTTTCCTTTCCGAACTGGACTAACAATGACTTGTGTATGTTGATTCCCTGGGGCCCTGAGTGCTGGAGCTTCACTCATAACTTTTCATCTGTAAAGTGGGGATAATCACAGCATCTCCCTGCCAGGACATTGTGAGACTCGAAAGAGATAATAATTATGAAGTGATGTGCAAACTTCCGAGCTCTGTCTAAATGGTAGCTGTGATTATGATCTGCTATCCACATGCACTTGTCTCCAAAGAATAGGCCCCAAAATAGCTTCGTTGCAGCTAACGCTATTTCCAAGAGGCCTCTGAGGAGCTGGAAGAAGGGATCAGATGGGACAACTGCTCAGAACTCTCCTTTTAATATTCCCCTAAGAGCACTGAAATCCTGATGTGCACCTCCACACGTCTCCTAGCCCAGGAACCTCATCAGTTGGGTAGCATGGAGATTTTGGGTAAAAATATCCATTTATTCTCTCCACTATTTCCTTTTATATGATTTGAATTGAGGTCACTGGAACTCATTCCTAGTTTACCTTATTCCTATCAACCACTTTACAGATCTTTCACCCTTTTTAGACTAGAAATATTTTTATTTTAGATTTCAGACCCCTTCTTTTTTCTCACTTCTTCTCACTTCTGCCCTCTGAGCATGACAGAGCATCTTAATGAGTAGGGGTGGAGTTTAGTAGAAAACTGCATTGCTTAAATGCATTGTACTTTGAAAAAATTATTAGTAATAATGAAATACAACAAGAATTCTTGCTTTAATTCCCTAACTTACACATAACATATACAAGACTGGTTGTTACAAAACAGACAATTTGAGGTGACCATTAGTTTCACAAAAGGATTTAGCTGAAGCCTCTGTTAAACAGCAAGCTTTCCAAGTGGTTCAGCAGAGTTAAAGAGCATTGATCTTTGAATCCCGAAACCTTGATTCTGCCCAGCCTCCATCACTTCTGTTATGACCTTGGGCTAGTCATATTTAGACCTTGCCTTACTCATCTGTAAGTACAGAGGGCCAGAAGATGGGTTATCTCCTCTGTTAGAATTCTGATTTCTAAGTAGGATTTCATTTAGAAAAATTAATTTGACACATTTGAGGAACCTATCCATTGCCTAATGAGAGTCACTCCCACATGAGAGTGATAGAATTTCAGAAGATTGTTCTAAAACATTTTCTTTAACCTAGATTTTGGTGAATTAATACATATAATTTTCAGAATGTGTTGGTTTTGATGACCTGTAGAAGCTGATTAAAAATGAGTGGAACTTCCACCTCCCAAACTAGCTTTCCCTTTGTCCTTGGACAGCAGCACATACATACCCCTGTCCTTAGGGGGCCGGTGATGGCCCAGCATGCAGAGTGAGTGAGGAAAGGCAGTGCAACGTTTAGATGGGAAACGCTTCTCTCATGGCATCCTCTCAATCAGGCGGGCACATGGGCCTGCCCTCCTTTACTATCACATACCAGGTATCACTTCTGAAGTTTATTAATGGCCAGAACAAATGGCTTTTATGGGAGACGAGAAGGAGCCCTTTTTTTACTTAGGCTGCAGTGGGCCGAGGCCTCTGGACAGGCCGAGGAGCTCCTGGAATTCAGGAAAGGTCCTTTACTTCCTTTCTCCTATTCCTCCTACACAATGGACTTTAAGCTGGACATTGGGCTCCAGGATCAGCTCTGAGCAATTGACTCACTGGTCGATTTTTTTCCTCCTAGTTCACATGCAGATGTCATAAGCATGTCTGAGGTTATGGGGCCCCTTGGCAGTCGGGGGGAGTCTATTTCAAAGGTAATGCTTGAGACACAGTGTTCTGATTTTTTTGGCTTTATTTCACTTAAGTGGAAGCATTGCCTTTTGATATTCGGATTTGTTGCTATAAAGAAGCCATCATCTAATAAAAGAATGACTGAGAGGAGGAACCGTGATGACCAGAGCCCTGCAAAGTTAGGACTTCAGGTAACATCCTGTAACAGATGTCAGGTTCCAGGCCTGCGACCATCTCGTCCAGTTGTATTTTAGGATTTGTAGTCACAGCTAAGTGAACCAAACACACAGAACAAGGGATTAAGATCTCCAGAGTCTCATTTGTGACCCACATGAGTCATTCTACCTCTTCCAAGTTGGGTTTTTTTCATAAACTGTAAACTGGAAAAAAATGACCATTTATTATTTTATAGTTAATATTTAATTTCAGAAAAATTAGTATTACACTGTAAAAAACAAAGGGTAAATTAATTTCCCACCATACCCTTTAGGTACTGGTAAAAGACATAGCTAATTTAATTTTGTGAGAGGTTTAGAATATTGGCCAGCATATCTGGGCCCTTCTTGGGTGCTATTTGAATGTACAAAAATCAAGAAAATAAATAGGGCTTTGAACCCAAATAACATGTCTTTAAAAATTATTTTCCAAAGAAGAAGTCTTATGTGAGCTAATGCAAAACACCATATTCTTCTGTCACAAGTAAGTTGCTGCTGAAATTACAGAAAGCAGAGAATGGAGGCAGTGTCTTTTAGACAGTTAACTTTGTATCGTTAATTAAACTTTTGAAAGTTGTAGGATAAATCAAATGCTTTTCTAGGGAAACAAGAAACAGTATTGCTGAGCAACAAGCCCGTAATTATCCTTGTGAGTACATAACAGGGACACATTCATGTCTTTTCTTTGTGCAATAACTTTTACAAAGAAGTATTTTTAAACTGATCATTAATTTTATGACCACAGAAATGAGATGCAAAATTGATGCTGTTGTCATTGGCCCAGGCTCAAGGCAGCACTGACATTATGTGTGATTGTAAGAGAAGGGCTGCCGACTAATGATTCTGTAGACATTTCATTTGAGCACGCTGTTCTTTTAGATGTCTGATTAGGCTGTAATGCTTTCAATTACGTCCGTAAATTGTATTGGATACGTTTACCTGATGCCCATTGTTGGTTGGGAGTTCAGTTTCCTATTACATAAATACAAGTTGAACATTTTCCTTTTAATTTATGTATGTCTTTACAGGTATATTTGCAAATACTGAGAATCCCTGGAGGGAAGGAATGCTTTACACTGCTCAACAGCGACCCCTCTGCTTAAGCTTCTGTGTAGCCTCAGTGAACCTTAAAGAAGCCACCAGGGCTTGGACTGGTTTTTGGCCAGTAGGATGGTGTGAAGTAGAGCGAAATCAGGGCAAGGGTGCCACGCTGGAAACTCAGGCTGCATTCTCCTTTCAGTGTGTGGGGACCTCTCCTGCCTCACTGACCTCTGAGTTAATCCCCAATAAACTGAGAAGTGAAGACAAACCTGATTGATGTCCCTAAGTGACTTTGTTCTTGATATAAATCTTTTTAGAAACCCCTTATGGTTTAAATGAACTTCATGATACAGAAAGGGTGAGTTGCAGACAGTTTCAACCTTAAATAGAGATTGCAAAGCAACATGTCTGGTCACTGACATAGAATTGTTTTCCTAAAATAAAATACAATAACATGGAATTTCTCATGTTGTTTAGAGGAGTCATCTTAGATTGTGAGGATAAAATATGGTGACATTAATCAAGTGTTTTGTAAATTCTCGAGTGCCCCCTAAACTCGGGGGATGATGGCTCTGCAGTGTGAAAACCTTCACTTTGGATTTGCTAGAAATATCCGTTGGACATTTTTTCTGTTCATCCTCGACTTCATACTCAGTTTTGTTTATTGTAACAGAAACGTGTTATTAAAAAGCATTGTCCAGACATAAACATGTTTTAGCCTGTTATACATCTCCATTTCTCTGTAGGGTATATCCTCATATGTATAAAATAGGAATGGTCCTCAGAATGTGGTCTCAGAGATCACCCAAGATTGACTTGATTTGGTAAAGCCTCGTGTAGATGTCAGCTCTTACCAAGAGGACTTTCAGTTCTGTCAACACATACATATCTGTATTGTTTTGCAAAGTACCATGCAATTCTTATTATGCCAAACCTAAATAAATTGTCTTTGGAAATTTCTTTTGAATAATCTTTCAAAATGGTGTTGAGTAGTTACTTTCTTCCTCCGAGGTCATGGTAATGAGACCAGAGTATATTTGTATCTCTTATTCGACTTGACTTTCTACCAACCTTGATTTATTGCAGAAATCTTTTAGCATTTGGAAGATAAAGACTAGAACATCTTGTGTAAAGGTGATTCCCTTTAAAGCTGCCGTAACCTAGCAGGGGGACTGAGAATTGTCTAGTGAGAGGTTTCTGAGTTGAGGAGGTCTTCCCAAAGAGAGTTGGGGGGTAGAGCCCCGCTAGAACCTGAGGCAGAAGAACTGGGATCAGATGAGATCACGTCTGAAAGTCTCCTACCAGCCTTAGAGTTTCGTATAAATTGTGTCAGTTACTATTATTAATTACCGCTTCTCCAATGACTCTTCCATGCAGTGTGGTTCTGTGCTTGAAGCTTATCATCATCTTTATGGATTTCTGCAATTTTTAGCACATTTGAAAGGAGTATGATTCTGTTCTCATAACAGTCCTACATAAGGATTACAAACTTGAGCGTTTGTCGAGTGCTTGAGGTAGCTGAAAAGAGAGATCCTCAGAAATAAAAACATGAAGAATTATCTTTATTCCTTGAAATTCCACAGGAAGGTGGCCAAGACATCTATAGTGGTGTGACTGGCAAGGGGCTGACCATGGTCTATTGCTAAGGCCTTGGCTAGAGTATGGACCAGGATCATCAATGCCCAGCAGAATGGCCACATCCAGAGAATTAAAGATGAACATTGAAGCTTTAGTTACTTTAACCCAGAAGTCTTGAGAGAGGACTTTCCAAATAATAATTATGTAGTGCAGATGTGACAGGGCATGAGTAGCGATTGCTGTAGATAGCCCTCCTTGGCCTGTGCTTGCCTTGGGGCTGTGGAGGGCAGGCTGGCCCATCCCTTCCTTTGGCAGGACCCAGAGTGATGTTCTAGTTGCCCGGGAGAGCAAGACTTGGGATGAATCCTGCCACGCTTTTGCGTCTCTTCTGTTAGCTCTGTCCTTGGGTCCCAAGCAGCCATGCTGTCACATACAGGGGTGGTCTGATCTCTGTGTGTCCCCCAGAGTCCCTCCTGTGGTGTAGACCAGAGTATAATCATATACTTTACTGTAGTTTTTTTACTCAATATGAATTGAAGTTCAAATCTTCAGACAAAATGGCCAAAATGAATTTGTTTATGAAAGATAATTTTTTGAAGCTTGTGACAGAGACCAAGAGGAGAAAACCAAGGGGGAAAATTGGCCAGAAAAAAAGTTTTTAAAAATTATTGAAAGCAAAGCAAAGGCTGATAGGTATATATGTTACAAGCTTATTTGAGTTTTATTTTTGTAAGTTGTTAAAAAAGCTTTTACCCTGAAGGTTGATGATGCCTGTAATGTAGCTAGGGCCACTTTATTATCTTATATCCTTCTTTGCTCTTATAATAACTTGATGATCAGATTGTTTCAAATGATCTGTTTTACCTGGCTATTTTGTTATTGTCTGCTGTCGAATTAGGGAAATGGTATCTAGAACTTGAAAGTTTGGCAGGATCCCTTTCCAGGTTTCTCTGGCATTTTTGTATGCATTTTGTGTGTGCATGCATGCGTGTGTGTGTATGTACATGTTTGCAGTAACAGATTTCGTAATTTGTGGGAGAATATCCTTTCAGAACAGATATAAACAAGTTATCTTTTTGCTTTTGTTGTTCTGGAAAGGTCTGAGTTGAGCTGAATGTAAATCACAATAGGGTTGAGCTTTGACTCATTTTGAAAGCCCAGCTTGCTATATTCCCTAACACAATTTAAGATTTCTTTTGTCAGAGCAGCCTTGTTTTAAATCGACACTTGTAAAACGCCTTTCTTTAATTCTTTTATAGTTGATGGAGAAGATGGAGAAGAATATGATGAACCTTTTCCAGGGCCTCCAGATACGCTCTCCCAAACATATGACCACTGCGAAAAAGACGATGAGGCACCGTCTGATGGTAGGTGACCATTTCCCACACTTTACTTTTCTTGGGAGCTGCCATGTCTAGGGTGATGTCCTTGTTGGAAAGGGAGGATGTGGGCCTCTGCAGCCAGCTGGAGGTTTGCTTACCTTTCCAAGAACCTTTAAGGAACTGAAGAGCTCTCTCTAGTGGTTCCGGCAGCATACTGACCTCGTCTCAACGAAGCAGGAGTTTAACTGAAATACCCCTCTTCTCAGAAATCGTTCTTTGATACATTTGAGAGGACTCAAAACATTTTTGTGAATATCTTCAGTAGCCCATTGTTGGTTAATTTAATATTATCAGATTCTTGCTTAATTTTATTATGCTTCTTAATGGCTTGCTGTATTATTTATTTTATAAATAATGAAACAGTTTACTTGATTGATATTTTTCCTGCAAACTTCATGCAAAATGGGTTCATAAAATATTAAATTAATTATTTCTGCAGTGCCTTCTCACATTGAGACAGGCTTTCATTCAGTGCTTCTTCTGTATACATTTTTTTTTCTGAATTTGTTGCTTTGAAAAAAAGACAAAAGTTGTTTTGATATTTTATATTTAATCAGTGATAGTGGTTAATAATTTGCGTATTATTTATTCCTACAGTGCCTTCTGACTTTGAGATGAGCTTTCATTCAATGCTTCTTCTGCATACATTTTTTTCTGAATTTGTTGCTTTGAAAAAAAGACGAGTTGTTTTGATATTTCATATTTAATCAGCAATAGCAGTTAATTATTTGCATATTTGCAGACATTATCGAATATCACAAATTATGAAATTTGTTTTTGTTGTAGTGTGCTTTTTCTTTTGAAAACAGACACAGCTACGTCTTCACTATACAGAACCTGAAAAGGGTGATCTATAGCTATAAATTAGGCATGTGTATCGATAAATTAGCCATGCATATTAATTTGTGGCACTGAAAGTTTCATATAGACATAGGCGTGATTTATGCCTTCTGCCATGATATGATGATCAAACTGTGCAGTTCCATCTCTAAGTACAATTGCTGAATGAAAATATGCTTCCCGCAACAGAGCACTCCGCATTTTATGTTATCCAGATTATTCCCTTTGGAAGCATAAATTGCTTTTATGAGGTATAAAATTATGTCTATTGCAGAACAGGGATAAGTCAAGTACATGCATAAGTGATAAACATTCTAACCACTGATTCAGAATAACAGAATCTTTTTTTATACTCAGAACTTTGCACAATGTGTAGCAATAATAATCATATTCATTTTATGTTGAGTTCTGTGTTTTGGCAAACCTCGAGCTTCTCTTTTTAAGGAAAAAGACATTGTTTGTTGTTGTTGTTGTTGTTGTTTTTGCTTCCCTGTTTTAAAAGATGCTGCTTTCTCAGATACTGCCGCGGCTTTATCATCCAAACAGAGCATTAACCTACATAACCTAGTATTCAGAGGCATCGCTTTTAAGAGAAGGTTTCACAATTGACAAGATGTTATTTTCAGATAAAAATAGAAATTCTTTTTTATTTACTTAGTTGAGTTTTTTGGCTTATAAAGTAAAACCTTTTTGCTTTCAAGCAAGCATAATTTTGTCTGAAACTATAAATGTGAATTATTCATAGTCCGTGGAAAAATGATTTGAATTTTGTAAGGCAGACTTTGATGATAATTTCAAGACCTTCCTTAAAACAAAACAAAACAAAACAATAAAAAACAAAGAGCCTCAGCAATCTAAATATCCGCATGACTGAGAAATCATTCAGTGGTTTTTGTTAGGAAGGCTGAGCAGTTGTTAAATTATGATCATGTAGTAACAAAACAAATTAACTACATTCTTCCTTTTTTATAAGTCATCAAACTATAATATTTAGGATGTTTCCAGGGCTAGGTAGGTAGGGAATACATGCAAAGTCTCAAAAGAGAAGGCATTCAAATTCAGCGCCAGATTCTACATAGCGATGGGACACTCTATGTTGTTTTTCTGAAAAATATTTGCCTAATTTTAATGAGTATTTGTGTAAAAAATCTCAGTGTTTAGAGCCTGCAAGCTTAAGTTTTAGGCTTATTTATTTCACAAGTAGTTTAACGACATTGTTTGTAGGGTTAATTTTTTTTTTAAGGCTTTATTTTTCTGAATTAAAAAAAAACAAACCACAAGAAACCAGCCCCATTCCTCAGACTCCTCATTGCCAGTTATAAAAATATCATTTAGTTGCGCGAATTCCTTTTTCTGGGTCTTTACTTTTTTCTTTGCATTGTATTCCTTGCTGAATCATTTTCCTTCATCATGTGACCTCAGCCTAATGATGTATTAATTACTAAGAAGATAATGCTTTTAACAATCAGTATAACCAAATTAGCCCAGGTCACCCCAAGGCCTTTTGTCAGATCCGATTGTTGTTTTGTCCTTTTGACTTTTACCTTATGGTAGGCACTCACAAAGTATCTAAACTTTGATGGATTATAAACTCTAAGCATGATATGTATTTTTCATAATGCTAATGTAATTTTCAAGGTACTGAAAAGGTCAAACCTGCACATCTCTGTGTGCATTCTAAGTCTGTCTTTCCCTTTAATATTTCTTTTTCTCTGTTCCTCTGGTTCAAAAGTTCACTCAGTTCCCAAATGGCCACCTAATTTTCCAGTTATTCCCTCAAGCCATATGTGTTTTGGTTTCTTTATGGTTTATTAGGTACTGTAGGAAAGTAACATAAGTTATATCTTCTAATGAAATTCAAGCACACTTCAGTGATGTTTCGACTTGATTGCTAGTAGCAATTAAATCACAGCAAAGGAGAATAATGCATAATCTCACAAAGTCCAGACACCCCACCGAAGCGGGGAAGGGGCCTAAACAACAACAAACCTTCCGGCCGGCCCTGCCAGACAGGCCCTCTGCAGCCGCTTTCTTTATTGGCCGAGGGCCTGATTGATAGCAAAATCATAACTTGCTGCATGCTAACAGGCAGAGTTCACTTGTAGGTTATTGTGAGCTGATAAAGGGTTAGATGGAGTTTTGATTTTCGCATTGGACCTTGGAGCTCGAGATTAATGGAATTTCAATGAGAGGCTGGAGTAGCCACAGCTTTGTCAGAAAAACAGATGGAGATTCTATAGTCATGTCTGCTCATTAATACCAGTTGCTTGAAAGGTGTACTACTTACTTCTCTATACAAAAGAGTTGAGATAATTGATTTTTGAGTGGTGCGTTTTAAAAAAATCAACCCCACACCTTATTGATGTCTAGGTTTGTTGTAACATTGGTGGTGACAAATTTGTGTATGGCTTGCGGCATAAAATAGTGTAACAATTTTTTTCTATCCGTATTTGGAAACATTTTTTTTCTGATGGGAAATAAATTTTAAATTCAACAGTAAAAATAAATAAAATACTTTGGAAGAAAAAGCATTTTTTATTTGTAAGTGATGATAAAAATAATGCCGAATTTTCATTTGATAAAGACAGTTTAAGAAGGAAATGTTTAAATCATTTGAAAGTTCATTTTTATTGTATGTTTTAATTTGAGAATTATTCAGGAAAAATAATCTAGCAGATTGGCTTCTTAAATTTTGATGCCATTGTGAGCCCAAGTATATTAGAGTATTAATGTGAATTAGGCTAGTTGTCATCAGATAAAATTATAGAGAATGGAGCTCCATATCCTGTATTAAAGGTACTTTCCCTTTCAAGTATGTTAACACAATTACTATAGGGGTCACTGGGGTAGATGGAGTGGGTAGCATTCGGGAAGCTAATGTGTGATGATTTCCCCTTCTTGGATAATTTCCTATTCTTTGGTCATTTTTCACATTTAAAAATTATTTCTCCTTATTGAGCAGTATAAACTTTTTGAAATAATTTGAGATAATAGGAAAAGAACACTTTCCATTCCAGTCCTATCATGAATTTCAAAGTCTGCCTGGCAAAGGGAAGAGATGCAGTCATGAGGGAGAGGACCCCAGTGAGTCTACTCTTCCTGTCTGTGAAAGGTCAGAAGAGCCTTTGTGGGCATTTGTTGCAAATCTGATTCAGTCCTAGGTCCTGATCATGCGATTGATAAGGAGCTGGAAACCTCTAGGGAGAAGAATTTAGGATGGTGGAAAGAAAACCAGAGCCTCAGATAGCCGTGGCTAGGGCCACTACCCTATTTTTTCTTAGCTAAAAAGGTGATAGAAAAATCAGCTTGTGTTAAGAAATAGGAGTTTAGGAACTGAGGAAGCTTAGTGACAGAAGCAGCCAAGATCCTCTGGTTGTTATTCATCATTCCGAGCTTTTTCCCTCTAGTGTACAGACCCGGTGTATGGAAATTTGGATTTAAAACCAGATAAATTGCTGGGTGATTAGTCACTCTCTAAAAAGGTTTTGTTTTGTTTTGGTTTTTTGCTTTATGAAATCACCCCCAGGATTCCTTTAAATAGTGAGCTCTCATAGTCTACCTAAATTATGCATGGATTTGAAAACATTCCATATATAAGCAACCTTTGAGGAACATATCTGTTTTGTAAAATGAGGTATAGAGTCATCCGTTTCTTACAGAATCAGTCGGCCTGCTCTCCACTGGGTTCTGACGGAGTAGGAAACAACGTTTTAAAGCACCAAGTCCTCTCAAATAGCAATCATTTTCCAGACTCACAAATAATCTCTTACCTTGGTTAGACATCGTCTGGCATTGTGAGCTTCTTCTGATAACGAAAGCTCTAATTTGGAATGTTTCTCATGTTCTTCTGAAGTCTGAGGGTTGGCTTGAAGGTTATACATACTCAGCTTTGGCAGCACCTGTTACAGTAAACCTTTTTTAAACCTTCCTTTTCTCTGTTTAAGCCAGCGAATGGATAGGCTTGTGTTTCTCTTGTAGTACAATTGAACACAGAATGGCAACATTTATTTCGTGGTCCTGTTATATTGGATTCTTTGGTCAGGGAGCTGTCGGGGTTCCTCCAAAATACAAATGACACATTTCTCACCCTCAAAAGCTGAATAGTCTCACCAGGGACATGGTGCCGCAACACGGAACTCTGAATGACCATTATAAAGCCAGAGACAACAAATACAGGAGAACCCTACCACAAGCAATTATTGAGCACCTTTCGCATACACCAAATGTTCTCCTAAGGAAGCCAGTGGCACATCTAATTTCGTCTGTGCCCTCATAGTGCTTATTATTGAGTTGGAAAGATATGACTTATTTTAATAAACATCTAATTATTTTCAATACTTTTTTCCTTAAATAAAAGAAACTCAATAGTACAATGCTACATTGGACAAGTACCAAATATCTTATATAAAGTACACAGTCATTCTAATGATTATTTGTCTACAGCCCTGTAAATAGTTTGTTTTTTCTACATGTGAATTGACTGAATTGAGGTGCGATTATGAGGTGCTATGGTGCGTTGTGGGTAGGGGGCTTGTCCAGGACTCAGAGAGAGGTGGCATTTCATCTTGCCTCTGACATGTCCTGTCTGGCACTTCTCTGTTGGTAGAAGGAGTTTCCACACTGGGAGTTCTCTTTGATGACATCACAAGTTTAGACTAGAAGGAAAAAAATAGTGTGATTACCAGGGGACCTCTTGGTCAAGTGAGTCATAGTCAGGTCTTAAGTCATCAGCCAAATGTCTGATGGAAAAGCCTGGGAGAGGAATAGCAAGAAGAGTGGTCTAGGAGTTAGGAGATCTGGCTTCTAATCCTGACACACCACGTGTGGACGCTAACAGGCCTTGAGTGGTCCTGGCCCTGGGCATGTACCATCTGCCCAGTCAGTCAGTGGCTCTTTATTAAGCACTTGGTGTGCTTGGCCCTGTGCTCAGTGCCAAGGATACGGAGAAAGGTTAAAATGCTGTCCTTGCCCTTAAGGAGTTCTGAGTCTAGTGGGGGAAACCACATGCAAACAACCATGTAGAAAGAGGATGAATTGAGAGTAATTAACAGAGGGAGGACACTAAGATGGAGGCCTGGAAAAAGCTTCTGGAAGAAGGTCGGACTTTCACTGAACCTCACAGGCGGTGGAGATGAGGAGGGAGAGCGTTCTAGGCATGGGGCACCGCCAGAGGAAATGCCTGGAGTTGGGAGTCTGGCGCCTCTATCTTTGCTCTAAAATGAAGTGGTTCCTCTAGATGGTTATGGTCCCATTCTCTGACTAAAGTGGGACCAGATAACAGGAATCTGAATGCCAAGATAAAGAATTTGGAAACGTTGAGAAGCAATTGTGTGTTCCCAAGCAGGAAAGTAGCATGCCCCATGTTCTTTTAGTATGGGAGGAGAAGCCACAGTTTAGGAGGCTGCTGTGTGTGTGACCTACACCCGGTGTGAGATGAGGAAAGGGGTGGTAGGGACGATTTGGGTGAAAACATCAATCTGGAGAAGACTCAAAAGAGAACATGAATGGGACCCTCTGAAGCTTGAGGCCTGTGGCTGGGAGATTCGGCAGATGGGCTGAAGTTTGGAGCTAGCCTGGGTTTGTGTGTGCGGATCAGCAGACAGCTGAGCCTGGCTTGGTCTTCCCTGTACTCTGACCTCTGTACCTCCTGTGGGTTCAGAGGTCGTCTCTACGCTGGTGATTCCCATACCTCTTTGTCCGGTCCGAGAGTCTTTGGAGCCCCAGTGCCACGTCCCCAGCCTGCCCATCGGACGTTTTAGCATTGGATATCACTGGATAGGTGTCTCAGACTCAGCCTGGCCCCAAACTGAGCTCATTCTTTTTATTTTTATGACTGCTTAGAAATCAATGAAAGCATTTAATTTTTCTCTTCCTTCCATCCTCTCCCAATTTCTCAGAGTTCAGTCATGTATGTGCACCACTTTGCAGTCTCCTTGACTGCACGCTCACCCCACAAAAGGCTAGTGAGCCACCAGAGCCCATTGTTTCTGTCTGTGCAGCCTCTCCCACCTAGGTCCCCTCTCTCGACTAGTCCAGCTACTGCTCTGTAGGCCAGCATTGACCCTGCCCCACATTTGTGCAGGGGGCCGTCCTGGGTCCCTCTGCCACAGGTCTCTCCTCTTCTGGGTTTGTTGTGATTTCCATAAAGTACAGATCTATCACTCCGCATCACTCTTCTATAGCTCCAGTGACAGGATCACATATAGACTCCTCTGTGGTGTTTAAAGCTCTTCCCAACCTGCCCCTTCTTTCCACTCTTCTCTTTTAATCCATTATGCCTTTCCACGCACTCTGTGGTTCAGTCCTGCTGGCCAGCTTGGACCTGGGCCCTCCTCGCCCGGAGGCCAGCCCTTTATCCACTGTGCCATGTTGTCTATACACAGTAGGTGTTTAATAAATGTTGTTGATTGACTAGGGTTTGGATTGTTGTACGGTTTCAGCAATTCCATTAAAAATATTTTTCAGGTGCCTTTTCTGTAAGGCGTCATGCTTGACTCTGGTTTGGCATCTGTAAGTGCCTTAGTTGAAGACAACAATGGGCCATATTTTCCCTTGGACCTAACCTGTATTCTTAGACCTTAGTTTCTCTCCTTTGAGGAAGTAGTGAGAGAATGAGGCTCAGAATGCTCCCATGAATCCTGTTTACCTGAAGAACTTATGTGTCCCTGTGCGTTGTGAGTCCCCGTGCGTTGTGTGTCTTGTGCCTGCAGGGATGGTCATTCTGGCCCTGACTTCAAGGGCAGAGCAAGAGATTACAATGGTTTGGAGAGAATTTTTCTTGCCTAGGAGGGAGAGGAGGAAGAGAGGAAGAGAGGTCAGTGGTAAAGTCAGAAAGGATTTGGGGGCAGTCTCTGAGTCATGGTGCTCTGGGTTGGGTGCTCCAGAAGGAGCATTTTTTATCAGACTTGGATATGGTATTCTCAATCAGATTTGCAGATGACACCAGACTGGGACAGACAGATAAGACACTGGATGACAGAGACAAAATTCAAAAATACCTTGACAGGCTTTAGACCCCTGGGATACATCTAGTAGCTGAATTCAGTAGGAAGAAACGTAAAGCCTTAAGCTTGGGTTTGGAAAATCACCATAACTGGTACAGGGTTGTGGAGGGGTGGTCAGACAGCCTTCTGAAAATGATCTGAGGGTTTTAGTGGACTGCAAGCTGATTGGGAATTGACCTTGGAGTGTGACAGCTATTTCTAGAAAACCCAATGTATGCCCACCCAAGTTAGCAGTCTTGGGCTACGCTGATTCCTGGGAATTAGGCAATAGTCTCTCTGGAGACCCCATTTGCAGTGCTGTGTGCCATTCTGGGGATCCTGAGTTAAGAACATTGATAAGCGGCAGTGTCTAGGAGATGGCAGCTGGGACGGCCCAAGGCCTTGAGTCCATGTTATATTTGGTTTGGTCTGAGGAACTGGGGATGTTGAGCCTGAAAAAGAGAAGACTCAGCATTGAGGGGGTAGTTGGAGAACTGTCTTCAGGCAGAGACACCTGTTCTTTCCCCTGAGCAGTGGGAGAAGGTACAGAGAGGTCAAACTAGGCCCAAAGCTTCTGGACCATTTGAGCTTGTCCTGAGGGATGGGCTGCCTCAGGCGATCACCGAGGAATAGCCCCTCTGATTTCATGTCTATTGCTCTTTTCCCTTTCTGGATTTTTCTGTGGAATGTTCTTTGATTATTTAAGGGGAAATTCTAGTTGATTGAATTTGGAACAAGAATGTGCTTAACCTTTTTACTAATACAATATATAATTGTCTGAACCAAGCTTAAAAAAATCCACATGACCCTTTTGGGAATTTGTTCTAAATGGGATTTGTGTACAGGTTAAATCCCATTACATTGAACTCCATGGGGCTAACCATAGTCTCTGGTTTGATTGAATGAAGCTTGAAGTAAGTGCTTCCCTCCAGGGGGCTAGACCATTCCCATTATTTTCTCTTGCCTGTGGAGTGCATAGATAACATGGCCAAGGGGTGGTGATAACCCCGGGGAGTTGGGGCCCAGTCCCTTGCTGGCTGCTGAGACCAGGGCGCCAGATGGGAGTTTTCCCCTCTGCTTCCCAAGCGCCAGTGTGCCTGGACCCTTGTGCTGGCTGTGCCCTTGAGCTGAGGGCTCCACCCTTTTTCTTCTCTTATTCACTTTTCTTCTATCCCACCACTACCACTCTGCCTGGTGGGAGTGGATCTTCTCCAGAACCATGTGTGGTTTGGTGCTCAGAGGAGGCTGGCCAGAGTTAGGGAAAGGGCACAAACAGCATATAAGATGCTTGTGTGTGTTTTTTGGAGCGGTGGGGGAGGCAGAGAGGAGTTTTTAGTTGGGACTTCATTGAGTCCAAATAAAGCAGGAGCCCCACCAGCCCTGGGGGGCCAGGTATGGGGACTCCATGTTCTGGGCTGTTGGAGGGGCTTTCTCAGTATCCTCCTGCTAAGGGCTTTTGAGAGATCTCAGAAGCCCCCAGCAATGCCTGCCTCACAGGTGGGAGGTTCCTGGCAGAAAGGAGGGCAAACCTGTATATGCTGTTCCCCTTCTTTGAGGGCTTTATATGCCTGGGAGTATACCCTCTCTGCCTTTCTCCACCCACCTGGGCAAAAACTTTGGAGGTCTCATTGAATGAAGACAAGGGGAAAGGGGTCAGTGGGGGAGGCAATGAGAATGTCTCATGGAGTCATGGGCTTCAGGCCTTTGAGATTGTCTGGTTCAACCCTTTCATTTTAGCACCAAGGGGCTAACCCACTTGCTCAGAGTGGCCTTGTTGGTCCGCCCCTGAGCTTTAGCCTGGCCCAGACCCCTCCCTGCCGTTCTGTGCTCCTTCTGGGGTGTGGGGTCCCACGACCCTTGTTGCTCTGGCTGCCCAGGGACCATTTCTTTGATGTCTGGGCTACCTGGCTGAGCTTTCTAGTAGCAAATGATTGTCTCAGAGATTAAGCCATGTGTGTCTAAGTGCTTTTTATGCACATTAACTTAATGAGTTCAATTCTCCCCATCCTATTGGCAAAGGCTCATTCCCGAGGCAAGAGGAAAAGGTTTCTTTGCTCCACTTCTCCCTCCTGCCCTTTTCACCTGGGCTTATGACTAGTGAAAGGGAGAAGTTAGCCACCCTTGAAGCAGGGCTCCCAGGGGCACCTCTGTTTGTGTGGCAGGTGGTGATGAGGGGACAGGTGGTACTAGAGAGGCTTAGCTCTGGAAGAAATCCTTCCCTGGGATAGATATTCCCTGGCCCTGCCTCTGGGCAGATGTGCTTAAAACACTAGAAGGGCCAGGTGCAGCAATTGGTGCCAAAACTTGCTGTTCCTTTGAGGCATTCTTAAATTCTGGACCTTCTAGGATTTTAGAGGAAGGCTCTGGATTTGAGGGGCCTAGGGGTAGTGATCCCCTCTGCACACACATGTAATTAGTGCAGCAGTGAAGAGAAGGCAGAGGCACAAGGCAGGGCGGTGGGGGACAGGAGGGAAGACAAATCTTCCAAATCCCTCCTTAAATAGACGGGCACCTAACTGTCTCAGTATGACTGTATGCTGGCTGTGTGAAGGCCGGAAGCGACTCCCGTAGAGCAGAGCGGGGCGTCTGCCTCCAGTGCAGTGACTCTTCCTTCCAACAGGGCTCTTTCCCAAAATATCGACTTCTTTTATTTGATGGGACTGGGAGATTAATATGTTAATTAAAGTAAGAGGATCACAGGCCTGGTTTTAATATCGCTGTTGCTTTGTGTATATTTTTACAATTGCTATGCATCTGGCAAAAAAGGTAATTTCCTCACATTCTCAACTCAATAGAAATCTTGTAATTTCACCATCTTTAAATTATGTGTCTGAGTGCGAGTGTGAATGAGTGAGTGAGTGTGTGTGTGTGTGTGTGTGTGTAAACACACACATATGTCCCTGCTGTCAGTTGGGGATGGGATTTCACTGTGTAGCTCTTACAGTGAAGCTTTTTGTGCTCCTGACAGTCTGTCCAGATGGTAGGTTTTTTCTGGTGTGTATATGTTTATAGTCCTAGGGACAAGGATCCGGTCTGGACATTGTGTGTGTGTGTGTGTGTGTGTGTGTGTGTGTGTGTGTGTGTGTGTGTGTGAGATTTCATTGGAGGAAGGTCCTCCCAGATGGGGAGATGCCCTCCACTAGTACAGATAGGAGCTACCTGCTCGGCATTTTACTGATGATGAGAGTTCCCTCTGACTGCTCAGAAGTTCAGTCTGGGTCAGAGGCAGGCCTCACACCCGGACTTCCTGGCTCTGAGGCCCTCCATTTGTTTATGAAAGGACGTTTCATTTTATTTTCCTCTCATTTTATGGTATAAAATAGGTGACAAACCTTGGCATTTCAAAGCTAGGACTTGGATTGCCTAGAGAATAGTGAGTCTCGAGAGTTAATAGTTCAGTGGGTCGTTCAGGTGAAACGCTCTGTTGTATGTGTGGTGTGAGAGCACTCAGAGCAAGATCTCCCCAGTCTTGGTGTGGAGTTATATTGGACAGAGTTATTCATTCTCCATAGAATAGGTATCTTTTTTTTTTTTGACCCTTTGCCTTCTCTGTGTATCCCCTGGGCTTAACACGGGGCTTGGCACATAGATGGCTACTTGGTAAGAGTTCTTCATTCATTCATCTGAGCCACTGTTGAAGCAGGAATCATGAAGATCTGGGCTTGGGGGACAACTCCCTCTTAGCATCTGTGGTAAATCCAGGAAGAGCCGGGTGTATCCTGGCACATGCCCAAGACTTGGGGGAGTGGATGTCAGAGGGCCCAGAGAAGGAAGAGGTGCCATGTATTTGAATTCTACAAAGTTATCTCAGGAGGAAGGGGAGGTTCTAGGATGAAATGCTGGAGATGCCACAAGGCACAAATGTATGAGAAGGCAGAGGGGACTGAATGGCCCCATGGGACTCACACGTATACATATCTGTGTGCATACACACATGCATACATACATACATGCTCACACATGTACATATACAGGCACACACCCTGTATGTGTATGTATCTTTATCTGTATATGATAGGTGTGAAGGCGGGCTGCAGAGAATGGATCTAGAAGTATTCCGTGGTTCTGAAGAATGTTGGGACAAGCTGAGGTTGGCACGGGTTACTAAGCACAGGAGGATGGGCTCTTTTTTTATTTAAGCTGTGGCTTTTCTTGTACTTTTTTTATCTTTCTGTGCCTTTGGACCCTTTACCACGTTCCGCTGTTAGTTGCTCTCCTCCCTTAATGGCCCATCGCCATCTCTGCCCTGGCTCTGTTCTCCTTTGCTCTCTTCCCATCTGTCTTGGTGATCTCAAAAGCTCCCACAGGGTCAGCTCTTGCCTCTGTCCAGACAGCTTCCAAATCCACGTGGATGTGTCTTTGCTCATCTGTTCCCTAGAGCCCATCCGATGCCAGGCCATCTTGTCCTTTCTGCCACCTGTAGCTCTTCTGTCTGTCTGTTCCTTCCCAGTAAGTTATGGCGGAACTATGGCACCTGCCTCCTGGTTGGTGTCCCTGCATCCCATTTCCTCACCTCTCAAAGCATCCTCTGAAGTGATCTTTGTCAAACACAGGTCTGGTCACAGACTCAGCAGCTCAGCTTGCATTTTGTAAGGGTTTGCTGCATGCAAGGCTTTGAAGAGACAATGACAAAAGAAAGCTGTCCCTGCCCTGGAGAAGGCCCAGTGAGACAGTGTGTGCCCACGGCACTGTGTATAGAAAGACACAAATTCGAGAAGAGATATTGGTGGGGGGGAGGTAAGGGAAGTTGGGAGGGGATCCAGGAGTTGATTCTGAGTGCTGGGTGGAGGAGGGCGTACGTGTTAGGCTCAAAGGACAGCAGATGAAAAGCTTAGACGCAGGAGACCAAGGACCATGTACAACAAAGAGTAAGGTCAGTTTGACTGGATTGTAATATCTGTGAAGGGGAATAACGTGCAAGGACAGGGGGAGGTGGGCTGGGGCCAGACCATAAAAGGCTTCAGATGCCAAGTAGGGGGTTTATGTTAGCTCTTGGTGGTCCTCAGGATCCATTGAAGTTTACTGAGCAGGGGAGAGACCAGGCTGGCACTTTAGATTGGGCAGACCGTTCTGATAGAATTGTCCAATAGTCAGTTTATAATGGGATATGGGTGCTCAGGAGAGAGACTGGGGCTGGCAGTTCTCAAAAATAGAAATGCTAAGACCTATGGGAGCTGACCAGAGAAGGGCCCAGAACCGAAGTTAGGGGTTTCTCTGTAGGCCTGCTACAAAGGCTGTCCACCAGCTGAGGTGGCCCAGGAACCATCGGGGTTCTCCTTATTTCCCTGTCCAGGGAGGGCTTCTTGGTCAGGCGGCTAGAGGCAGGCTTCGGGGGTTGATGCGTGGGGCTAACACTTGTGAATGAATGAGGCGATAGAGGTGAGACCACCTGCAGATGCCCTGCACCAAGTGCTCAGGCTGGCCATCGTGGTCAGAGGACACACCGCTGCTTCTTTAGGCCATTCATCTCTTGATGGTGGAGGAGGAACAGAAGGTGACATTTTGGAGTTACTGGCTCAACTGAGAGTTCTGCTTGAAGACGGGAGACTCAGCCAGCTTGAGGCAGAGGCCAGTTGGGGAGGGACCCTGCAGAGGGAATTCATTTTTGCATTCTTTGCCTTTAGTTTTTTGTTTTTTGGGTTTTTTTTTGCTTTTTGGAGGGCAGTTGGGGTTAAGTGACTTGCCTAGTTAGTGTGTCGAGTGTCTGAGGCCGGATTTGAACTCAGGTCCTCCTGACTCCAGGGCCAGTGCTCTACTCACTGTGCTGCCTAGGCGCCCCCTTTGCCTTTAGTTTTGATGGTGTGATGAAGAACACACATAATGAAAGTGACTTTAGAGGACCTGTATTCCCGCCTTCTCAGTAGGAGAGAGATCCAAATGACTTCTGTGGGGAACAGAGCTAGAGAGCTGCAGAATGAGGTCTCCTGACTCCCCTGGATTGAAGGGTGCTGCTGTTCCCAAGGCTTTTGTTGACTGAGGGTCTTGGGCTGTCTCCATCCGTGCAGACAGAAACAACAAGGACCTGCTGACAGATTGTATAGGGGAGGGGGTGAGAGAGAGTGAGGAGGGGAGAATGACTCCCATGGGATCTGGGAGGAGGGGATGTCTTTGACAGTGACGGGTCCTTGGATCTGAGTTCAACACTTCCTTCACTGCATCACTCAGGCCTCCCACTAGAGAGCCACTGAAGATCCCTGAGCAGAGGAGGGATGGGACTCTGTGTGTGTGTGTGTGTGTGTGTGAAGAGTTTGGCAGGGGCTTGGAGGGGAGAATGGGTACTGCTGAAGTACTGTAGGTGGGTATAAATGAGGATGGGTATAGAGGTGTTGGTAGCAGGGCTACAGAGGGAAGGGATGGGTGCCAGAGATGGTGGCAAGGCAGAATCAGGCAAACCTGAGAACCAGCCCCAAGGCTGGAGGAGAGGGCAGAGCTGCTTCTTGTTCAGGCCGTTGTTGATACCCCCTGCAGCCTGGCCACCACCTGCTTTGTGTTACCTTTTGGATTATATGTAATCCTGATTCTTCTGAGCCGATGGTGCTCCCAAGTAAGTGCCCCATATCAGCACAGCACTGCATGGGGGGATCCAGAGCAAAGGTGAGATGGTCATGCCCTTGTGGAGCTTAGGGTCCACATTGACATGGACAGCTCAGGGCAGTCTGTTAGCTGTGATCCAGGCCAAGTGACTGAGGGCCCCTGCCTCAGTGGACCCAGAGGTAGAAGGGCCTCCGGGGCTTTCTAGTCCAGCTTGCAGCCCCCACTCCAGTCTGCCACAGCTTCCTCTCCATCTGTGCTTCCTGTCCAGGATACTCATGTGGATGGGCTGCCCATCTGGGCCTGGGGGTCCAAGGGGCTCAGGAGGCATTGCCAAGGAGGCAGCTGGACCCCATGACACAGTTAGTGTCAGGTCTGTGTCTGAGATCCAGGCATCTCACACTAGAGGGGCACGGCAGCACTGCAGCGGCCCACGGTCTTGGTCCTGTCCCTGAGGCCTAGTTAGTCGCTTCTGGGCCATCCTCCTCACTTCTCTTTCTTTCATGATTCATAATATTGGTTTGTTTCTACTCAGACACTAGTCTCAACATGTACCAAGGCAGGCAGGGGCCCCTTTAGAGAGCAGAATTGGGAATTTTCCAGATGGCGATGGAAAATCTCAGTGTCGAAAATACTGTGATTGATTGATTATTAATTGGTTGTTAATATTGTAAGTTATTGTGATATCATGCCAGGAAGCAAAATTAGGAAATTTGTAACCGACTGGTTTTATGTTATTTGAATCATCTAGAAAATTTTAGAAACCAGTCTCTGTGGAATGTATTAAGCCACCAGGTGACCAGAACATCAGCAGGCTGGTCTGATACCCTACAGTAAGGGACATTTTCTCTGGAGGTTTTAAACATACTTGAACCAGAGTCACTCAGCTTCTCTTGGACTCTTGGCAGATTTAGAACAGTTAATGATTCAGAAATCATTAAATCCAGGGGGTCTTTACCCTTTTTTGGTGTCATGGGCCCCTTTACGAGTCAGTCTAATGAAGTCTATAGAGCCCCTCTTAGAACAGTGTTTTGAAATGCATAAAAGGTAGCCAGTGATGGCAAAATGCACCTGTTAAAAAAAAGTTCACCTTCCCTAGGTTAATAACCTCTGATCTAATCTAGCAAATAGAATTATAGGGGAGGAAACTGAGCAGTCGAAAACCATCTTGCAAGCTGTGAGTGTCCGAGGTAGGATGTGAATTTGGGCTCTGTGGCTTCAGATCATTCCTTTTTGTCATGGCATGCCCATGGCCATCTTCATCCAGCCTCTCCTTGACTCTTCTAGTACATGCCATACAAGGCCTTGTCTTGTGATGGGGAGCCCGCTGTACCCTGAGACAGCTTATTCCACTTTGGGGTAGCTGTAATTGTCAGCAAGGGTTACACGGCCTTTTCTAACACAAAAGTGTCTCTCTAAGTTTGTTTCTAGTTCTTCCCCATGGAGCCAATGTAATTGTCTACTTTGTATGTGATGGTCCTTCACATAATCACGGACCTCTGTCCCTCCAGGTCTTCTCCAGCCTACTTTCTTCAGTTTGAGCTGATCTTGTGGGATGGGCCATCCATCCAGCTTCTCCTCTTTGGTGTGTGCATTACCTGGCTTAAAGAAGGTGCCTGGAGCAGCAGACAGTTGACCAGGGATGGCTTGGTGGGCCTGGTCAGGGTAGGGGACAGTCCATATGCCACCTTGCTTCTTTTGTACCTTCAGATACAAGTTCAGATAATTCTTTGCCAGTGGGGTCACCGTGTCTGCTGAGGCTGAGCTTGTCAGCCGCCCAAAGTCCCAGGTCCTTGCCATACACATTGAATTCCCATTTCTGTTGTGCTCAAAGTTTTACAAAGCACTTTAGATACATGATCTCATGGGCCTCACAATAGCTCCAAGAGAAGGGAGTGAAGCATCAGTGGGGAGATGCCGTAGAGTAAGTCGAGGTCAGCATAGACTGGGAAGCACCAAGTGCTTTCATTCTCCTGTGGAGGGGCCTTTTGCAGCACTAGCTGCTCAGGACTCCCACATTTCTGGCTTTAGTGTTGGGGAGCTCCCGCAAACCTTCAGTAACCCTAATAAGATCAGTCAAGCAACAAGCATTTATGAAGCACCTACTGCTTGCCAGCACAGTGCTAGATGTTGGCAGTACAGCTAGAGAATGGGACACTCTGCTCACCATGAGCTCCCTTCGAATGGAGGAGGTAACGGGTAATAATAAAAAAAACAGCATTTATGTGGTGCTTTGAGGCTTGCAAAACACAGGTATTTTATTCTCATTTTTATATTTTATCTCTCATCTTATTCTCACGACTTCCTTGGGAGATAGGTTCTGGGATTATCCCCATTTTACAGATGAGAAAATAATACACACATATAGATGTAGGTAAACATCTCTACGTATACTCACACACACATTGGTTAAAATTTGCTGGTTAAATTGGTCAAATACAAGGTAATTTGGGGAAAAGAGCCCTAGCAGTTGGACAGCTGAGGACAGGCCTCCTGCAGGTGATGGTGTTGGAAGTGTCTTAAAGGAAGAGCGAGACTTGAGGTGTAGATAAGAAGCAGGGGGTGCACCCCAGGTATGGGAGATGGTCAGAGCAAAGTCAGAGGGTTGGCATGTTGTGGCAGAATTACAGAAGGCAGTTGGGGGAGTCTGGTAAGGTAGGGTGGAACTAAGTTGTGTAGGGCTTTGAAAACTCAGAGGAGTTCGTCATTTATTCTAGAGGCTGATGGTCTTCTAGAGCAGTGGTTCTCAACCTTCCTAATGCCACAACTCTTTAACATATATGGGCAGACTCGCCTGGAGATGGATAGAGGAGTGGTGTCTCGGTTCCTAAGACCATCGGAAATATGTTTTTGCCTATGGTCTTAGGCAACCCCTGTGACCCCTGTGAAAGGGTCATTTGACCCCCAAAGGGGTCACGACCCACAGGTTGAGAGCCTCTGCTCTAGAGTGTGTGCATCAAGCATAGGCAAGAATTGCATTTTCAGATGTATATTTCATGGCATCTCATTGGTGTTCTTTGCTTGGCTCTGCCAGCCTCTTTTGAGAAAATACTTTTCTTGGGCAGAGTGAGGGTGTGAATTAGTGGGTAATGATAGAAATGGAAAAAATACCTCAATGGCACATTTTAGATACATAGGAAAAGAAGACTAGAGAAAGTATCATGGGGAACACAAAGGGGGACTTTATTATTAACTTGTTAATGCACCACGTACTCTTAAATCCACATGAAACATGGTCACAGGTGTCTTAAAAAATTGAATCCTGTTGCTTGTTCTTTGTGTCTTGCAAGGTTTATGTTTGTTGGTAATTACTAAGTTATGAGTGAAAAAGAAATTGCAAAATGAGTACCACGGGTTGTGGCAAATAAACAAATTCATTCTTCTCTGTTTAGCTTTGTGACGAGTGTCTTTGACCTTAGCTTTATGGGGCCTTGGGTGATGGTCACAGTCTGTCTGGGCAGGCCTGAAAGCCTCTCCAGCTTGGTAGGGCAGAACCTTGGCACATAGGGCAGCACCAGCAGGGTCTTGGGGAGCCCAGGGTCTCCTCCATTACAGGAAGATGTCCCTGAAGGAATCAGTAGATGCTGCACTACATAAGTACCCACATCTGAATTTTGTTGTATAGATGTGGATTTTCATATGTTAGGTTTTCTTAAAATGAAATCAGTCTGTGCTTTGATGTGTGATATTTTTATAGTTAAATCATATTAAAGTTGTTTATTCTCTTGATGTTATGTATTTGAAGTTTTGCCAGCAACATCTGCCCATTAGCAGTCCTTCCCTGTCAAAGGCAAAATGTCTTAGGATTATTATTGGCAGATTTCTTTACAGGTGTGAAATTTAGATTTGAAATATAATATAGTGACCCCTATTGTGCTAAAGCTATTTTTTTTTCCTGATACGCATTTCAGCTTTCAGAATCATACCTTTAAACATTTCCCTCTGTTCCTTCGGGATGCAGAGATCCATCCCTTCCCTGTTGGTGTCGTTTTTCTCTCAATCTCTCTTTTCTCCCTACTTTCTCATTATTTTCATCTCCCCTTTCTTTTATCTCGCCATTTCTATCTAGTTTTCATCTATTATTAAAAATCCATTAGGTAGCCATTACACTTCATATTTTTATGAATCTATTTGCATATGGGAACCTAGGTGGTCGGTGTCCAGCAACCCGGACACTTACGTGAACTAGCTGGTAGAAAGAAAATCGTTGTTGCATGTTTATATCAGGAAGTGAAGGCTTAACAGCTGTTTATCCCAAAATGGTGATGGAAAAACATGTCCAAGGAAGCCAGAATGGCCATGGGTAGCCTACATTTCCTCTCCATGTTTCAGCAAAGCTGTTAAGGGATCCTTGTTAAAACTGAGCTCTGTATGGGAAATGGTCTAGCAGTGCGCTGGGGGATGCACATGATTCCAGAGCAGAGGCGGCCATCAATCAGTGCAGGTGTCCAGGCACCAGCCAGGGACTGAGCGCATACCCAGAGACTCCTAGGAGCAGGCCGCACCCTGATCCTCTGACACAAGCCAGGAAATCCATCAGAGTAGATTTCAGTGGACATTGATCAAATTTGTGTGGAGGTGATTGGACTCATCTTTCAACAGGGGCCTTTCTGGGATTCCAGATCTTAGGGAATCAGGGTCGTAGGGCCAGAAGGGGTCTCAGGGTCTGTGCGTCTGTCCCTCCTTCCCCCCCCCCCCTCCCTATGCCCCCTTTCTTTTACAGATGAGGGAGCCACATTTCTATTAGAAAAGCTGCTCTTATCTTTTGCTTTTATTTGCTTAAATAAACTGGGCTGAAAACTTGATTTCTTAACCAGATAAATTTACTAATGAAACAGATTGATTTTGTGGCTAATAAAAATAGCTAAACTCAGTCCAGATTGTTGTTCACCAACAATGAATTATGCTAGTCAACACCCTTTTTTATTTCAAAATTTCCTTTTTTCAGCTATTTTACAGGTAGGTTACCGAGGTTTTTTGATATTAAGATGGAGACTTCAGCTTTTTTGACCTACACATTTCAAAATGATACAGAATAGCTACATATGCTCAGAAACAGTAATACAGTGTGGAAGATTAGTAATAGAAAGCCCAAATCTCAGCATACATTTTTTCCAATTATTGCTCAGTAAGTGGCACCCCTGTATTTGAGTACTACAGCAAAAACTGATCATGAATTTCTTACAGTTGCATATATTAACTATGTATTTTTCATTCTTTTCTACTATTTAATTTTAACTGAATATTTTGTGGATTGGATTTCAGTAGTGCCATGAATATCATAGGTGATTAATTAATGTTGAATTGAATTACAGGATGGAAGTGGGAAAAGTATTACAAATTGGGGAAAACGTAGTTCATTTGAGCCTTCATATGTTTTCAAATGCACATTAAAATGCATGAGATGTGGTTTTTCTCTCCAACATACTAACATACAAGAAAATGCAAATTATTCTTTAGGTCATGAAATAGTCCTTGGGAGTCATCTTTTCACCGTGAATTTAAATCCACTGAAGAATTAATTTTTTGAAAAACATGCAAAAGGCTAAGAACTCAGTCACCCAATGCAAAGCAAAGGGGAAAAAAAGTCTCGGAATTTTCAAAGTGGCGCTATGACACAAAACCTTGAGCGCTGAGGACTTGTGGTAGATGGCCAGTTGCAGCACTCTATTCCTCAGCTTCTGCTCTGGTCTCTTGCCTGTGACAAAAAATCAGCCCAAATGTTTATTTGAAACCCATTCTTTCTGGTTCTTACTTATCATATTCTTTGTTTGCTCTTTTCCTTCCTTCTAGCATGTTGGAACCATTTGAACCCTGAATATCCACTTGTATGGTATTTAGGACCTGTTATTAAAATATCATGGGAAGGATGTAGCAAGTTGGTGATAATTGATTTATCCCCATCCTACTGAACCTCCCGCTTTTCTTCCACTTTGTCCTCCCTTGGGCAATAATCACAGGGTCGAGCTGCCAATCTGGAGACTTAATTTTTTCCAGCAGTGCCATCTGGCTCCTTGGCACCAGAAGTTAAATTGGTTCTTTGTGGTTTAGACTGAATTTGTTATATTGTTAGACAGTTGATAGGGTGTCTCTTGCTGCCAGATCCTAATTTTCTGTTAACTGATTATTGATTTTTATTTAGAGATTCATGAATTTTTGTCTATTCTCAGATTGTGGCTGAATTTTAACAGGAGAAAGATAGAATAAGCAGCATGCATTTGGTTTCACTTTCTTCATTCTCACAGCTCGATTCCCTTTTAATAAATCCTTAGTAGCTTTTTCTTTTAGAAGAGATGAACTTTATGTCAGTTATAGAGGTTGTCCTATACTACTTGTTCTCTTTTAAACATGTGTGTGTGTGTGTGTGTGTATGTGTATGTGACTTTCATCATTTTTGTGCTTTTAAAATCCTGGTTAATACATCTATGGATTTCTGAATATCCACAGTGGGGAAATGACTGCTTTCATACTTCCTTTACACCAAGAGGGAAACTTATCCTACTTTGGCCATCAAATGACATAGATAAACATCCGGCAACACACAGCAGCAATCTGTCAGTGCTTGGTTTTTTTTTTTTTTTTTAGAGGGACATTCCTGGGCTTGTTTTGTCTTTCATTTTGCAATCTAGTCATATTTGGTGGAATCAACAAACAATTTAAAAGATTTGTGGATGGTGCATTTGATGGAGCCTCATCTCCCAAATCACCAGAAACTGTTGTGTGGGAGCTAAAACAGTTTCCTTTGTATATTGTATGGTAATCGAAAAAGCTTTTTATTGATTGCAGATGGAGATTGGAAAAATCATAAGTGAATTCAAAGATTATCTTGCCCCCCCAAAAAAACCCAGATGTAATTTCAGCATTTGTGATTTCCCCCTAAGAAAGTTTCTTTAGTTCAGATAAGTATTTATTTTATTTCATTTGATCATTTAAGCTATAGCATGCTTTTATTCCCTCTTCATTGCCTAATTGAATAGAAATTAATAGTTATTTAATACATCATAATAATCTTCCATTAGGTATCTGTACTAAGTTTTCAGAGTAACTTATTCATGTGAAAAGTGTATTTTCCCAGAGTCCACGCTTCTCATTAGGTGAAATATATAATGCATAATCCTTCTTGGAGTAATTGTCTCTTACCAATATATTAGAAATATTTATTTTGAATCATTTTTATTACTCGTATGTGAGTTAGGAATGTTTTTTAAAAATAACTAAATGATTTTAATTAGCTGTAAAAATACCGTATCAGCAGTGTTCTATACAGCAACTAAAAATGTCTTACGTTAAAATTTTAGAATGATCTTAAGAGTAGTTGAATAGAACAGACTTGGTTGCGATTCTGTTCCATTATTCAGGAGTTCAAGGCTTTTTTTGGTGTGTGGTTTGGTTTAAAGTATAGATGGCAGAAGAAGCAATAAATGCCACCCTGTTAGGAGAGCTAGATCAGATGTCAACGAAATGATTCATGTGCCAACTGGAAGAGTTAACATGCATTTTATCCTACTGTCTAGCAGGAGGAGGTAGGCTATAGAAAAATGAATTCTTCACTAAATAATTTACAACAATTATATCAAATTTTAATAACTTGAGCTAAGAAGACATACGTTGTGATTCATGTGTTCACAATCATCCACGTGAGAGATTAATTGTGCTATCTTTAAACAGAAATGTTCTCGTACAAATGTTTTTTAATTGGCAAATCATGATTAGTTTTATATTTTTAAAATAGCATCCGATCAGCTTTTTAGTTGTAACTCAACGGGCAGATAAAATATTAGAGCTAATCTGTTGTCTGGGATGCCAGGTCATTAGAATTTGTGCTTAATATCAAAAAATACCCAGAATTGTTTGTTGCCTTTATCTTAACTCAAATATGTAAAGGGGATACTGTAGCATTTTTCTTTGGAATCACAGAGAGTTCAGTGACCTTTCTGTGGCAAATTATGTAGAAAGAAAATATTTATATTCATTTAAAATAACCTCCATGAAGAAATAGTCTCATTACCCTGTTTGATCAATTTCTTGTAGCCTGAGCTGTAGCAGGCTGCTGTTGCCATTGGTTGATGGAATACATTGAGTAGTGGCTAATGGTGATGGTGCTCATCAGGACAGGGTTCAGCCAGCGGTCAGCAACAAATAATTCAAGACTGTTTCTAAGTTTGTGGCTGGTGGAATTTGCTTCTTGCCCGGAGCCAGCGGCATTGCTGAGCTTGGCTATTTGATTAGAAGAGAAGCATATTTGCTTCTTAGCAACTGGGCATTTGCACAACCCATAGAACTCTGCTGCCTCCAAAGGTTTTCCTTTTGTGATGGTAGAATAATACTTTATTGTTGATTGACGGACAAAAGGAGTCGTGGGCTAGGCAAGCCCATAGCCAGTTGGGGGTTTGCTTCTCAGCGGCTTCAACATGATCCATAATTTCATAAAAATACAAGCAATAAGTACAGTATGAATATTTGTTGAAATTGTGGGTAAAGTCAGTCTTCAGTGTATTAGCATTTAAAGATGCATTTTAACAAATAGGTTAGCAGTGCTCGAATGCAATTGGATACTGTTGTTTTTTTGCCCAGTAGGTCCAATGATAGAAAATCAATTTTGTTCCTCTACTGTGTTGATCCATTGATACTGACTTGTTCTTAGCATCTTTCAATAAAAAAATAATAATGACAGTAGAACATTTCATTAATGATGTTAGAAGTAAAATGAATCTTTTAGTTGGGATTTTTGCAGTTTTTGAAATATCAGAATTAATATAGGTAGCCTAAGAAGTCTGAAACTTTGGATTCTAATAAAATGTTTGTATGGAATTTGGAGCATATCATTTCCCACAGGAAATGAGTCTGCAGAAGAAAACGTGTGTCTTCAGTGGAAGACAAAGCTATTTATAACCTAGCAGTTAAGAAACCAGTGAGAAAAGAGAAATTTGGGAAGGAGATGGTCTGGGGTTTATGATCCTAGGGGGCCAGGGCAGGAAAAAGCAAATGTTTTTATGGTTTTATAGCTTTTCTCACTCACACTGTATGTCCTGCTCTTCAGCAGCAAGAATTCAGAGAAAGCCTTGTATTACAGTGATTTGGGCTCAGACAACACTGATTTTATTGTTGCATTTTTAATAATTGTTACTTATTCCTTTCAACTATCATACTTTTTTTTTGGTAATCTAGTTTGAGTAGTCATTGCAAAAAACAAAACAAAAAAACCACAACCACCACCCTGTATTGCCAGTATTAGTTTAAAGCTTAAAATTGATTTTTATCTATGTTACTAGAGTAATTCTTGATGCTAAATTGAAATTCTATAAGTAATATTAGAATTCAGAGGTCAGAATTATAGTTGGTTATATTTCTGAATATTCAGTTTTTTTAACTGCTTTTTTCAACTTAGGGGAAATTAGGCTTTTTTTTTTTTTTTTTGCATTTCTGAATCCCAAGAGAAGCTAATGGCAGATAACAACATGTTGGTGATTTAAAACAAACAAAAAAGTGCTTTGGCATGAATTTTGCAATAAAAATCTCGAGGCGTGTTTTGGGATTTAGGGAGATTTAAAGCAAGTGCAGACATTAACACAGACATAAAGTGTGCATGGGCAAATATACTCATTTCACAATAAAAGGACCTTAGGGTATATCACTATGCATAATATGACCATCACTATATTTACTTACTAATAAATAGTCACCTCAGTGGCAACTTAGGGTCCAAAAAAGGAAAAAGAGTGAGGCTGAGTGATTTGATACGGTCAGGCTCTAATATACCTGATCAAATCAAACAGCTGTCCTTTGACAGTATATGGCAATCTCCTACATAACTGCTCTCTCTTTAAAAGAAAGGAAGAAATAGCAAAACAGGATTCTGAAGAAGCCGTGAAAAAAGCTTTTAAGGATGGTTTCAATTTGTTTAAAAATGCAAATGCTTGGGGATAGGACAAGCTGAAGTCTGGACTCTGTACTGATGCATTTGGGCTTTTTTAATCTAAAATATGGTGACCAGATAAAGATTTGTGCTGCTCACATTTACTCATGAGTTAAATTGTGGGAGTTTTAGGCAGTAAGGACAGCATTCTCAAAATTACCTGCTAAAAGACAAAAAAGATCTACTTTAAAAATTCTCATCTCTAATGCAATAATATTATTTGCATTTGTTAGTTTTTATATAATCTCAAAATGTCTTTAAAATGTTTTGGGGTTTTTTTTTTATAGACAAAAGAGTTTTTTTGTTGTTATGCCATTATAAAACTTACCAGTGGTGGGGAGAGTAGTTTGTGAACCAAAACTTTGTACTTATATATGCATTACAGACTTTTTATATAGACTTTGGGCATTGGGCAGAGTTGAACTAGACTGTCCTTAAAGAAGCAAACTCCTTCTAAAGTCTGCAGATTTCTTTGTTGTTAGTTCACCTGTGGGAGCAGTGGGTGGTGCAACCAGGGCTTTCTGAAGCTATTTTTCCCCAAAGGAGGAAGAAAATATTATTGTCTTTTCACAAGAAATTTCTGTGTTCTTGTGACTTCCTTTGATTAGACCTTGTGATTTTCTATGGAAAATACAAAAGACTGAACTTTTAGTGGTGTTAATGGTGAATTGTCATTGATTTATATGTTGCCTTTTCCAAGCATTAAGGTATATTGCAAATTATACTTATTTAAACATCATTTCATTCCCCATTAAAATGTAGCGGGATAACAGCAATTTTAACGAGCTGCACCAATAGTTCACTGTAGTTTGAGGATGGAAATTGCGAAGCACACTGTGTACAGGGGAGGTGATGGGGGATCTGTGTGGGTGAGGTGCAATTACTCTGGAAATGGTCTAGTGCTGTGGTGTTGAACACTATTATTGCCAATTTCAGTGTGGAGTCCCAATTAATAAATAGTGAGGAACTCTATGCCTGATTTCCCAGCATGCTGCCCTTAAAACATCCTCGTTATAGATTCAGCAGAACATTTCTCACTTCATATATGTCTCATCATAGGTTTTTTAATTGAATTTTGGGACTGGGAAGAATTTTGGAGGTTATACCATTTAAGGCCCTTGTTTTATAGGTGAGGACTCTACCTCTGAGAATGGCCAAGTGACTTGCTCAGATTTCCAGAGGGGTCGAGATGAGAGCAGAGCTTGGGTCTTCTGAGGGCTGGCCAAGGAGGGCCCTTCCCCCCACAGTGAGCTGTGGCAGTCGCGCGTGTGTGTGTGTGTACGTACGTGTGTGTACACATGTGTGTACGTGTGTGTACACGTGTGTATGTGTGTATTCTGTATATACATTTGTATACAGAATATACAGAATACATACACACTTTTTTTTTTTAAGCCACACTACCCCTTCTCTTTTTTTTCCCACTTACTGGACTCAGATTTATCATGATTAGATAATCCTAAAACCCGAAAGTTGCATGAACACTAACCTGGTGTTTAAGTCATTTTTCAGCCTCATTTATTTCCAGCTCTTCCCTCTCTCATCCCCTTGCCCCGTCCGTCGCCAAGTCTTGTCAGTTTTGCCTGCTCCTCCGCTCCTGGCTATGGAATTGATTCTTCCTAAAGCGTACGTCTGTTCACCTGCTCGAGAAGTTCCAGTGGTTCCCTGTTGCCTGTAGGACCAAACACAAGCCCCCTGTTGGGCATTTCCTGCCGTCCTCAGTGTGTCTCCTTCTTCCTTGTCTGCAGGATCGCCGCCTGCTGCTCCTCATGACTCAGTGCCCCAGCCAGCCCTCCATCTCTTTGCATGTCCTGTCTTTGCACGACCTCCTGTCCCCCTAGGGCGCTTTGCTCATCTCTTGATATGTCCATCTTCCTAGAAAGCTTTATTCAGACCCCCTACCCTGCACCAAAAGGCCTGCCCTGCTCTTCCCCTTGCTGGTGCCTTGCCCCTGGAATTACTCAGTATTGACGCTGCCTCACGTGTCATGGCATCACCTTCCTGTGTCGTGGTCCTCTCCGAGAATGAAGCAAACAGCAACAATAACACTTTGTGTCACACTATTGTTTTATTTCACCCCCTTAAGGTTGCTTTGTGTCATTTTGTATTTCATTTGCATTTGTTGTGTCTTCCTGATAGAATGGCAGTTCCTTGAGGATGCGGATGATTTTCATCAGTACCTCGAGGATGGTAGATGCTTAGTAAATGTTTATTACGTTGGTTTATTTGGGAGACTGCCTTATGGTTGAAACTGCCCTATAATGAAATTGTTTTTGATAATTTAGTAACTAAACTGCCTTGTATGAGCTTACTTTATAAAAAGTTATGCTGTATGGTTGCCAAAATTATGATAAAATATAAGAGTATTCAACATGTGCACTCAAAAGAGTATTAGCTTTGATTTTATTTTTATGAATAATATTTAGGTTATTTAATTTTAAAATTAGAAAAAATTGGGGGGAGGGCAAAATGAGGAAAAACAGCCCCAGGAATATGCAGATGTATGTGTTATATTGTTATTCACCTATTAAAGACATTTATTGCATGCATAACCAAGTATTTGGGGGAATTATAAAGACCATGATCCTTGTCTTTTTATAGTGTACATATATGAAACTAGAGAACAACAGTGTTTGGTGATGTGGTACACAGGCTATGTGGGGCAGTCCCACCTGGTTTTTAAGTAAATTTTCAATCTCAGTTATGCCCAGCTCTTCCCTCTCTCTCATCCCCTTTCCCCCTTTGTTGCCAAGTCTTGTCACTGAATCTGAAATGGGAAGCTGAAATCACTGGCTGTTTCTCCCCTCCTCATACAGAGACAAAATAATAAGAAAACAAACTTTTATGAACTTTCTAAGAAGTTTCACAATGCACAGTCAGCCTGGTCTTTGTTATTGTGTGGCAACTTTGGAGCAGAACAGTCAGACCTTAGACGTGGTAGGGAAACACTGAGGGAGGTGAAGGCCCCCAATATGGGCTGTGTAAGGTGGTGGAGCCCCTGGGAGAGAGGTCAGCTACACTGTTGGTCGGGAAGAAGCCTTCTGCTGGGTTAGTTTTTAGGAATTCAGGCCTTTTCTTTTTCTCAAACACATTTAGGTCACCTAGCTGCAGTTGAACAAGAGGTTTGGGCTAAGAAGGTGTTCTAAGATCAGCCCAATGAGGCAACATGCGGAGCTGTGAGGCCAATTTTTACTTATTCAGATTATTTGTGGTATGGATTCACAGAATCCATCTTTTCTGCCTTTTTGTTTATTTCGGTATTTGTTTGCACTTTTTGGTGATAAAAGTTAAATAATATAAAGTGAAAATCAAAGGAAACCAGGGAAAAGTTGGGAAGATTTTGAAATGACTAATGAAGGTTTTGTTTTATGCACATGCACATTTTTCTTATTCATGTTCTCTTCTCATTTTTGTGAACTGTGAGGTTAATTGTATTATTTTTTATGCTTTCTGAGGTATAACACTTCTACTTAGCAGAACAAACTTGTTAGTCTCATATGTATTTCGTAAATATGTATCCTCTGTAGATGACCCATGATTTCCTGGGGTTATCTTATGATTCCCTTTCATTGTAGTAGTAGCTTCTGGAGGGTCAAGATGGTTTCAGGTTGGTTTTTGGGAGTGCCTTCCCCAGAACACACTGTCAGTGTGGGCACAAGCTGATTGTGCGGGGCTTTGTCAGTGAGCAGTCACCTCAGGGATGTTCCCTCCTTGAAGCTCGTGAAGGTCTCAGAGATTTTGAGCTGCAAGGGGGTTCATCTGTTTTGCTGGAGCAAAGTTGGAGGCCTCGAGAAGTTTCAGGGACTCACTTGGCCTCTCACAATCAGTGAAAGAGAGGTGTCACTGGGTCTAGCACCTGCCTTTCCTCAATCCCAGCTCAGTGTTTTCCATCACAGTCTG
The DNA here is from genome assembly GCA_028646575.1 of Pseudocheirus occidentalis. Classification (NCBI taxonomy): domain Eukaryota; kingdom Metazoa; phylum Chordata; class Mammalia; order Diprotodontia; family Pseudocheiridae; genus Pseudocheirus; species Pseudocheirus occidentalis. The sequence goes on along the minus strand of CM053597.1, from coordinate 13,286,270 downwards.
CTAACTAACCCTGCACTTTAGTGCGTAGTTGAAAGAGTTTGGATCAAACCTTTCATTTCTTTACTTTAGATAGAATCTATCATATGCAAGGTCAGAAGAAGGTAGTGGGGTGTGTGTGTGTGTGTGTGTGTGTGTGTGTGTGTGTATGTGTGTGTGTGTGTTTATGTGTTTGTGTGTGTGTGTATGTGTGTGTGTGTGTGTTCCATTCAAGAGGCATACATTTCTTCTTCTAAAATTGTGCAGAGGCCCTCCAGGCCCATCCCTTCATTTTGCAGAGGAGGAGCTGAGCCTCCCGAGATCTGGTGAATGTCTGGCATCCCCCAGGAAGTAAGGGGCAGAGAAGGGATTTACACCTAGCTCCTCCTTTGAGTCCAGAGCCCAGTCCATTGCACCTGCCCCTGCCTTTGCATTCTTGTTTCTCTGTAAAAATCTTCATCTGCTCTGGTGTTTCCACCACCTTGCCTCTTGATCTTTTCTAAACCATCTGCCCTGTGGCTTCCAGGGTCGTCCTCCGGCTGACATGACAGTGCTCCCTCCAAAGTCTCCCGTGATCTCTCAGCTGCCAAATATAGTGTTCTTGTCCGGGTCTCTTACTTGGTCTTCCTGCTAGGCTGATACTCTAGAGCGGTGGTTCTCAACCTGTGGGTCATGACCCCTTTGGGGGTCAAACGACCCTTTCACAGGGGTCTCCTAAGACCATCAGAAAACACATATTTCCAATGGTCTTAGGAACCAAGACACTGCGCTTCTATCCATCTCCAGGCGGGTCTGCCCACATGCTGATTCGCCCACATATAGGTATTAAAGAGTTGCGGCATTAGGGAGGTTGAGAACCATGGCTCTAAAGAGTGAGCCAGGGCATGCCAGTCCCCTTTCTTTTCTTATTACATAAACTCCAGTGGCTTCCCATTGCCTTTGGGATCAGGGATAAAAGCGCTCTCTTAGATGCTGGAAGCTCTTCCTGGCTGGCGCCTTCCTTCGTTTGTGGCATCCTTCTGTTCTCTTCCCCTGGGTGGGAATCCGCCTGTCCTGGCTTGCTTCTCATATACAACACCAGCAGTGACCTTCCTTGAGATGATGGTCGTGCCCTCCCCTCGGTGAAATCTGTTGCAGCCCTTCTCTGCCATGCCCTTCTTTACAGTCCACCCCCTCAGCACCCTGGTCGCATCCTTTCCCTAACCTGTAACCATGCCCTGAGCATATTTTCTGTGATGCCTTCTGCTAAAGCAGTGGGGTGACTTCGACACTGCCAGATTAAACCCATGGGGTTCCAGCCTTCCCCAGAACACTGGGGGTTTATTGCTCCTCTCCTTGTTAGAGCTGATTGCTATTGGTTTTCAGCCATTTTGCTTTGCTATTTTCCTCTTGTTCCATTTCTTTGTTGCTTCCTTTATGAAAATCTACCTGTCAGCCTCTCTCCATGGTGGTGGCTTGGCAGGATTCTGTGCTCACTTGGCTTATTGACAAGTGGTAAATGACTTGATCAACTCTTTGAGTTTAAAGCGTTAGACGCACTAGGGCTATTTATATTTCAGCAGGGGACGTTTCTTCAATAACTTAGAGGATGAAACACCAGTCTGTTTTAGGTATTAGCAGTAGGCTTGTGGGGAATATATCTTATCTATTCATTTGCCCAGTTATAGATATAGGGATGGTTTCTGGGCTCCTCAAGTCATCCAGCTTGTAGGTCTCGACTATGATTGCCAGAAAGCCAAGAAAACATAAAACTGTCTTAGGCTGCTTTTAGAGGGGCAGCAGTTCCTCCAGAAATGAGGAGGTGATAGTCCCCTTGTATGCTGCCTTGCCACATCTCCTGTGGAGTATTGGATTTGGTTCTGAGCATCACGTTTTTAGGAAACTGGAGAATATCTAAGGGAGAGAAATCAGCATGATGGGAAAGGGCTTCAAATTCATGCCGTATGAAGATGAATGAAGGAGTTGGTCATGTTTAACTTGAAGAAGAGAATCTTTGGGGAGATATACTATCTGTCTTTAAGTAAATTTATTCTGTTTGATCTCAGAGAGCAGGACTAGCAGCAAGGGGTAGAAGTTACAAAAAGACAAATTTTGGCATGGTAAGATTGAGAAAAACGTCCTGCCAGTTAGTGCTCTCCAGGAGAGGGAGGAGCAGCCTCAGGAAGCACGAGGTCACTGGAGGTCTCTCTACAGACCCTGCCATACCACTTGTCAGGGATGGTGGGAGAGTAGGTATTCTTTTTCAGCTACGGTTGGACAAAGTGGTGCCTTTTAATTTGGAAAAACGTCCTTCTTTCTATAAACCTAAAAAACATTTTTTAGTAGGTTGGAGTTAAAAGTGGGTTTCATTTAACTTCGTTTCATTTAGCTGTTCCTGCCATTTGCTGATTGAGGGAAAAAGTCAAACATCTTTTTTGAAGTTCAGGTATTCTGTAATCTTTAAGAGCAGGTTAGAAAATTCTTGAATGGAGAAAATCTCCCATCATTGGAGATCTTTCTGTCCCTTGGGGTTCCCTCAGCCATTGACCTCTTCCCTGACCCTGCATGTTGTGAAGGGTAGGGCTGGGCTTGGCCTCTCTGCTCTGTATCCTCTGCCTTTTGCTTGGTCCATGGCTTCTGAAGGGCTTTGCCACTGAAATCATCTTTTCTGGGCCCAGGAGCTCCTGCTTCGTTTGGGTGTTGTGCCTTCCATGGAGCTGGCTTGTACCTCTGCATCTTCAGGTGTGACCCAGAAGCTTCCACAATCTCAGCTGTTGCCTTTTGTCTGCTCCCACCTTGAGACTACAGTGGTCACCTGAAGAAAGGGGTTTCCTTGCAGGGAATCTATGGGCAGCATAGTCCCCTTTGCTTGACCTCCCAGCTATGGGTCTCTCCCACCCCACCCTGCCTTTCTCTTTTCTCTTTTCTCTTTCCCTTTATCAAGGCCAAATCTCAGGTATGCCTAAACTGTCTACACATTACTAATTTGCAGGTTAGTATCAGGGGACAATTCAGGAGAAGGAACAAATGTATGCTTTATCAAAGAGTTAGCCTTGGCCGAGCTATTTCTCATCTTCTTAATGAGATTTCATCAATTCCAGAACAAACTTCTGGAGGACTTTGTATCCCAGAGAAGCAAGCATTTGAGGTTGAACCAAGTCTGAGTGTGACCGTCTGGCCACTCCATAAAGATAATGGAACAGATGTGCAGACTTAAATAACTGACCAAGGCCACACAGCTAGTCAGTGGCAGGACTAGGGGTAGCCAACTCCCCCCAGATCTCCTTTCTGCTATAGTCAGTTCCCTTTGTGACTGAACCCCGTCCCTCAGGGTGAGCTCAGAACGCTGGCCCAGCCAGACCCTCCCAGGGCCTGTCAGAAAGCCCTTTGGGATTTCCTTCTCAGTGTCTCCCACTGCTTGACAGGTATGAAAACTGGGGGAAGGGCAGGTGCCCTAAATTGACATTCTCAGTGAGTCTGTACCATCATTTTTATGTGGCTGTTAATGTTTAGAGTTCTTTTACCACAGTTATAGGTCCAGTAGGAGGTGGTGGGCTCTCAGAGGATCGAACCACTTGTTGTGTCTGTGGGGAAATATATTCTGAGGTTGTAGTGAGGGTTTAATAAATTCTCATCGATTGACTGCTTAGAAACTTTGGAAATATAGTCAATTTAAAGTTATGAATTAGCTATCCATCAGTTGGGACAGTTAGGTGGTCCATTGGTCCATTGGATAGAATGCCAGGGCAGGAGTCAGGAAGACTCATCTCCCTTGAGTTCAAACCTGGCCTCAGATACTAAATCTTATAAAAATGAATGTTGAAAACTAAAAATAAATTTAAAAAATAAAATTTTCAAAATGTGCAAACAAGCTATATACAGGATAAATAGGGAATAAGTGACAGAGGGAAGGTGCTAGAACTCAGAGGGATTGGGTTAGGCTTCCTGTGATGGGATTTCAGCTGGGAAGCCAAAAGGGAGAGTTGAAGAAGGAAGGAAGGAAAGCATTCCAGGCATGTTGGACAGCCTAGGAAAGTGTCAGGAGTTGAAAGATGGAGTGTGTTGAGGCCAATATCACCAGACTGAAGAATATATGGTGAGAAATAAGGTGTAAGATGACCTGGGGGTGTGTGGGCGGGACACATCTGTAGAGGACTTCGAAACTGTGCGTGACCCTGGGCAAGTCACTTAACCTCTGTTTACCTCAGTTTCCTCATCTGTAAAAATGAGCTGGAGAAGGAAATGGCGACCACTCCAGTATCTTTGCCAAGGAGAGTTGGGTGTGATTGAAATGACTGAGCAGCAGCATCAATGTCAGTCCCTCCACAAGCATTTAATAAGCCTATCCCTGAGCCAGTGACAAAGCAGGAGCTCCAGGTCTAATGGGGGAGTCCACATGTAGACCCTCCGCACGTCAGGATCTGTCCCTTCTGGTGGGAGGTCATCTCAGAGGGGGGCAGACCGACAAGGCAGGATTGCCACCGGACGCTGTCTCCACCTCTTCTTGCTTCAGTTCAGTCTGTCTGGTGTCACGGAATACTGACATTTTCTTTTTAAAATGTGTCGCTGTATCTCGGAATTGCAGAATGTTTGAAAATATTTTGGAACTCTGTTTTCTACAATCAATGGAATTTTTACTAAATTTCCATTTCATAGGTAGTCCTTACATTCTGGAGTAAAAATCGCTACTTAGCGCCTCCTGTGTGCTAGGCGTTGTGCCAAGGGCTGGGGATACAAAAAGAGGTGAAAGACATTCCTGACCCTTGAGGAGTTTACATTCTAACAGAGACACAGCCTAAAAGCAAATATATACCAAACCAGTTATATACAGGAGAAACCGAAAAGAATTCACAGATTAGCTCTTCTTCATGTTTGGCTTTGTGACTAGGAATCAGTTTCATCTGACTTAAAAGTTTTCAATAGAGAAAAATTTGGAATCCTCCCTATAAATTACATTTTTTTAGTAAACAAAGTTGGATGTACATTGTGGTTTTCATAAATCATGAACATAAATTTCTGTGATTCTGTTTATAAAACATACAACTATATTGAATATATGCTGAACTAGAAAGATGAAGATAGTTAAACGCCACAGAATTCATGCCAAAATGTCAACTATATTTTATTTTTAAAATGTATCTGAAGGCAGTACCTTATTTGCTGCTCCCTGTGTATGTGTGTGTTGAGTGGAGGCATCCTTATACACAAAGGGAACGTCAACTTACCTGATCAGTAGTGCCACAAGACTTTAGGAAATATTCTTCTCTGGTCTCTCCCAGTTCCACACGGAGGCTCTAGGAGAGTGGACCTCAGTCAGTGTCCAGTATCTAGATCTTTCCTATGAAGTGTGATTCCCCAGGGCGGGCACATCCAAAGGGCCATAGACTTAGAGGTGGAAAGGAGCTTTGGAATCCCTCCCTTCCATTTGACACAGGAAGGTTGGAGAAGTGAAGGGCTGCCTAAAGTCTGTTAGGTGGGAGGTAAGGAAGTGAATTGGGATTTGAACTTAGCTTCTGTGACTTCATATGCAAAACTCTTTGCAGATAGGCAGTAAAGTCTGGTTAAAATCTGAGTCTGGTTGTTTTTAAGATTCTGCCATTATTAACCAGCTAATGACTCATTTTTTATTTATTTTAAAAAAAATCTGTGCTGCTGGTAAATGAGTATTCTTGTGCATTAATGCCCCTGAATGAACAGTAATTCTTTTAAAAGCTGTTACTAATGGGAGAGATGAAACCATGCTAATAGCAATCCTGAAAACAAAAACTGAATCTTTTTCTGGAGACTTTTCCACAAAATGGAGTATTTTGTGGGTGCTTGGCTGTCCTTGAGACTTGTTCGTGGGGTTTGCGGAGTCTGAGGAGGCACTCCAGGGATGAGCCACGACCCTCTGCATTGGTGGACTGTCAGTTTTGTACTGCAGGGCAGTCCATCCCCTCAGACTTCTGACTTCTGATTCTAAGCCAGAGGGCAAAACAAGGGCTCTCTTGGGTATTCCTGAAGCCTTTTATCCACCCACTAGAATTAGGCTTTTAAATTTGTGGTCAATCCAGGTTTGTCACGCCTGGCTGGCAGTGTTCTTTGCCCATGAAGAAGTTCCAAGTTTGGTTGATAGAGAGGCCTTCGGGCTCCTGGAGAAACAGTAGGTGTGCAAGTGGGGAAGGTGCTTTTAGCTCTTCTGAAGCCAGGCCCTAATTCCAAGCAAACTCCGAGTCCCCACCACTCCCTAGTAGCACAAGCATAATTGCCATTAGGAAAGAATTGACTTTTTAAAAGGGAAAAATACTGGTGAAAAGTTCTTAAGAGCTTTATTACATTTTTCTCATGAAATTACTCCTTCACCATATTGATTAATGTCTAAGTTTAAGAATTTGATGTAGGCATTTTACCATTATAATTTTGAAATATGGAAAGTCCTTGCAAACATTCTCAGATTGCCTTCTGTCTGTCTGCCTTGTAAAAGATCCTCTTAGTTAAATGGACCATCCTCCTTAAATGATGTCATTAGCTCAGATTGAAAAGACACTGCCTGCAGGGAAATCGTTTAATTGTCCTAAAGTGCCTTCCTTCTTTCTGTAGATCTGGAAGCTGCTCACTCACTTCCATCTTCAGATGAGATAATTTATATCTGTTCATTATTAAAACTCTCTGAATGACAAAATACTAAGAAAGAAAGCCATCCTCATTCCTAAAGTCCTCTGATGTTCCACATTTTTTCTTTTATTTACAATCAAATCTACACAAAGAGGTTTCTTAAAGTGTAAGGTTGTCTGTTTTGTCTTTTTGAAATTTTTAGTTTATCAGAATCCCAGCCCCAAATTGACTTATGGGAGTCATATAGTTCAGTGATGCTTCTGTAAAACACTTCTAGGACTTCTAGAGAAAAGCCAATTTATTTGAGCCCTTTCTGATCTACCTGAATGAAAACCTTTCGAAATTGGATCAATTATACTGTTCTGATCGTATATCATAGATGCCAGCGTTGAAAGGAACCGTGGAGGTCATCAGGTCTAAACCCTATTAACAGGTGGAGTGACCTTCCCAAAATGAGACAGGGAGGAAACTGCAAGAAAAATACTAGACGGTCTCGATTCAGTCTCTTTATTTCAGCAAATTGAAACCAAATTAGCTCTCATTTGTGATAGGTTCTTCTAGAGTATGGCATACAGTTAGATGGACAATTTACAAAGTTTGTAGATCCAGTGGATACTGGACACAGACTCTGAGTTGGATCCAGAATTTAACAGAAGGCTGAGTTGGGACTGCCTCATTTTATGGCTTCAGAGTTCTCCCAGTCAGGAAGTCCTGTCCCTTTAATACCGTGTTTGAGTAGCAGTGAGGATTTAACCATGAACATCATATGCAGGGTCACAGAGAGGTTCTTGTTAAGGGAATGTGGGCCGTGGCACACTGGAGTAAACTATCAGAAACCTGTACGAGTGAAAGAGAGATACGAGATGGCACAGTGGATAGTGTGCCAGGCTTGAGGCCAAGAAGGCCCCTCTTCCCGGGTTCAAATCCAGCCTCAGATTTTAACTGAATGGTCCTGGGAAAATCATTAACCCTGTTTACCTTAGTATCCTCATCTGTAAAATGAACTGGAGCTAGAAATGGCAAACCATGCCAGTGTCTTTGCCAAGGAAATCCCAAATGGGGTCACGTTGGACAGGGCTGAAAAAGGACGAAAAACGCAGAGTCAGGGACAGAGTAGCCGGGCTGATCACACAGCAGATGGGAGGGGAACAAGTAGAAAGCCTGGTGTTCCACGGGGTAAGGAAGGCTCCAGTGTGCATGGTCAGGAAGGGCTGGCCCAAAGGCTCCTAGGACGGGCAGCTGCGGATGGATGGCTTGCCCTTGAGAGTGCAGATCCCTTGGGGTGTTTGAAAATGCCGGTTTGGCTGATAAAGATCGAGGTGGGCCACATTCTATGAACAACATCCATTTGCTTCATGATTTATTTTTTTCCCTACTAGTGATTTGTCATCTTTAGATTTTTCAAGAATTTAGGCCCAAAGCAACGAACGTGACCCCCTTTCCTAAGAGTTGACTTAAAAGATGCTCCATTTGCGGCTGTCTTTACTGGACCAGATCAGAGTCTTGAATTTTGTTCTCATTTTGGGTCATTTTAGTTTAATACCTTTATATTCCTGGTGGTGGAAGAAGAGTAAAGCCCTCATCACAAAGGAATATGTCAGAAAGGCCCTGGCCTCTGGGAGTATGTATTCTAGAAAGCTAAAAGCAGTGTATATGAATGAGTGGAGCACCGGGCCTGGAGTCAGCAGGACCTGAGTTCAAATTCAGCCGCAGACACTTAACACCTACTAGCAGTGTGACCTTGGGCAAGTCTCTTAACCCCAATTGCTCTGCCTCCCCTCCTCTAAAAACACAAAAAAACCAAAACAAAACCAAAAAAATCATAAATGTTTCAATAAGAACATAGGTAGAAATTAGTACGCCTACTAGCTTATAAATATTCCCAGGAGAGATTTAAGCATTTCCTTTTCTCTTCTTTTTTTTTTTTAAGACACATTTGGCAACTAGGAACCTTTGGGTCTTTGAGAGACCTTTAATAAGGCCTGATAAAAATGTGGCCCCTTCAAGGATTTTATTTTAGTGCTTGGTAATAATTTCACGGTCTTATGCCTAGATAGTACCTCCTTTTTCACCTCTTTTCCCCCCGATAATGGAGGGTGGGGAGAGAAGGGCGGTTAATATTTACAGGGAAAAATAAGGGAGACTGCAGGTACTTTCTCAGGTTAATATTGCACAAGGTCAGGCACTTTTTCATATGGTTTTTCTCCCTGAGAGATTTCCAGACAGAGATTTTGTAGGACTCCCAAAGTGTTAATTTTGTTTTATCTTGGATAGTTTAGTAAACTCTTAAGTATTAGGTTAACATTCATTTCAGAAGCAAAAATGGAATTAAAAATGGTTTTTGTAAGGAGATAATCATGAATGTTAAATTTGTGAAGTAAATTTTCTTTTGAAAAAAGGAAGAAATACAAACTATAAAAAATGTTCCATCTCACTAATAATAGGAGCAATGCAAATTTATAAGCTACAGATACAAAAATAATCAATACACAATTGCTCACGGTCGGACGGCAGTATCAAACGAGACGGTAAATAAGATAAAATCAATAATTGGATTATGACAAATCCAACCTCTTCATTGTAGCTTTTGTTACCTGTTTTGCCCCTAAATGACCTCATCATGTCCTCCCTCCACGTGTACTGATGATGCCTGAATGATACAATTTGTGTGGGAGACTTTTAAAAAGTCCACCTTATTAAATTTAGACAATGTGATGTTCTCCGGCTTGTTCTTTTGGTCATTTGATGTGAAATTCACCAAGATCAGTCACAACAGCATCCAATTTCCTTCTAGTTGCCGGTTCACTGCTGGGTCAGCAAACTTGTGCTGAGAAGGGAATGAAAGGGCATGTTGGTCTAAAACAGGTAATAGGCAGCTTTTTGTATCCAGGTGAGAAGGTTCCGGGCTTCCAGACCTAAGTAATTAGGGGGCTAAGAATCCTTAGATAATTCAGCCAATAAAGGTGTTTAATGATAGTCTGAACAGTTAGAGGTGATGATTAATTAGCCTGGGCACTCTGGGCTGGCCAGTATGTGTGCAGTGGTACATACTGGCCATCAGCTGGTAGGCATGCAGGCTTGTAAAGGGCTTTCTGCACTGACACTGGCCATATATCATTGCAGCTGTGCCCTTTGATTACTGGGAGGGCTTGCAGAGTGATTAATAGCCAGGATCAATGTTTCTGCCCAGCACATGACATTTGGTCACAGAGCGACCATATACTTATTCCCCTTTGGCACAACGCTTAGGAGAAATGAAGGATGAGACCTGCCAATTTATAGCTAGGAGCTTCAGTTTATAAAATGAGTCAACTTTGACTGTACAAAATTATTCCCCATTGAAATAATTAGTGCAGCATTAAACACAATTAGAACTAAAACTCGGGGAGCATGCTTGCTGAATCCAAGCCAGTTGACAGATGGTTAAGGCCTGATATTTGGCTGCCTGTGAGGTCCAAGAGTTATTATTTGGCTGAGAAAATCAAAAGGCTTGGATTACATAGTAGTTCCCCCAAATCAAGAGATTAGATAATAGCCATATAAAAGCATACTTCCCACTTAAAAACGGCGTAGGATTTTGGAGTGTTCAACAGAACAAGTATTAGAGATGCACGTGAACACAGACTGTAGAATGCTCTTGTTGACTGCTAGTGGGTGCTGTCGCCCTAGCGGGTGTACCCTTAAGTCAGGTATGATTTCAGTCTACCTGCTCTTAAATGACTGATTTTCTATAATGTAAAATTTAATGGCATATAATGGCATCTGCCATTTACAAACGTCACTAAAATAAAACATCACCAAACTCTCGATCTTAAACCTTATATGGAGTTAATTTAACTGCATGATAAACTGGAGATGAAGATTTGTGCCGTCAGCTTTGTAGGTTTGAAGCAAACCTCATTTGTGTTCAACTTCTTGGGCTCTTGGTGATGTTAGAATCTGAGATGCCATGGCTGTGTAGTTTTCAGGTGTGCTCTGTTGGCAGGTGCCTTCAGAGAAGGTGCCATCCCCTTGGCTTGGGCACAGTCTGTGCTCATGTAGTTACTGCTTAGCTCCTTGGTACTTTCTCACCTACTGGAGCTCTTGGCCACGCCTTTCTGTAGACCACTCATCAGGTCTTGGTGCATCTGTGACTTCATCAGTGGGGATGCCCTGTTGGCATCTGTGCTCTCATCCTTGAGATCCTTGGTTATGCTCTTCCACACAACCTCCACGGAGGCTCTGATGGCCATGCTGGAGGTCTGGAGGCCTTCCAGACTATATTTGTTACTCAGTGATGTACCTCATATACTTCTAGTTGGTAGGAGGCCATGGCTGATGTTGGCTGGCCATGAACCTCTCTCTTTACTGTTTTGTGAGTCTCTTCTAACTTTGGGTTTCCAGAAATTGTGGTGTTTCAAGGTTACTGGGAGAAC
>CM053597.1:13203041-13274806 GCA_028646575.1 Pseudocheirus occidentalis | reverse complement strand
TGTGTGTATATATATATACACACACATACATATATGTATACACATTTATATTCCCTTCAATTATCATTTTTCCATGTTGGCATGTAACTAGTTCAACTTTGATAAGTTCCTTATGGATTCTTTTCATGTTTACCTTCTCATGCTTCTTGTATTTGAATGTCAAATTTTCTATTCAGTTTTGATTTTTTCATCAAGAATGCTTGAAAGTCTTCCACCTTATTGAATGACCATATTTTCCCCTGAAACATTATACTCAGTTTTGCTGGGTAGGTGATTCTTGGTTTTGATCCCAGCTCCCGTGATCTCTGGAATATCATATTCCAGGCCCTTTGATCCTTTAATGTAGAAGCTGCCAGATCCTGGGTTATCCTGATTGTGTTTCCGCAGTATTCAAATTGTTTCTTCTTGGCAGCTTGTAATATTTTCTCCTTGATCTGGGCACTCTGGAACCTGGCTATGACATTCCTAGGAGTTTTCTTTTGGAGTTCCTTTTCAAGAGGTGATCAGTGAATTCTTTGAAGTTCTGTCTTGCCCTCTGGTTCTAAAATATTAGGGCAGTTTTCCTTGAGAATTTCTTGAAGGATGCTTTCTAGGTTCTTTTTTTGATCATGGCTTTCAGGTGGTCCAGTAATTTTAAAATTGTTTCTCCTGGATCTATTTTCCAGGTAAGTAGTTTTTTCAAGGAGATATTTCACATTGCCTTTTATTTTTTCATTTGTTTGTATCTGTTTAATAGTATCTTGATTTCTCATAAAGTTATTTGCTTCCATTTGCTCCACTCTAATTCTGAAGGAATTATTCTCTTCAGAATGCTTTTGAGATTCTTTTTCCATCTGGCAAATTCGACTTTTTAAGGCATTCTTCTCCTCATTGGCTTTTTGGGCCTCTTTTGCCATTTGAGTTAATCTGATTTTTAAAGTGTTATTTTCTTCAGTCAGGTTGTTGACTCTCTTTTCATGATTTTCTTGTATCATTCTCATTTCTCTTCCCAGTCTTTCTCCCACTTCTCTTACTTGGTTTTCAAAATCCTTCTTAAGCTGCTCTATGGCTTGTAACCAGTCTACATAATTCTTGGAAGCTCTTGGTGTGGGAGTTCTGACTGTGTTGTCTTCCTCCTGCTCCATGCTTTGATCCTTTTTGTCCCCCAAAAAAGGAATCTAAAGTTGCATTGCTGGGTTTGCTTTGCTTCCTTTGCCTGCTCGTGTTGCCAGTCAGTTGCTTGAGTTTTAGACTCAGTACAATTCTGCTTTCAGAGGGGAGAGCTCTGTCCCAAATCGCTGGGGTTTTCACAGCTGCCGGAGCTATTAGGAGGCCACTGTTTCTGCAGCCCCCACCAGCTTTGGCTCACTGAAAACGCAACTCGGGACCTCCCCCCAAGACTGCAATCCGATCCAGGCAGCTCGAGGCAAGAGCACTTAGCCTCTGAATTATTGCTTGGTCCCCCTGTTATCTGCAGGCCAGGAGCTCTGGAGCAGCTATGTGGAGGCGGCTACAGGGCTTCTGCTTCAGCTACTCCTAGCTCTTGGGCAGTTGGCCAGACCCTGTCCCCTGAATTTATCTGAGTTCCACTGACCCTTCACTTAGTCCTTGTTTCTTATGGGTTTGTAATTCTGGAAAACACCACGGCTTGTTCTGGTGTCCCTAGGGCTCCAACCAAGGGTTCATGTGGTGCTGGTCTAAGCTCCTAGTGCACAGCAATGAACCCTTCTTGTCCACCTGCCAGGCTGCCTTCAGCGGGCTCTTTGAAACTGTCATTTTGTGAGTTCTGGAGCTTTAGAGTTTGTTTAGACTCGCATTTTATGGGTATTTGAGGTGGTTAAGGGGAGAGCTGAGGAGCCTTGCTGCTTCTACGCCACCATCTTGGCTCTGCCCCCTCAATCAGTGGGATGTAATTTGCTCTTGCTTTTCAGTACAAGATGGAAGTAATGCCTGAGAGCTCTCAGACAGGAGGGATTGGATTGAAGGAGTCTGGGGCGACTGGCTCATGCCACGGGGAAAGTCCCCAGTTCTAGTCTTCATTTTCAGCACTTGCCACTGTTATTTTTCAGTTGGAAGAAACATAAAGCCCTACTCGTGAGAGAAATCGGACTGTGCTCTGCCTTTTTACTGCAGCATCACTGTAGGGCCCCAACAGTTTGGTTGGAACGAGATGCTTTTTGATAATGGAACCACTTTTATTAAACAATTATTTGTGACACTGAAATGTGCTGGCAAGAAGATACTGAGCAAGTGGAGTTGTGCAGCTACGCCAGCAGATGTGGTGAGGTCTTAGCCATGAATGTGGCTGTGGCTGAGCCGTCACACAGGGATCATACCTCCATTCTTGTTGTGATCGCTCTTAGCTTGGATCATGAGGAATAGAACAGGGGGGGCACACACTTGCACCTCAGCTGGGAGAGGAGCAAATTGTCAAAGAAAAGGAATAAGGGTGATATTGGTCAGTTGTATGTAAACAGACTATCCTTCTGTGATCCTGCTCTCATTGCACACATGCACGCGCACACACACACACAAGCAGTAGTAAGGTAGCAGGTGGTGGTGTCTAAGTGTGCTGCTTGAGGTGTGGCCCTCTGTCCACAGCCATACCGAGGTACCCACCTGCTTCCAATGATTTGGTATCTTCGTAATGGGAAGGGACCCCAAGGGTCACCTGGTCCAGCCTCGCCAGAGGGATCAGAGCTCCTGCTCTTGCTCTGAAGAGTGTAGGTGTTCTTCTTCCGTGTTCTAAACCACAGGGAGAGATTTTAAGGGAACATCAGCTTCTCCCCACATCTTCCTATTCCTAGGTTTCTCCTGTGGTGGGAAGGTATTCTCTCCCTTTTTATAGATCCAAACTGAGTCACAGGAGAAGGAAAGGGGCTTATATGAAGAAATACTAACAAAGACAAGGCAGATGAGGGGATCAGAGGGGACCCCAGAGTACAACATCATCATTAATTCATTTTTCCAATTTTTAATTATTAAAGACCTAAAATACACTTCAGATGCTGCACACAAGTTGAGGATCTGCACAGAATAACTCTAAAGTGATACTTGAAGTGTGTCTCAATTAAAATTGCACATCATTAAAAATACTTGGCTGCTTCAAAACCGGCACCCAGGGGCTGGTCTCCACTCAGTATTGGCTCTGGCAGATGGCTTGAGTGTTTGCCACGTGGTTTGAACAGGACAAGTGGTGTGGGCAGGGTGTTCTGTGGGCCCCAGATTGCTCTTAATATTTACAAAGCTCCCATTTACTTGAAAGTTACTTACATGTTTGCTTTTATGGGCAACGTTTGCCTTTATACATCATCAAAACTCCACTCTCCAGAAAGGATTATTGCCCCTCTTTTACAGATGAGGAAAGAGAGGATTGAATCTCCATTGGAATTTGCTGCCCAGGCTAGCTCTGTGTCCTCTTGTAGTTCAGTGTTCGTAGCAGACTCGATGGTCAGATCCCCTTGCGCTCATCCCCTAGAGATTCTGGCCTGCTTCTTCCTGGGTTCTGGGCCTCCGCAAGTCCAGCCTCTTGACATACAGTGATGGCACCCTCATTCATCCTCCACCTCCAGGCTTTACCTTCTCCATGGCACCTGGTTCTTTCATTTTAAACATAGCCAAGTCTTCCCATCCTTAAAAAACAAAAATATACCCTTTGACCCAGCAACACCACTTCTAGGGCTCTATCTCAAGGAGATCATACGAATGGGAAAAGGACCCATATGTACAAAAACATTCACCACAGCTCTTTTTGTGATGACAAAGAATTGGAAGTTGAGGGGATGCCCATCTGATGGGGAATGGCTGAACAAGTTGTGGTATATGAATGTGATGGAATACAATTGTGGTGTAAGAGGGGTGTCTAGGTGGTGCAGTGAATAGAGCACTGGTCCTGGAGTCAGGAGGACCTGAGTTCAAATTTGGCCTCAGACACTTAACACTTATTGGCTGTGTGACCTTGGGTAACTCACTTAACCCCAGTTGCCCTGTCTTCCCTCTTCCAAAAAACAACAACAAACTATTGTGCTGTAAGAAATGAGGACTAGGATTTCAGAAAAACCTGGAAAGACTTATATGAACTGATGCAGAGTGAAGAGAGCAGAACCAGGAGAACATTGTACACAGTAACAGCCACATTGTGTGATGGCCACCTTTGATAGACTTAGTTCTTCTCTGCAGTGTAAGGATCTAATACAACTTCTGAAAGACTCACAATGGAAAATGCCGTCCCCATTCAGAGAAAGAACCATGGAGTCTGAATGCAGATGGAAGCATGTTATTTGCTCTTTCTTTCTTTTTTTTGCTTTTTCTTATTCTCCTGGTTTCTCCAGTTGGTTCTAATTCTTCTTCACAACATGACTAATGTGAAAATAGGAATAGAAATAGGAATATATAAGAATATCAATATGAATGTATATGTAGAACCTATATCAAATTACATGCCGTCTTGAGGTGGGGGCAGGGGAGAGATGGGGAGAAGTTTTGGAACACAAAATCTTATGGAAGTGAATGTTGAAAATGAAAAATAAATTAATTAAAATTAAAAACAAAACAAAAGAACCAAACCAAACCAAAACAAGACCTTAGCATACGTACCCTCATGCTGTCATCCTGTAGCTCAGCAGTTCTCAACCTGTGGGTTATGTTCAGTTTGTAACAATGAAAATACATCCTGCACATCAGATTTACATTACGATTCATAACAGTAGCAAAATCACAGTTATGAAGTAGCCACAAAAATAATTTCATGGTTGGGGGTCATCACAGCATGAGGAGCTGAATTAAAGGGTCATGGCATTAGGAAGGTTGAGAACCACTGCTATGGCTCATCTTCCTTAAGCCAAATTCCTTGGGGGGTAAAAACAGCTGCCTTCACTTCTTCTCCTGTTCATTTCTTAACCCTTTATGCTCTGGTTTCTGACCTCATCGCACAACTGAAACTGCTCTTTCCAAACTTACCAGTGACCTCTTTTCTATTTTATAATCTAAAATTTCAGTCAAAAATAGTTTTATTTTTTTCCACTTAACATCTCTTTTCTCTCTGCTTCCCCCATTGAAAAAAGAAAAACAAAGCCTTTGTAACAAATATGCGGTCAAGCAAGATGACATCCTGTGTGTCTGTGCCTCATTCTGCACCCTGAATCCATTGCCTCTTTGTCAGGAAGGCAGGGGAGCCTCCTTTGTGATGGGGGCTCTGGAATCCGATGGGCTGCGGCGCTGATCAGTCTTTCAAAGCCTTTTGGCCGACGCTGTTGTGCGCACTGTTATCCTGGTTCTGGTCACTTCCCTACATCTGTTTGTACAAGTCTTCTTGGGTTTTTCTAAAATCATTCCCAGTCCAGTTTGCTCAAATCCAAGAACCTGTGTTCAGTTTGAATCCTTCTCAGTCTCTCAGCTAATCCTGGGTTTTTGTGACCCTTTTCTTTTCATGGCTCTCCTCCTGTCTGCTTGCCTGCCTGCCTGCACCTTCTCAGATGCCTTTGCTGTCTCCTCTCCTGCATCCTGTCCTGCCCCGACTGTGGCTTCCTCTTGCCTGGAAGGTCAAATACAAACTCCTCTGTTTAGCTGGTAAAGCCCTGCCCATTCTGGCTCACATCTCTATTTCCAGTTTCACTGGGCATAACTCCTCCTGCTCCCTTTGGTCCAGCCACACCGGCCTCCTCTCTGTTCTTCACACACAAGGCTGCCTCTCCATCTCTGTTCCTTTACGCTGGCTCCCTTCTTCCCTGCACCTCACAGACCCTCTTTCCTCAGTGCGTCCTCTGCCTGTCTTGTTGGGACATAGTGGCTTGCATGTTGCCTTCCCCATTAGACTGTGAGCTGGAGAAGAGGCCTGGTTTTTGCCTCTCTTTGTCTCTCCAGCCCTTAGCACCCAGTGCATAGTAGGTGCTTCCTGCCTGCCACTGCTTTGGCTTGAAAAGATGAAGCTTGGGCACTGTTTTCTTCAGAAATCCTTTTCTCTGCCCCCAACCCCTCCCCCCTCCCCCGACCTGACTTGTCTTTAACCATTTTGTGTGTTTCTGGATATCTTGGCTTTACATTGTACGTTTTTTTAGGTACTTGCCACGTCTCCCATTAGAAAGAATGTAGGCTCCTTGTGAGTAAGTGCTGTTTTGTTTCATTACCGAGCACAGTGCTTATGAAATGCTTTTGGATTGATGGCTCTGAAAACCCTTGATACCGCTCTTCACAGTATTCAGGGCATAACATCGTCAGAGGAGAGAATTTTTTCCCCTTTCTGTCGTCGGTTGAGTAAAATCACGTCATTAAAGGTTGATGCTTCCCTATACATTGTGCAGTGCTAAGTGACCTGATCCCACGGGCTCGGGACCCAGAACCCTGCCGGTGGCCTCCGTCACACATCATAGACACGTTTCTTATTTCCAGATGTTCACACAGGGTTGCCGCTCCCTGCACCCTGTGCTGTCTCTGCCAGGATTTGGGGTGTCGAGCCTGTTTTGCCAGGTGATGACAGGTCTCCACAGCAGGATCATAGCATCATGCAGAGAGCTGTCCTTAGGGACCTACTCATTTTGCAGATGTGGGAAACTGAGGTGAGGTCACAGGTCATAAGGATCAGAGGCAGGATTTGAACCCAAGCCCTGTGTCTCCAGAGCTGGCCCTCATTCCCATAGACCAGATCCAAATGATGGTAACTCTTTGTGTATAAACACAACCGTGGGACTCACATTTGTGCAATCCTTCCTTTTGTAAGCATACGCTTTTGAAGACCACGATTGAGTTCGGGAGTCATTGTGATGTGCTGGGGACAGGAGGACCCCCCCCCCCACCTGATGCAGTGATTGCTTGGTCACTGGGTGCTCATCCTTTCGGCTCTCAGGTCGGCAGGCCTCCGTTAGCGCTGACCTCTGTGTCCGTCTTGGCTTCAGCGACAGCATGGCGGACAGCTAAGAATGGTGGGTTTAGAGTCTGCCGAGGGCAGCTGGCATTTGCAGGTGCTTCAAGGCTCCAAAGCACCCTAGTGATGTGGTCTCATTAGAGCCTCACATCGGCCCAGGGAGGTGCCGATGTCTTTTACAGAGGAAAAAACTTCCTCAGAGGCTCAGAGAGGTTCGTTGACTTTCCTGGCATTACACAGCTGACAATGGACAAGAAGGTGCTCCAGCTTTCGTGAATGCACACGAGGCAGTGTGCTCCTTGAACTACTCACCTTGCTGTCCTTCCAAGAGAGTGAAGGGCAGGTGAGATTGTGTGTTTGAAGGACTTTCAGAAGAGAGCGTTATTGTGTAAAATTGTAATGTAAATACATTCATTGTAACATAATTGTCTCAAATATAGTCAACACAGTACAATTTTGATGAGTATTTTGAGAATAAGATGTAATTGTAATTTCATAATAGACACATAATTAGTGCATACATGTTAAATGCCACGTCGGTATGCGCTTTCCCGAATAGTTATTATAAGTGTCTCGTGGGTCCTAGAATTGTTACGCTCTGTCTTTCCCCTGAAAGTTGGCTTCGGTGAGAGCCAACGCTTACATTGTGTAAGACGGCAGATTTGTGATCATGGGTGCAGTCGGGGCGGTAGCCTTAGAAATCAATGTAAGCTCCGTGGGCGAAGCATGACCCCAGATGCAAATTCTGGCCTCCAGATATGTCTGTGGTGAACTGGGCTTCTTACCAGCCTCACTGCTTATCTTAGAGAAACACTGTTTTGTTTCCTCTGCCTGAGGAAGCTTGCAGAAGAGATTCTAGACAATGGAGTACAAGGACATCTGTGCAATCCATCACTCTCCCGAAGTTCCTGGAGGTTAGGCTTGGATTTCCTTTGGAATGTTCTTAGGTCAGATGTGCTTAATGCCCTCTCCTGGAAGCCCCCACATCAGGATGGTCCAGGAGAGGTGTGTTTGGAAGTCACCTGAGGTCTGCAGACCCAGTTACTACCTTCTACCAGGCTGCATAGGGTAATGATGCCCATTCCAGGCCCATAATTAATGTCGTGCTTCTATTGTGTTTTTGTGAGGTTTGTTCATCAGTAGTCTGTGGACATTTCCTTTATGTTTCTGTTGGAGATTTGTCATTATAAGAAGCTAATCATAGTATTTCATTTAACAAAGATTTTATAAAGAGGGCTTTGGTGTGGCTACATTATTTTCAGTCCAACTACATTAATTTTTAAGTATGTTTTCCCTTAGATGGTATTTTGTTTTTTTAAATGTACATTTCACATGGTAGTTCACAAAAATATCCTACATATTACCCAGCGTAACTGCTGGACTTGGAGTCAGGAAGACAATGAGGCCAAATCCTGCCTTAGACATTTACTCACTTTTGTGACTTTGGGAGATCACTGAACTCCTCTGGGCTTCACCTTCCTCATCTGTAAAATGGAGATCATAGCATCTACGTCAGAGGATTGTTATGAGGATTAAATGATATGATAGTTATGCAGGGCTTTGCAGTCCTTAAAGCACCACGTAAATGCTGTTCTTATTATTCCCATATTACGAGGAAATGTCATGACTGCCCTTCCCTTTTCAGCATTTTTGAATAACTAGTTTTATTCTTCAGTCCCAAGAAGTACAGGTAAACAACATAATAGCAAATTTTGTCCCAGAAAGTAGGAAACTTATATAGAACTTGTATATTTTTTTTGAGGGCAATTGGGGTTAAGCGACTTGCCCAACGTCACACAGCCAGTTTTGTGTGTGTGTGTGTGTGTGTGTGTGTGTGTGTGTGTGTGTGTGTGTGTGTTAAGTGTCTGAGGCCGGATTTGAACTCAGGTACTCCTGACTCCAGGGCCGGTGCTCTATTCACTGCGCCACCTAGCCGCCCCGAACTTGTATATTTTTAAGAAAAATATTGACCAAATACAAGCTTTAGCAGTTTTCCCATCTAATATGCAGCAGACTTGACTTCCTGCCAAACAACAGTCATCACAAGGCTCTCTCACTTACGGCCAAAATGATCAGGACAGACTCTTACCTTTCCGGTGGGTCTCTTTCAGGGAACTTTTACCTGGTCCCAAAGCCTATCTTTAAGCTTGGTCCTCTCTTTCTGTGGTGTTTAACCTTTGGATATAGACAGAGAATCGACCCCTTTGCCACTGATGGGCCTCACATACTGCACGAGTTTATCTAATATCCCACAATAGGAAGAAAGTCTCAGGGCCATGAAGGAGGAAACTCTTTCCCTGGACCTGCATACTCAGTATGACCCACGGTATTAATCAAAAGGCAGTGTCCGGTTGGCCTGTCCACACTGGCACTGTATCTGCTGCTTTGCTGTTCCGTGACTCCTGTTTATGCTTTGTACCTAGAATTCTTCCTCTTCCTACAGGAATTCAATAATCTTGAAATTTTCTTCTTTTTTCTGAAGGGTTCAGCCTCAGAATTTGGCATTGTCCAAGTACTTGATCATCTTTTATTATCTCTTCTGGAATGAAGGTTTTCCACATCATATGGACCATTCTTTCCGGCTCCATGTTCCCTTTTAGGTCAACCATGAGCTCTCTGAAGGCTGAGTTGGGGAGGGGGAAATACCTTTGAGCAGAGAGTCATTCCTTTCACTTTCCAGTAAAGGGGTGTTGACCATCCCCAAAGGACTATAAACTCAGGTGGGAGGAAGAGGAAGCAGGAAAGGGCATTCATATTCAGATGGAGCCTTAGGCTAGGACTCCCCATCCAGCACTGGGTTACTAGAAGGCAATTGCTGATAATTATCTACTGCTCCCGGTCCCTAAGGCTTCCCAGAGGTTAAGGCAGGTCCAGGACTGAGCCTTTATTGACCTGCTACTAAATGCATCTACTGACTATACTATTAAGTGAATATATTGGGGAAATTGCTGGACTCAGAACTGAAAATGGAAGTTTCCTTCAGCAAAAGGAGGTAAAATTATGTGAGTAATCATATTGAATTACTGACCAGTTGGCTTATTTTGGCAGGACATTGTTCTGATGAAGCCAATACAAATAAATGTATTATTCCCTTCCCCTCCCATAGCACAGCATTTTCTTTTTTTGAATAGTATTTTATTGTTTTTCCCAATTACATGTCAAGACAATTTTTTGCCTTCATTTTTACAAGATTTAAATTTACAATTTTTCTCCTTACCCTCTTCCTAAAATGGTAGGCAATTTGGTATAGGTTATACCTGTGCTATCTATCATGTAGAATATATTTCCATATTAGTCACAGTTGTGAAAAAAGAAACAGAGCAAAAGAAAAAGACATGAAAAAAATACAGCAAATGAAAAAAGTATGCTTTGATCTGTATTCATAGTCTATCAGTTCTCTGGATGCGAATAGCATTCTCTCTCACGAGTCCTTTGTGCTTGTCTTGGATCATCATGTTTTTGTTTTTGTTTTGCTTTTTGGAGGGCAGTTGGGGTTAAGTGACTTGCCCAAGGTCACACAGCTAGTTTTTGTGTTAAGTGTCTGAGGCCGGATTTGAACTCAGGTCCTCCTGACTCCAGGGCCGGTGCTCTATTCACTGCACCATCTAGCCGCCCTTGGATCATCATGTTGCTGAGAAGAGCTGAATCATTCATGGTTGATCTTCACAGTGTTCCTGATATTTTGTACAACGTTTTCCTGGTTCTGCGCATTTCACTTTGCATCAATTTGTACAAGCCTTCCCAGGTTTTTCTGAAATCTGCCAGTTCATCATTTCTTATTGCACAGTAATATTCTATTACATTCGTATACCATAGCTTGTTCAGCCATTCCCCAATTGATGGGCATCCCCTCAATTTCCAATATTTTGGCACCACAAAAAAGGGCTACTATAAATATTTTTACATGTATAGGTCCTTTCCCCTTTTTTATGATCTCTTTGGTAAACAAACCTAGTAATGATATTGCTTGATCCAGGGGTATGCAGAGTTTTATAGCCCTTTGTGTGTAGTTCCAAATTGCTCTCCAGAATGGCTGGATCAATTCACAGCTCTACCAACAGTGTATTAGGGTCCCAGTTTTCCCACATCCTCCACACCATTTATCATTTTCTTTTTTTTTTGTCATATTAAACAATATGATTGGTGTGATGTGGTACCTCACAGTTGTTTTACTTTGCATTTCTCTGATCAAAAGTGATTTAGAGCACTTCTTCATATGCCTGTAGAAAGCTTTGATCTCTTTACCTGAAAACTGCCTGTTAACATCCTTTGGTCATTTATCAATTGGGGAATGACTTTTGTTCTTATGAATTCAGTTCTCTATATATCTGAGAAATGAGGCTTTATCAGTGACTGTTGCTATAAAGATTATTTCCCAGCTTTCTGCTTTACTTATAATTTTGGTTGTATTGATTTTGTTTGTGCAAAACCTTTTAAATTTAATATAATCAAAATAATCTATTTTACATTTCATAGTGTTCTCTCTCTCTCTTGTTTGTTCATGAAGCTGTAACTCATTTAACTTCTCTTTTAAGAATTTGGTTGCTATACCACTTGGTGCATGTATATTTAGTATTGATATTGCTTCCTTGTTTATTGTAGCTTTTTGCAGGATATAGTTTCTTTCCTTATCTCTTTTAATTAGGTCTATTTTTGCTTTGGCTTTGTCTGAGATCAGGATTGCTATCCTTGCCTTTTTTTTTTAACTTCAGCTGAAGCATAATAGATTCTGCTCCAGCCCCTTATTTTTAATTTATGTATGTCTCTCTGCTTCAGGTGTTTCTTGTAAATAACATATTGTAGGATTCTGGTTTTTGATCCACTCTGCTATATGTTTCCATTTTATAGGAGAGTTCACCCCATTCACATTCACAGTTATGATTACTGTGTATTTCCCTCTGTCCTATTTTTCCTTCTGTTTGTTCTTTCTCTCCTCTTGCCTTTTTCCTCCTCAGCAGTTTTGCCTACAACCTCCCTGGTCTGTTCTTTCTTCTGTCAGTCTTCTCCCCCTACCCTTTTACTTAATTTCCTCCTTTAAGGTCTTCCCTACCTCATGTGGAGCCCATTAAGGGAAGCTTGCTTAGGGAAGGCTTGCTTTTAGGAAGGCTTTTACACCTTTTGCTAATTTCTAATTAGGCACTGAATTACAAGAGTTGTGATGCTTTCTGGCTCAGAGAAATGTATATATACTCTGAGTCAGTATTTTGCTTCAGGGGCTTACTTATGAGAAGTATCTTGTGATTCCCTGGTCGAGATTCTGAGTGGTGGGTATGTTCGGATGTAAAGGCTCTCTCAGTGCTGGAATGTATGTAAGTGTATAGTTGATACAGCCAGTCAGAGTCCTGTCTGTTGGTCTTTATTTCTCTGCTTGCATTTTCTCTATTTCCTTTAGATTTTCTCTGAAATTCAAGGTGCTGACTTTTCCCCTGAACTATTGAATGTAATTTAAAAAGAGTGTTGACCCCTTGACCAGCTATCTTTCCTAGTAAAGCGGATCTAAGAGCCTGTGATAGCAGCCGTCCTGGGGACACCAGTGTGGTTGCCCTTACAAAGATAGTTTTCTACATTCATCTGGTTTTGTATATTATTTCCTCTTAGAGCCAGTACTGATGAGAGTAAGGTTCAAGCCATGCCCATTGCCCAACATCCCATCTTCCCCTCTACTGTAATAGGTTTTTTGAACCTCTTCATGTGAAGTAATTTACCCCATTCCACCTCTCCCTTCTTTTTGCATCCCTTAGTTGTTTTTTTTTATGTCATTCCCTCAAATTTACCTTACACCTATATCCTCTGTCTATGTATATTCCTTCTAGCTGCACTATTAGTGATTATGGTGTATAAGAATTACAGGTATCATCTTCCTGTGTAGGGATGCAAATAGTTCAGCTCCATCGAATCCCTTGGATTTTCCTTTTTTACCTGTTTAGGCTTCTCTTAGGTGTTGATATTGGAAATCAAATTTTCTTTGTTCAGCTCTGATCTTCTCCTAATGAAAGCTTGAGATCCTTCTATTTCATTGAATGACCATTTCTTCTCCTTGAAGTATTATGCTTAATTTCTTCAGGTAAGTGGTTCTTGGTTGTAGTCCTAACTCCTTTGCTTGCTGGAACATCATGTTCCATGACCTCTGACCCATTAATATCATAACTGCTAAGTCCTATGGAATCCTGATTGTGGCCCCCCAATACTTGAATTGTTTCTTTTTGACCACTTGAAGTATTTTTTTCTTGATCTGGTAGTTCTGCAATTTGGCTGTAATGTTCTTGGGAGTTTTTATTTTGGGATCTGTTTCCTGGAATGCTCTATGGATTCCTTCAGTGCCTGTTTTGACCTCTAGTTTCAGGATATCAGGGCAGTTTTCCTTGATGATTTCTTGAAAGACACTGTCCAAGTCTTCCTTTTGATTACGGTTTTCAGTTAGTCCAGTGATTCTGACATTGTCTCTCCTGGACCTGTTTTCCAGGTCAATTCTTTTTCCAATGAGGTATTTTACATTTTCTTTTATTTTTTCATCCTTTTGAGTTGATTTGATTCTTGATGTCTTATAGTCATTAGCTTCTGCTTACCCAATTCTAACTTTTAAGGAGTTATTTTCCCTAGCTTTTAAACTTCCTTTTCCGTTGGGTGAATTGTACTTTTTAAGGAGTTGTTTTCTTCTCCCAAGCTATTGACTCTTTTCTTCATAATTGCATCACTCTCATTTCTTTTTACACTTTTTCTTCTCCCTCTTATATGATTTTTAAGCTCCTTTTTGAGCTCTTCCATGAGCTCTTTCTGGGCTTGAAATCACTTCCTCTTTTCCTTTGGGGCTTTGCCCATAGATATTTTGACATTTGACAAGATTTTACAATCTTCTGATTCTATGTCTTGATCTTTCCTATCACCATAATAACTTTTTATGCTCAGATTCTTTTTTTTTTGTTTTTGTTTTTTGCTCATCTCTTTTGACCTTTTTCCTTTCTTTTAAATTTGAGCTGTGTTTCTGGGGTAGAAGGGGCACTGTCTCAGGCTTCTTGTGCCAGAGGCTATAGGCCCTGAAGCCCATGGGGGACCCTCGGGTCTGATGCTGCACTGAGGGGTGGGGGTGACTGGCGCTGCTGGAGGCTATAGGGGTATATCAGCTATGTGGTGCTGAGTCAGGGTTCTAGCGCTCATGTCTGGTGTGTACTGAGGTCAGTAGAGTATTTCTGTTTCCCTGGAGCTGCACTGAAGCATGTGGTGGTTCTTGGAGCTGGAGTCTGCCCATTCTCCTGGCTGTGCTGAGGGACATGGGGGGTCCCGGTTGTTGGTATTTGCCTGTTCTCTGCACTGGGCTTCCGGCTCTTCCACTGCTCTGCTGAGGTGGGGCTTGCTGCTGGTCTTCTGGGACACTTCCTGTCCTGCACTGCATTCCCCTTTGTCCAAGTGAGACAGATATAGCTTAGTGATCTTCCAAGTTTCTTGGGGCACAAGATTGTTTCACCTTGTCTTTTTGCTGGTTCTGCTGTTGCAGGATTTGTGTCAAGGAGCTATTTTGTGCTTCTTTGGAGGTGAATATGGGATAGTTACAGCATTTTACATCTTGGCTCCTGGAAGACCCTTACAACCATTTTCAGATCATCCTCCCAACCCAAATTCCTTCTCATAATAAAGGAAGCACGTAAGCAGAAACACCAGCCACAATATGGTATCTGGCCACGTATGGATCATTCTGGCCATCCTCCTGGGCTCCCACCTCTTTTCCTTGAGGAAGAAGAGATGCTTTGTCATTTGCTCTCTGGGATCCAGATTCATCATTACAGTGACAGTTTTTCAGAATTCAACTTCTCTTAGTCTTCTTCCCATTGAAATGACTGGGATCATTGTACATCTTGGGGAGCTCCTTTTTACATACTTTGTCATCTTTCTCTGAATTCCTCACGTTCCTCGTTTCTTTTTCTTTGCATAATGTTTTCCCCCCAATTTCATGCAAAACCAATAAACCTTCGTCCTCTAAAACTTTGAGTTCCAAATCTCCCTTCCCCCTGCCCCAGGCAGCCGGCAACTTGATCCAGACCACACATGTGCAGTCATGTAAAACATAGCTCCACATGCATTCCTCATTTCTTACAGTACAAAAATATTCTGTTGCATTATCGCCCCTCAGTGTGGTCAGACGTTCCCTCACTAATGTTTCTCTCGCCTCTTCTGGAGGCCCCGTTACTTCTGAGGACATCCTTGTTTTCCCAATATCCCAGTCTCAGCACTGACCATTTTTATGAGGAATTGGGTATTCCTATTATTTCATACAAGGCAGCTGAGCAGCACCTGCCAGGCTGAGACTCAGGAAGACCCGAGTTCAGCTTCAAACACTTACTGGCCGGGTGACCCTGCGCAAGTCCCTTTACCCTGTTTGCCTCAGTTTCCTTATCTGTAAAATGAGCTGAATATAGCTGAACATTACTGAAACAACAAACAAGCCAAAGAAACAAATCATATGTATGTACACCCAGAGTGTATGTGTGTGTCTGTATGTGTATTTAGTGGCATTCACGGTAAGACAGGAGATTCGTCGGAGCTGGCCGCAGAGGTGGAACTTCACCCTAGGAAGGGACGCCAGAGGCCACCGTGATCAGAGCGCTGAACGGTAGCAGTGAGCAGGTTTGTAAACTTGGGCTTCCTAATGTTGATTTGAGGCTTACTTTACAACAAGGCTGATGTTTGTGCAGATTATCTTGACAGCAGCACCCACATCAGTTGTCAGGCCGTGTTTAGCATGGGGAAATGTATTAATCTGCCATCGCCGGCGTTTTAAGAGTCTGGAATAAATAGAGGGCTCAGCCAGATGAAGAGGGATTAACTGTGTGGATTGAGCAAACTCTTCAATCACAGAACCAGTGATTTGACAAAGGATTAGCTGTTGCCTTTACAAATATTGATTACTGATTTGCTCCACCGAGTGGGGGTGACGTAGCTCGTTCAGTTGCTGTGCAGTGTGTATCATTCATCCCAATGGATTTGTCATGGGCGTTATGGAAACTGACAGACTGATCGCAGTCTCGGTAGCCGGCTCTGCTTTGGTGACAGAACGGCTTTTCTATGGAAACTCCTGGTTTGTATGAGTTTATAGTGTGGCCATAAAATTTATTCCCACATGGAGCTTCAGATAAAAGGCTTTCCCCTAATAATTATTTTCATGCATATCATAAAATGAGTTAATATGAGGTCATTTATTTTGAAAAAAGTCATAAGTAAAACTGTGTTTACAGTATAGGAAAACTTTAAGCATGTGTTACTGCGCAAGATCCATTGCCTAAGTAAAGCTCCATGCCCCAAATGACTGAGCTTGGGAATCAGTCTGTAACCAAAGATCTGCCTATTTTATGAGGGCTTCAGAAAATCCCTTCGCATTTTCACAGAGATACCATTTCCCCCTTCCATCTCCCTTTTCCCCTCTCTACACCCTCAGCCCACCTGTGCTTCCCTACTGCCCTATGGGTGACCTCAAGCTTTTTAGGTGGCCTGCGATATTCCATGGCTCCCAGCTCTATACACTACTGGACAACCTTGAATGTCAGAAAGGGATGTTGTTTTGGGACAAGCATATAGAGTGTGAGCATGACTGTGCCAAGGAAACAGCAATGAGGCTATCACCAGGGAGACGTGGGCAGGAACAGGAGTGGAAAGTGTCCTGTGTAGAGAGCAAGGACCATCGGGCCAGACCTTGTGTGGCCTCCATTGGTACCTGAGCTGTGATATCAGGGAAGAGAAAAAGTGCTTGACGTGCATACAGATCAATGACTTTTTAACTTGAGGCAAGAGATAAAGATATATTTTTTAAACAATGTTTTATGAAATAAAGTAAAAAATAAAAACCCAGTGTTAAAATTTGGTTTAAGAAATGTTGGAATTCAGATTGATCACCATGGATAGGAATTAGAATTATTGGTGTTGGAGTAATCTCGTCATATAACCTTTCAAAGAAGCATTATAGCAGTTCAGAGCCCACTGACATCCTCTGTCGCTGCTGAATGGCCCACGTTGGCCCACATGCCCACGTCAGCCTTTAACTGCCACGTAAGAGTTGACAATGATGTCTCATAATACCAACTATATTATTACCAGGGATGAGGCTACACAAGAAATACTTGTTTGTTTGAATTTTAAGGACATTATTGAAGATGTGAGAGCTACTTATAGACTTGGATTCATTAGAAACTTAGCTTTTTGTGTGTAACCCCTGTTGAAAAAGCCTCTTCTCTGTAGGTTATGAAAATTATCACCATCTCTTTAAAGGCAGAGAAGCTAGAGGTGACCATCTTAATTCTCTTTCTGTAAGATTCTTCTCCCTGTGAAATCAGGGAAAGCATTGTAGGTGGTTAACTTTGATATATGGGGCTCTAGGGCACTAACTATGGAGAAGACAGAGAGAAAGAAGGTGAGGAGAAACTTCTCTCTTGTTCACATTGTCTTAACTGTTGTGAAGAAACCCTAAAGTTTTAGTAGGTTAAAGTCTGGAGAGACTTTTAAGAGTGAAGGCTTAGAAAAAAAAAAGGTGAAGAGATTGTTTTCCCTGAGAGAAGACAAAGAGAAAAAAGATGGAGATCTGCTTTTTGGAAACTATTTTAATCATTGTCTTGGGAAGACGATCACCAGGCTTCTTGGGGAGAGAATTTGTGTCTCCTGAATAAAGTGAATGGTGTTGGAAGAAGTAGACACAAGTCATCCACTGCTACTGTGAGCATTCAGATCATTGTGACCATTCTCTTTTCCTAGGTGAGATGTTGTAAAGAACTCTCTGCGTCTTTGTTTGAGCCTTTATTTCATTGTTAATAATTTGTACATTTAATAACTTTATTATTTAATCCTAAGAAGTTAAGGGATGAGAGAGAAAGAGAAGTAGCTTGTTAGGAAATGAAATTTCTTCTGCTTTTTAAATATTATTTGATGAACTGGGGTTGGGGAGCTGAGCTTAGCCGATTAATTGAAAGATTTGGTGAAATTTTGCTAATTAATAGGGAAATATCTAAACCCACTCCAGGACCCTGGAGCACAGGGTAATGAGAGTAATTATGAGAACCCCCCAAGTAGCAGGCTGAAGTTGCTCCACAAGTGAGTTTCAGGGATTCCACGGAACCTTTCTCTGTCTGTAAGTTCAAAAATAATTTCCTCTTCCTGAACTAATAACAACTAGCATTTACACCTCATGTGATCCGCATGGCAGCCTCTGGGAGATGATGTGATTTTCCCTATTTCTGAGATGAAAAATCCAAAGCCAACTGAGAGTTTCAGTGACTTGCCCAAGGTCACATAACTGGTAAACATTCAAGGCTAACTGGTAAACATCCAAGGCAGAACCTGAACTCAGGCCTTCCTGACTTGGAACCCATCACACTAACTGTTGCACCACCTGCATGCCTAATTGATTTTAAATGGAGAAGTTACTTGGGAATTTTTTTTTCTTAAAGCAGCAAAGTTCATCCTTTTCCAGCCTTTGTTTATGTTGGAAGAAGGTCAAAGATGTAGTTGTATAACATAGTAGTTACATTTCTATGGTTGAATTACCTGAAACAATCTATTTAACTTTTAATTCAATTGCATATTCATGAAACACCTGCTGTGTGCCAGGCAGAATGCAGGGTTCTGGGTATAGAAAGCTGAGCCCTCAAGAAGCTTCTGTTCTCCTGGTTGATTTACGAGTTCACACAGATAAGTTTGATAAGTTCAGTTTATTTGAAGAACCAGCAGCATCAGCAACTGAATGGGGCAGGGGTGGGGGAGGATGAGAGCTGGAGGCACCTTCATTGAGAACGTCCTGCTTTATCCTAGAAGGAAGCTAAGAACTCACATTTTACCTAAAATGGGAAAACCAGTAACATTTATTTTTAAAGTTACATTTTTGTTGTTAGGAAAAAAAATGCCCAGGATACAAAAGCTCATTTTTTTATCTAGCTAAAAATGCCTCCTCATGAGCAGGGCTAGAGCTTTTTAAGTCTGTGCCCCCAGAATGGAGTGTTGGTGGGGCCTCCCCACCTGGGAGAGCTTTCTGTGTGGGCCTGGCCCAGAGGACTAGCTTGGCCAAGCTGAGAGGGACCACAGCTGTCGGCATCAGCCAGTAAAGATGTCTAGTGTTTCAAGTCTGATTTAGCCCTTTTTTACTGATGGGTTTAATAAATCATGAGAGAAATCATTTTATTTACATTGATCCTATTCTAGTAACACATGTTATTAACAAGTTTTTCTTTGATCAGATTAATGATAGCACCAGTTCTCATTAATTTCAGTTGAGGAGAATCTATTTCTAAAATTAGAATGCCCGTGAGATGTGGATTGAGAGACAGGCTTGCAGGCAGGCTGAGAAATTTGGGTTTAAAGGCAGTATCTGACACACATGTTGAGCAGGCCTTGTGGCTCTGGACAGGTCCTTCATGTAACCTTGTAAAACTGTAAAATGAGGAAGATGTGCCCATCTTTGTTGGCGGACGGGGTTTCTTTACCCACGCTTCCTTATATTAATAGATTTTTAGGTCTGGACCCTCCTCTCCAAAAGAGCTAAACTCAATTGCATTTTATTTTGAAGTGACATATTTGCTCCATTGTTATAATTCCATGGCTTGGCATATTTCAATCAATTCTATTATCATTTTTTAATAATGACATTTAATTTTTAAAATTTTCATTTAAAGTATTTGTATGTCTTCCCTGGTTTGGTGTACTTTGATTCCTGCATATGTGAAAAATTCCTTTAAAAAAAAAAAGAGTTTGGTGCCTAACTACTCTTGGCAGGAAAGTTTTGAGTGAAGAAATCAGTCTCAAACAAATGATATTTCACCTCATCTACAAGAACTATCCTGGAATTCAATTTTCGCAAGAGTTCCTAAGTGATGGGGTGTGAGGCTAACAGAGTTCCAATATTCCAGGTTCTCTGAGAGCTTCCTTAGTTTGACTTCTTGATTCAGGCTGTGGTTGCCTCCAGCTCATGAGATAGATAATACCATATTTTGGGGCTGATTCTGAACCAGAAGTTCTACTTTTTACCAGGTACAATAGCACCCTGTCAAAAACCTTGCTGTCGGGAGACATTTATAGCATTTATAATACAGGTGTATCATACACAGGTTTTGAGGCTCTTTGTGTGTTAGTGAGAAATACAGAACAGACCAGAATTCTTCATGAAAGGATGTACAGCATGGTGGGAAGAGCATGGAACTTGTAATCAGGAGAAGCCAGGATTTCAGTCCTTTCTCTGACATGCCTATAACGCAAATCACTGAATCTCTCTGCACCTCAGTTTCCATTTCTGTAAAATGATGATGTTGTTTAGTCATTTTCAGTTGTCTGACTCTCCGGGACCCCATTTCTTGGCAAAGATATTGGAGTAGTTTGTCATTTCCATCTCCAACCCATTTTACAGAGGAGGAAACTGAGCCAAACAGGGTGAAGTGACTTGGCCAGTAAGTGTCTGAGGATGGATGTGAACTCAGGAAGATGAGTCTTCCTGGCTCTCTCTCCATTGTGCCACCTAGATGCCCCTAAAATAAGAATAATACTTATCACACTTCCTGCCCTGCAACATGAAGTCAAATGAGATCATTTCAAATGAGATGATACACACATCAAGTTCTCTGCAGACCTTAAAATGGTGGCTGCTGGTGTTCTGGATCCTTCAGGACACTGGGGACAGAGTTTTGCCACTGGGTAAATTAGTCATGGAGGAGCCCATGGAATCATCGTGTCCCTCACAGTTTGTCTTTCCTGCCCTTGCATTCACTTGGAATCACTACCTCTTGTCACTTGACCTCTCCTTGCCATTAGGGCTTAGAATTGGGACGGGTGGCATTTGCTTTGTTTCTGTGAATGCGAATCCGCTCTGTTGTTGTTCAGCAGTATTTTATTTCATTCTTATTTTGATCTGCCAAGAGGTGTCCTGAGAAGTGGGTCTAAATAATGGTGTTCTTAATTTGAACCAAGAGTTGAACTCCGGTGATCAGATGTCACGATAAAAGATTCATAACCAGGTGGCTCTCTGATTTTGAAGTTTTTGTAAGTAGCTCTTTGGTATTCCCCAAACCTGACCCATACAGTCAATAAGAATGTACCATTTGTGTTCAGTAGCTACTATCTACATTGTGCTAGTGCTGAGGACAAAAAAGACAAGGTAAATGAATGCCTGTCCTCAAGGAGCTTACATTCAGGAGAGCTGACATGGACATCTATGTTGTTCAGTTCTCCAGTTGTGTCTGGTGACCCCACAAATCATAGCATCCCAGGCCTTTCTGTCCTTCACTATCTCCTGAAGTCTGTTCAAGCTCATCTTCATTGCTTCCACAATGCTGTCTCTCCATCTCATTCTCTGCCATCCCCTTCTCCTTTTGCCTTCCATCTTCCCAACATCAGGGTCTTTTCAATGAGTCTCTACATTTATAAGAATCTACATAGCAGACACAAGGTAACCTTAGAAGAGACAGCTCTAGCCTCTGAGGTAGGGTGGGGAGCATTACCTTGCACCTGAGAATCTGGTATATGGAGGAGCATTCCTTGGACCCTTTTGCCTTCTTTACTAGGAGGGAAACAAGTCTATGCTTTGAGCACAGACAGCAATCATTGCCTGTGATAGATCCACAAGCTCATAAACACATCACTTCCAATTTACCCCATTTTCATCCTTGCTGGAAGTGAGCTTCTCATTTTTTGTCTTTCTGGCTGGTATATTGTTTTCAGAATTGTGACGACAAGCAGCTCAGTAGCGACCACATCTCCAGAATCATTATTTTCCTTCCCTCTTTACATCTTGCTGATTGCTCAGCTCCTCTTCTGACTGGTCCAGACCTGTGATTTTATCTGCAACAGGAGCTTCCAGGCCAGAGAAACTCCCACTCGTGCGGATTGACAACTCTTGGAGAGTTTCCTTAAGGCCCTGAGAGGGTGGATCACACAGCCAGGATGTGTGAGGTGGCTCTTTCTGCCAAGAGATCTACCCTTCTCATACGTCTTTAGCCGCTGAACCAGCTGGCCTGGTCTTAGTTCCCTTCTCTTGCCAACCTTGTCTCCATGTGTTCCTTATGTTTGCTTTCTTCTCCCGCCTTCTTTGCCTTTCATTTCTCTTCCTCCCTTCTGCTAAAGTTCTTCCTTTCATCAGCCTCATGTCGTGTCCTCCATCCTGTTCTTTCCCTGCTCCACCTCTTCCACCTGTCATTCAGATTGAACCTTTCACCTCCTTTAGCTTGGCCTTTCTTCATCTTCTCAAGTATCTCCTTCCAAAATTCAGCATCTTTGCCATTCCCAAGGCCTCCAAGCCAGTCTGTCAGCTCTTTCTTTTCATTCTGCTCAAGGCCTTAACCTAACCTAGAAGTAGAATATTTATCTTCTACGTGTTTGTTCATGTGCTTCTAATTTTATGTCGTTTTCTTTAAAAAGTGGACTGTTTTAAATAAATCCTATGAACAAGTACTATAAAATAAGGCTTATGTTTTGATATTTTTGTATGCTAGTCTGATTGGTTTTCTGGTAAAATTTTATGAGACATGTGGGAACAAGATTGTGTGTGTCCCAGGCTACTGGATGATATTTATTTGGGACTTTTAAAAAAGTCCTCATAAAGTTGCTAAGTGCTGATGTTGGCAGTGAAACTTTTATTTTAGCAAGTATGCCTGTATGTGTATCTGTGGATCTGTGTCCCTGGTGCTTCTCTGTATGTGCCGGCATTTAGATGGCCCCTTTGATCCAGCTGACCCCACCCATGTGTCACATAATCCATCCATTTGGCCAGCTTCTTCAGCTTGTTGTTACCAAGTGCGTGACCCCTCTCCCCTTTCTGCCTCTTCCTCTTGAACCATTGTCTAATGGCTGGTATTACTACTTGAAAAGTTATCTCTTGGTATATGGAGGGAGATGTTGGTTCATTCCTAGTCACTGCCATACTGTTTTCCAGGTTGACATAAACTAGGTATCGACCAACATCCCCCACTATATACCAAGATGAGGTCAAAATGGGGGCATGATTTACACATAAAGGGTGCTATCATAAGCAGGTTAAGAGAGCATGGGATAATTTAGTCAGATTCATGGATCAGGGAAGAAATTTAGGACTAAGAAAGATAGAAAGAGTGTTACAAAATGTGAAATAAACAATTTTTACTACATAAAATCAAAAAGTTTTTGCACAGACAAAACAAGTGCAACCAAAATTATTAGGAAAACAAAAAAAAACTAGGGAAAAATTTTGGCGACAAGTATCTCTGATAAAGGCCTCATTTCTCATGTTTATAGAGAACTGAGTCAAATTTATAAAAAAATACAAGTCATTCCCCACTTGATAAATGGTCAAAGGATATGAGCAGTTTTCAGATAAAAAGGATCAGAGCTTTCTATAGTCATATGAAAAACTGCTCCAAATTACTGTTGATTAGAGAAATACAAATTAAAACAGTTCTGGAGTATCACTTCACACCTAGCAGAGTGGCTGATATGACAAAAAAAGGAAAATGTTGAATGTTGGAGGGAATGTGGGGAAAACTGGGACACTGATACACTTGGTGGAGTTGTGAACTGATCCAGCCATTCTGGAAAACAATTTGGAACTATGCTCAGAGGGCTGTAAGACTATATATCCTTTGATCCAGCAATACCACTGCTAGGTCTGTATCCCAAACATACAAGAATGGGGGAAAGGACTTCTTTGTACAAAAATGTTTATAGCAGCTCTTTCTGTGGTGGCAAAGAATTGGAAATCAGAGGGATGCCCATTGATTGGGGAATGGCTAAACAAGCTGTGGTATATTATTATAATGGAATATTATTGTGCTATAAGAAATGTAAGCAAGTATTCCCTGAACCTGAAACCAGAGAAAGAACTGATACTGACTGAATACAGACTGAAGCATATTTTTCAGTTTTCTTCCATTTTTTCTTTTTTTTTGAACCTTGTACAAAATGACTCATCTAGAGATGTTTTACGTAATTGCACATGTATAACCTGTATCTGATTGCTTAGTGTGTGATGAAGGGGGAAGGGAGGGAGGGATAGAATTTGAAACTCAAAGCTCTAAATAAAAATGTTTTTTAAAAATTTAAAAAAGAAAGCTTATGCCAGTCAGCCTCCCCATGGCTCTGCTCACCATCCCTGTTGACTTCCTAAACCAGCCACTCATCCCTGTATGTCTCTAGCACTTAGCACAGTGCCTGGCCCATAGTAGGAGCTTAATCTAAGTCATTGTTGATTTGATTTTTCCTATCCTCTTACTTCTCTGCATCAATCCATGTCTTTGAGTGCTTTTTTGTATTTTTCACATGGATTGTTCCTTATGGTAAGTCATACTCTATTACATTTATGTACCACACTTTATAGCTCTTCCCCAGTGATGGACCTCCACTTTAATCCCGCAAGTGTGTAATACATGCCTGTATTAAAAGCTGTGAGATTAGAGGGGAAGGTAGATATTGCTTTTTCATGAAGAGCCCTAGCACTTCCTTCGATTCTTTGAATGAGGAAAACTGTTTTGAATGACAGAAAGGGGGAAATGCTTAGCAATTTAGCCCCCCCCCCCTTTTTGCATTAAGAAGGGCATTTTAAATCAAGGAATAATGAGGTAATATTCACTTAGTTCTGGTTTGGTTAGATGATAGCTGAAATATTATATTTCATTCTGGGCATCACAGTTAAAATTTTTTTTTATTAATTTGTTTTTAGTTTTCAGCATTCACTTCTAAAAGATTTTGAGTTTTAAATTTTCTCCCTTTCCTTCTGCTTACCCTTCCCCAAGAGGGTGTGCAATCTGATATAGGTTATAATGTACAATCATATTAAACATATTTCCACATTAGTCATGTTTTAAAGAAGGTTTAGAACCAAAGGGAAAAATAACGAGAAAGAAGGAAAAAAAGAGAGAGAAAACAGTCTGCTTCAATCTCCTTTCAAACTCCATGGTTCTTTCTCTGGATGTGGATGGCATTTTCCATTATGAGTCTTTGGAGATGTCTTGGATCCTTGCACTTCTGAGAAGAGTCATCCTCAGTCATTGCTACAATGTTGCTATCACTGGATACAGTGTTCTCCTGGTTCTGCTCACTTCACTCATCATCAGTTCATGTAAGTCTTTCCAGGTATTTCTGAAGTCGCCTGCTCGTCATTTCTTATGGAACAATAATATTTCATTACATTCATGTACCGTGACTTGTTCAGCCATTCCCCAATGGATGGGCATCCCCTCCATTTCCAATTCTTGGCCACCACAAAAAGACCTTTAGTAGGTTAGCTTACAAAGCTACTGCACATATATACCCATATATATCTGGAGAGAGTTTCTCTTCTGTTGACTGATACAAGTAGCCAATATTGTAGGGTGGAGGATACTTAGGAATATGCTTGTTTCAGTAACTGGGCCCACCAGGGAGTGTTATGGGCAGAATTGCCCGTAATCCTGAATTTCTCTGCCTTTGTTGATTTAAGTTAGGCTCATAACGTTATTGAATGTTTAGTCATTCTTGTTCTGTTGTTCCTTTATGTTAACTGCCCCCTTAGTAGCAAGGTTCACTTGGGAGCTGAGAACAAAATGACAATTGTGTTTGTATCTCTTATTTTCCTATCGTGTGAATTGAAAGAAACATCCTTGATTATATCATGTCACAGATAAAAGTATAGAAAGTTTCATAGCTCTTTAAGGATTTCCATTTCAGATTGGTTTTTATCTATGCTGTTAGTAATAAATCATTTAGAAATGTTTGCTAATAAAAAGAATAAACTCATCATAAACAAAATCATAGTTTATAGAAACATAGATATTTGAAAATATCCTAAA
This sequence comes from Pseudocheirus occidentalis, assembly GCA_028646575.1. Taxonomy (NCBI): domain Eukaryota; kingdom Metazoa; phylum Chordata; class Mammalia; order Diprotodontia; family Pseudocheiridae; genus Pseudocheirus; species Pseudocheirus occidentalis. The sequence goes on along the minus strand of CM053597.1, from coordinate 13,249,213 downwards.
ATGAACTAGCTTTTCTTTGTAGTCATAGAAATATGAACTTACAGTTGAAGGGAAAGAAGTTAATGAATTTAGCTTTAATTATGGCTATGACTTCCAACTTTTGTCCCCTGCTTCCACCATAGTAATGTCCATTTTCCAGTTACTAATGTGTCCCAATGTTCACTAAGACTTTTTTGTAGGGTTTCTGATGTTTAAACTTCATGGTCTTTTAAAAAAACATCCTTTATTTTTAAAATATTTTAATACTCCAGCATTAAATGCACTACTAGTACATTTGAATACTACAGAAATATTCTGTCCAACATTGAAATACTCTCCCTTCAAAGTACTCTCCCTGAAAACAGTTCTGCAGAGACATCTTATGCAGATGATTATGACTGATGGTGCATTAACAATCTCTTAAGACATTTTTACTAACCAAAAATTGATTTCCATTAGACCTGGTAGAAAAATGACATAAATTCTAGATTTTAAAATGTTTAGCAGTGCTTATGAATAATAATAATGTTCATCATTATGAGTAATAACAGTATTTATTATTATATTATATAAAGTATCATAGATTTGCTATTAGGCAGGTAGTTATGAATACTGCTTTCATTCATTCATTCATTCATTCAACAAACAAGGACAGGAAATGGACTGATTTATATTACAGTTCATAAACACATGATGTTTCCAAATGATACTGAGATTGATGATGGCACTTCTAATTATGCTTTTTAAAAGATGTTTCCTTTACATGTTATTGATTTGTGCTGTGTTTGGCAAATAGTAAGTACTTAATAAATGCTCATTGGTTTGAAAAAATGGGAATGCAAAAGTGTAAAGTATGATTGAGGGTAAATGGTCTAAAGGAAGCATTCCAGGATTTTGTAATGTGAAGCTATGAAAAATGTCATGACTCATTTGATTCTTATCTAAATACTTAGACATTTGATTACTTAGATAATTTTTAATAAAATTTTCTTAGTTATTAATACCTTAAGCATCTGGTTAACTTAACCTTTTTAAGAAAGCTATTTTTCTTAATTTTAACCACTTGATAATTTACCATGCCAAAGTACATGTTCTGTCATGGACTTTAAAAAAAGTTAGTGGATGTGGAAATGAATGTGTTGTCAGAAAGCAGGATGTGCTCCAAGAACTTCTAGTAGGAATTAGTCCAGCTTCCCAGTCTTCCCTATGGTCTTATTGTGGATGGCCTCTCACCAACTGTTGGACGTGGCCAAGAGGAAGTGTCATTTGCATTGTCTTAAATTATTAAGTAGGTTCAGTTGAATTGACAGCATTCCAAACTCGGGACCTTCCTCTGCAGACGCCAGGCCTCCCTTCTGGCCTTCGCCCATTCCTGGGATGTTCTTCCTCCTTTTCCTCCTTCTCCTCTTTCTCCTCTTCCTCCTCCTCCTCCTTTTCCTCTCTGCCTCCTGACTTCTCTGGCTTCCTTCAAGCCTCTGCCAAAGTTCTGCCTCCTGCAGGAAGCCCTTCCCAGTCCTCCCAGTCCTAGTGCCTTTTCTCTCCATCACTTCTTATTTGTCCTGTGTGGAGCTTGTTCTGTACTCAGTCATCCCCATGCTGTCTTCTCTGCTGGCCCGCGAGCCTCTCAGAAACTGAGGCTGTCTGTTGTCTGTCTTTGTGTCCTTGCACTGAATGAAGTGCCTAGAGCTTACGAGGGGCTTAATGTGCAGTTTTAAAATTTAATATAAAATATTCCAGAGCAGTTAGTAGATGGAGAACCTTAAAGTTTATGAAGAGCCTGCAGTTTTAACCACTTAGTAGGAAAGTTATGAGGTGTCCTCTCCAAGCTGACTGCCAGCTATTAAAGGCAGGAACACTCTGTGATGCGCCTTTAGGTGCTGAAAGGCTTGACAGGGATGGACATATGATGGGATCCTCAGGGAGTCTTGTTTTTACATGTTCTGATGCCTCAATGTGACTCCTACAGTCTTATACTTGTGGGTTTCTTTTTTTAACTTAAATTGAGGACTTTTTTGGAATTTCTGAGTTGGAAGGGATCTTATTGGTCATCTGGTCTAGCCCATGCTTGAAAAAGAATCCCCTCTACAATATTCCTGACCAGTGGTCATCCAGACTTTGCTTGAAGTCCTCCAGGAATCAGTAGCTCACCACTATACACACACAGACACAGACACAGACACACAGACAGACAGACACAGACACAGACACACAGACACACAGACACACACACACACACACACACACACACACGGTCCCCAGCAGCGGCCCATTGTGCTCTGAGATAGCTCTGATTGTTAGAAAGGCTTCCCTCTCTAGGATGCTTGTACATCTTTTCTCTCACGTGTCTGGTCACTTACTGTCCTCTTCCATTCCTAAAAGCCCTTGTGATGACCTTCCTTAGGTGTCCAAGCTTTCTTTAAATGACCTTTTCTTTCACCTTCTCCAGCTCTCTGTTCTGTGAAGTGCTACCACTCACCTTCCACATCCTTCTCTGGAAGATTTTGCACAAGACTTTACGTGTGAAACCAGTGGTACTTCTGACTGCTGGGTCTTGCCATTTGGCAAATAATTTAAGTCATTGCCAACAAAAGTAATTTTTAGATCTTTAACTTTCCTCATTTATGGGAATTGATTTATAGAGATCATAATTCTGAATGGAATTTTTATAAGCAACTCAGTGTTATTATTTTTCTGTCCTCTTCCCATTTTTAATGTCTGTTATTTAAAATGGTCAGGTTGAAGGTATTTTTACTGCATGCCATATTGTCTTTTTTTCCACTAATGTCTGTGTTGATTTTGGTTCTTTTGCTCTAATAAGTTGGTGGCCAGAGTGTACACACGTGTCTATCCAAGAGTGACTTCTGGATCAGCATTGGGTTATTGCCTTTGAGTTACTTTTTGGGAATTTGCCCCATGAGATCCCTGTGTCAGTTGACTTTGGGTTGTCTCCTCCAAGGTGGCATGTGGTCCTGGTGCATGTTCACCTCTGCTTATTTCAGCACCTCTTTCTACCCTGTGAAATACAGAGAGCCACAGACAGGTAGCAAGGAAGGAAAATGGGGAGTTTTGTTTCTTGTCCTAGCTCTGTTTTCTGGAACTTGTTGATTGTTCTCTACTTCTAAAACAGTGTCTCTTAGTGAAAGTCAAGCTGCCATTTCTGCTTAGAGAGTATAAAATCAAACAGAATCTGTTTTATCTCGTATCACATTACTTTCCATCCCACTGTAGTTTCTAGCACCTTTTTTCCAGCCGATGAGCACAGGTAAGTTTTGCTCTTGAGGCTAGAGGAGCCAAGATACAGAAGAAACGAAGCAGGCGGACTTGGCTGTGTCCCAGTTTGGTCATTAAAATGACATTACATAGAATTGGGTTTGGCATGTGGGTTTAAGTTGATTACCTAAATGTTTATTTTTTCCCTCTTTTAGGAAACCAGTTCCCTCCAATTGCAGCACAGGACCTTCCATTTGTTCTGAAGTCTGGCTACCTTGAGAAACGGAGAAAAGGTAAAGTCTGAGGCTCCAGGAGAGACCATTGGGAAGAATGTGGTCCTTCTCTGCACCCCTTATGGACGGATGTTCTGCTGGGTGAATGAGCAAAGCCTCTGGGGGGCAGGATCAACCCCATAAGCTCATCCTTCAGTTGTTTGTTTGAATAACCACAGTCAAATGCATTTTTAGTTCTAGATCTTTGTGACTGGTTTGGCAGTAGTTTACTTATACTGAGGGCACATTAGATGAAGTGGTTATGGCACATGTTCTGCTCCCCAGCTCTTCACCCAGTGTTTGGTGTGCAGTGAGCACTTAACGACCTCACCCGGTCCTCATTGTATCATGGCAGACATGGTCGGTGTCAATTGGGGGACATTGCTCGCCGTCACATGTGTCTGTGGCAGCGTTCTCCTCTGGCTCTGATAATTGGTGTTAGCCAGAAGGTCTCATTCTTTTAATACCCATTTATAATGGGAAAATGAAAAATGGAAGGATTATTATGATAATGATGGAAATGAAAAATGGAACGTCTCCTCTTATTGTCTGCCTCTGAACCGGCCTCTTTTGGCCCTTTCTGTCAGAATGCTTCACTTTCTTAGCTTTGAGGAGGGGAGAAGTCACAGCCCCCCAGAGCTGGCAGGGTCCCAGAGGCTGTCGAGGCACCTCAGTCCCTACCCAGGCCTCCCCTCCTGGAGGGGCCCTGGGGTGCAGTTGGTGGCGCCCTCCCTCAGACACAGCGTGTCTGCTTCCAGCTTCTGCCCATCACTTGTAGCTCTGTTTCTGTAGCACTGATCCAGCACCCCGGACATTGTTGTTGTTCAGTCATTTCAGTCACATCTGGCTCTTTGTGACTCCATTGGGGGGGTTTTATGGCAGAGATCCTGGAGTGTTTTGCCATTTCCTTCTCCAGTTCACTTTGCAAATGAGAAAACTGAGGCAGACAGGGTGAAGTGACTTGCCCAGGGTCACACAGCTAGTAAGTGTCTAAGGCCAAAGACCTGGAACTCAGGTCCTCCTGACCCAAGACCCGCGGCTCTGTCTCCTGTACCTCCTGTCCCCTGGCTGCCTCAGCCCTGGACATAGGAGGCACTTAGTGCACGAGCACTGTTTGTTGTAGAAATGACACCCAAGGATGCAGAGATGGCAGAGTGGCCGAACTGGGCTAAGTCCCCCCAGGGAGGCCACGTCACCAGGGACATTGGGGGACTCAAGACAGGGAGGATGTTAACAACCTGAAAAACCTTAAACTTGGTTTTACCAAAACTGTCATCATCCAGAAAACGTGAGCCCCTCCCCATCCCAGTGAGACCAGCATGATGCCCTTTCCCCTCCTCATTGTGAGACTCTGGTCCTCATCTTCCAGGAAGGCACAGAGGGGCCGTCTCCTTGGGAAGTGCACCCCTCGCTGGGGTAGCTTCCAGGCTGTCTCCTTACTGGCGTCTCGTGCACCGTTTCCTCTGCCCAATCTTTTCTTGATAATTACAAGAATTATTAATAATTCTTATTTCTATGTCACCTTCCGCCTACTCTGCATGTATCCTGTATGGCCCTGTTTCTGTCCATGTTGTCTTCCTCATTAGAATGTAAGCTCCTTGAGGCCTGGCCTTGCCTTTCTTTTTATGCACCCACTTCTTAGCACAGTGTCTGACACCCATAAAGCATTGGATTGTCCAGCACCAGCTGTCAGAGAAGACCATAGAGCCATCTAGCCCAGTGGAAGAGGACATTGAATTCTGGAGCAGTTGCATTATTTGTCTGATGTCACAGAGTCATACCTTTGGCCGTGCTTCCTCTCTTTCTGCCCCCAAACTGGTGGGAGATAGGAGGGCTTTTATTCCCCTAGTGTTGACTGTCCCGTTCCTCCTCTCTTTTTTTTGATTTTCCTAATTCTATTTTTACTTAATAGAATGTTCACATAAAAGGTATGCATTAGGTCAAAGGTGAGAGAATTTTAGAGATGGAAGGGACCTTCAAAATCATTTTTGTTTATGAAGAAATCGAGAACTGATTGACAGTAAATATAAATGGTTTATCTTGTCTGAAAATATCTCCTTCCATCTTTCTTTCAGATCACAGCTTCCTGGGGTTTGAATGGCAGAAGCGTTGGTGTGCTCTTAGCAAAGCCGTTTTCTATTATTATGGAAGTGACAAAGGTACTTGTGATTGTTGAATTGTGATGCATTATGACCAGATGGAATCAGTCCATTTATTATGTGCTCAGTCAGCTGAATTTAGTTTGGGTTTTGCTTTGGGTTGTTTTTTTTTTTTTTCATTTTAAAGTACTATTTATCAATAAGCTAAAGGTTTCAGCACAAATTGCAGTCGATGGGCTAGGGCTTTTTCTTACCGACCTTCTATGCTGTCAAGTTCTTGGCCCTTAGTAAAAACCTGAATGTTTGCTGATTTGTCTAATTTTGAATCCTGTCAGGAAATGTAGAGTTGTCCCTCCCCTTGGACAGGGCTACACACACAAACACCCATTCATACATACATTTTATCAGCAGTAGAGTATAAAATTCTTGGAATTTGGGGGTCGCAGGATGAGGAAGGGGAGAAGTAATAGATTTTATATTGTTTAGCAAAAAACTGAATAATGAAATTAACATTTCATTATGTTTTGTGGCTATGTCGTCATATTTCAAGCACTGAAATATGTAGATTGGTTTATAAAATTATCATGTTTAGTATATTATATCTAAAAATATGTTTTCAAATGATTACAAAATCACTTAGTGAATTTACTTCTAAATAGTCAAATTGGATAGGGGTCAGGAGTAAGCATTTGTATGGCCTCTCCTGTGTTGTGGGCACTTGGAATAACCATTTCACAAATATCCTGTCATCTGATCCTCACAACAGCAGCCTCCCCAGAGGGAAGTGCTGTTATTATCCCCATATGGCAGATGACGAAGCTGAGGCAAACAGAGGTTAGGTGACCTGCCCAGAATTGCACAGCTAGGAAGTATCTGGGATCGGATTTGAACCCAGGTCTCCTTTACTCCAGGCCCAGCATTCTATCCACCACCAATAAAAATGGTATATAATTTGCTGACCTTTAAGAAATAATCTAGGGCAGTTAGGTGGCTCAGTGAATAGAGCACCAGCCCTGGTGTCGGGAGGACCTGAACTCAAATCTGACACTTAACACATTTACTAGCTGTGTGATCTTGGACAAGTCACTTAACCCCAATTGCCCTGCCTTTTTCCCCTCAGAAAAAAAATTTAAAAAAATAATCGAATATTCTACTTTTTGCTACTTTTGAGACCCAGGATAAAACTAGAGAATAGAAGCAGCCAGTTAATATTATAGTGAAAATAAAAAATATTCTGTTTTCCAGTCTGCACACTGCTGAGCCAAGATTAGAAATCTTCCTCATTTTTCTGAAAAACAAACATTGAAAAAGTAAAACACCTTCCCCTCGCCCCCCAAAAACTTATGGAAACTATTTTTTCTTCCGGAACCTTCCATTGACTCTGGGTGAGCTTTTATTTTCAAGCTTCTGAGTGTTTGCCATGAGATTCCAGAGGTGTTTGTGCATCCTGTTTTAGAGTCTTTGAGGGGTCTCTTTACATAAATGCCAGTGATATTCAGAAGCTGCTGAGAAATGCTGGCTGTGGCATGGCGGTCACTTCTTCTGTGATGCTTTTATGGAGCTTCCATAGATCATTGTTAACCATGCTCGGTGACTAGACACCAGTGACAAAGACTCTACTTTAAGTAGACTGGTATTTTGTCCCCCTGCTCCCCTCCCAAAGCTCTCCCTTCTCCCCGGCCTTGGTTTTTCATTTATTTTTTTTTAATTTGAGGGGCCTGTGGATTGTTTAATAGGTGACCAGGTTAACCGGTGTTGCCTGAGCTGTTCCAAGGGAACTTCAGAGCCCTGCTCGTGAGAGCGTCTGCTGCCAACAGGCCCAGGAACCGAGGGAGGAGGTTAGGTGTGATTCTTCTCTCTGGGTTAATGACAGACTCTCTGAGAGGAAAACCAGGAAAATTCTGTGAGTGGGCACGGTATGACTCGGTCCTGTGTAGCCAAGGCCCGAAGGACAGGGCCGCAGAATAGCCCATGGGCTTTAATGTTACAGAAGGTGTTTCTGTGGTGTCCACTTCTTTTGAAGGGCATTGAGCAGTTTTCTGTGTGCTGTAAAGAAATCCTGGTGAAATCCCCATGGTATCCGCTCTGTTTCTGGCCCTGTTCTTCTCCGATGAGAGGTCTGGTGGGTCTCTAAGGAGCTCCCTTTTTGGTTGGGCTCCGTTCTGTCCTCTCTTTCCTGAGCCTCGTTTTTATGGTGCTAACGGAGTGTTGGGTGCGTCTTTCTTTGTCCTGAATCCTGCTTTCACAGCTGTCGCTGCGCAACATCTCCTGTTTCCAGGGAGATCTTATATTCTCATGGCTCTTTAGCTCATAGGTTGTTTCCTTCGGTATTTTTAGCTAATTCCTCTTTTCAAGGACTTTTATCAGTCATTAGGCAGTTTTTCAGTTCTTTCTGCATTATCTTAATTTTGTTCCCATCCTTTTTTTTTTCTTAGAAAATTTTCCCTGCATGATGCTCATTTCCTTTCATGAGGTCAGATGTAGCTAATATAGTCCTAACCTCTTTAGCTCTGCCTTTCTGGGAATAAATGTGCCACAACATTTCTTCATACAGTGAATTTTAGACAAATGTTCTTGCCCTGTGTACATCCAAGATTGGCCTCACCTTTGAAAGGAGCTGTTTAGATGTAGGAAAACCCTCATCCCCAACTAAGTGAGATTTACATGGCTTCTCATGGCCGGGATGGAGCTGACACCACGTAACAGGTTAAATGGCACTTTGTTACCGTCTGACAGATACATAGTTGGCGTTTGCACCCTTATTGTGTGGGCCCCAGTATATATTGACCCATCAGGTTGTAATGGCTGAGAAAGAGGAGTTCCCGTCTCTAGGGTAAATAATGCACTTACCTCCATCCTAGTAAATATTGCCCGTATTTATTATTCAGAGCCATTTGGGGCTCTTAAGTAAAAAAACACACAGCACACATTTTATCGCCTTAGGAAACCCGCATCCATCCCTTCATTTCCTTCTTCCTTTATCTCTGTGGCTTCCTTTTCCTTGGCATTCCCAAGGTCCAATTGTTTTGACTTCAGCAAGGGCGGAACGTCGGCTGCTAAGTCTCCCATTCTTCCTCCTGTGACTGGATATGAATGCTTGGTTCATTTAGAGTCCAGTTCAGAACTGATGCACTAAAAACCCCTGTGTGAATGTTAATCCACCATCGACATCTCTTCTTCTTTTATACACCTTAGGAAAGGTTCACTTGCCTGAAATTCCTTCAGTGGGGTTTATAAGCACCTTCCCCTCATTTTTCGTTCATGTAGAAGCATAGCCTTATATGCAGCTAGCAAAGGTAGAGGAGGAATTTGTTTGGTGTTTGAGTTATTAAATTAATTCAGCAAATGCTTGTCCCGACATGGAGATGTGGAAGCGCCGTTTTAAAGGGAGAGGAGACCGTGGGGATCCCCTCATCAGCCCTGTCATTCTGCAGATAAAGAAAGGCCTTGCCCTGAGCACGGCCGTGATGGGCATTGGGGGAGAGTCGGAGATGAGGGAAGTGCTCCTAGGCATTAGAGCCTTTGGTCTAGTCAGGGTGGGATGTGTAGAATTTGGGACATGAAAAGCAGCCATGTTAGTGAGAAATAGCCATAAGAATGAAAAAAGCTGGACTGTGGTTCTCTTTCATTACAGGACAATTAGAGTTGAAAGGGACCAGGCAAGTGATCCCTTCTCCTTTGCTGGAAGATCTCCTGTGCAGGGGGTCTCTCCAGCTTGCTGGAGGCCATCCTTGGAGTACAGTGGCCTTTCATGGATACCAGTAGTACACTTCCACTTTGATTCTTCATAACTACATTGTTTATTACATTCAAGATATAAAAGTTGTCCTGGCTGGGGTGGGGTAGAGGGGGTTGTCAGTCTGTACTTTTAACATCACCATGGGGAACTCCCAGTGTTGAAATTCCCTCCACCAGTGTCCTGTGACTTTTACGCTCTAAGATGGCTACTGGGGCATGAGCAGTTGAGGAAGGACTTGCTCTACACCCTTGGGCAGAGCTTGGGTTCAGGACTTCCTGACTGCAGCTTGAGTCTGGCCTCTAGGTCTGTCTGCCCCTCCCCTTTGTGCTGCAGCATCTAGTACGTGGTAGGCACTTGATAAACGTTCATTGTCCTAACTCTGTGAGAAGGTGTTGACCTGACCCACTGCCTTGTTTCTTCTTTCCAGCTGTGTCTGTGCAGCTGCTTCTTAACTAAGTGCTGAAGAGGTGGAAATCGGGGCGGGAGAGGGAAGCTGAGAGCCAGGCCCATGGCCCAGTTCCATGCCTGTGGGATTTCTCTTCCCACTTTCCTCACCTTTCTGAAAACATACTTTAACCGTATTTCCTGCTGCTGAAACTTTTTTCACAGGACCCCATTTCCAGTCTTACCGTGGAAACGGACGGAAAATTGCACTTTTTGCTTTACAGCCATTTCAGGGTTTGGGGACACAGATTGTCACCGAAATGTGAGCCTCTGCTCGGGGGTTGATGCAGGAGGAGAAAGGAGAGATCTCCTTTTTTCAGAGTTTAGCTTTAAATTGTATGCATCCAATTGTACACACCATGTAGAAATCATTGCATAGTTTGGCATAATTTGTACTGAAGTTTTGAAAACAGTAGTAAAAACATAGAATTTCACAAATTATATGAAAATTAAGTCACCCGATTTGTACCGGTTGGTCCAGTGTTTTTGAGGTCCCTTCCACCTCCTCTCTCCATTCCAGGTGAAAGCACCAGCTTCTCCCCCCACATTCCAGGTGGCTCTGAAACAGACACGGAAATGAAGCAGCCAGCCTGTGTAAAATGGTGCCTTGTGATTTTTCCTAGCAACAGTCCTCTGTTCGGCCATCACTGTGATGCCAGGCACTTTCTTGTGACCTAGCTGGGCACTCCCAAAATGGTGCTCATGGCCTATGGAGGAAGCAGTGCCCATGGTATCTCTCTGCCGTGGAATGCTAGTCCTCTTAGCATCCTCCAAAGCAGAGGAGTCAGGGCACCTCTAATTCCCCAGGTTTCATTCGCATGTAGAAAGCTCCAAGTTTACCTTGATGGAGCCATGGTTTGGGGAGGGGGTGGAGCCCGGGATCGGGGGAGGAGAAGAGAGGGGAAGACAGTACTAGGGGAGAGGCAGTGATGCTGGATGGAGCCGTGGTTCATGGGGGAAGGAGGTGTGATTCTTTCCTCTCTTTGAGGCTGCTCTCAACCTCTCAAGGCCTTCTAATTTTGTGCTCTTCTTATCCATGACTTTTCATAAATTGGCCACAGACAGTCTACCCACCATGCTGGAGATCTTCCTTTGGATATTTTTAACATGAGGGGGAGTCAGTCCAGAGACATTTCCTAAGTCCTCACTATGTACACTACTGTTCTGAGAAATGGGAATGTATAAAAAGGTGAGACCAGTCCTGCCCTCGAGGAGCTTCCCTTCCCATGGGACCGTGCATCCTTCTTGTTGCTTTACTTGTCTTGTGCCCAAGATGATGTCACTTCTGCCACTCCCCATGTGCTGGTTACATCAGGGCCCGTTGGTGCCCACCAGGCGTCTTTCGACTGCTCTTTGGTTTCCTTTTTTCCTTTTGGTTTTTCTGGGTGTGGTTTCCCCACCAGGTGGCTGATGGTCAGTGAAGGGAGGTCTGTGGTATGAAGGGATGTGTTGACCTCTCATTGACCTCTCCCCCAATCAAATTGACTTTGCTGTTGTTCCTGGAAAGGGTGCATCAGGCTGCTCTCTTATGGATCGGATCACCATTCCTATAACTCTCCCAGCCGTGACTCTCCATCTGTCCATCCCTACCATGCTCTGGGTGGAAGGGAGCCTGGGTTATGGGGAGTTGGAGGGGGGAGCCCCGATGTCTATGTGTGACAGCACCAGTGCTCACACTCTCAGAGGAGTCTGGGAGCTGATCAGAGGATCAGCTTGCCTGATAGAGAGATGCTGGTTTCTTTTTGAGAGTGGCTACATGTGGTTATGGTTTTGTAGCCTATATTATGAATAACTTATGAACTTGAAGTTTGGAGGCAGGCATCACACTGGCCGAAGGATAGGAATCAGTGGGAGCTTTCCTCCTTTCCACCCCCAACATGAGCCATTCGTTCATTTTCCCTTCTCAGCTGCAGCATTGTCTCACACTAGGACTACATTAGTGCTAGGAAAATGTAGGGTGGAGTGTAGAAATCCCTTGGCTTTCATCCTAACAGCCCACGATGCTCAGGAGAAGGCACGATCTGTGCGGGTGTAAAATCCCCAGCCACCAGAAAGCACTCACCAGACTTTTCAGGCTAAGCAGGAGCCTTCCTAGCTATTGTTTTTAATTAAAATGGTAATGGTTTGACACTTTCTCCCTGTATAACTCAAAAGACCCAAAGTATATTTCAGCACAGGAGCCAGTGTTTTCATCTGTATCATTCATTGAAAATGGCTTTAATGAAAAAGGAGATTTTGCTTAAACTAATAAAATATATTAAATTTTCTTTGATTGCATTTACCTTTGGCTAAGCAGGTGGTCTAAGTTCTCTGGTGCCGTTCAGAACCAAGGGTATAGCTTCCTCTTCCTATGTTCTAGTAATTCATGTTAACAGCAGTGGAAGTTACCCAGTCACAGAGGGGAAAATATCCCCCTAAATATGAATAACAGAATTTATTAGGAAACATTGCAGAGTGGGTTAGATAGCTTCAGTTGAAACTCTGAAACTGTTTGCATGATCATAGGGATATTCAGAACTTACAGAAGAAATTTAATAACTGTGTTTAGATCTCACACACTCTCACACACACACACACACTCTCTCTCTCTCTCTCTCTCTCTCTCTCTCTCTCTCTCTCTCTCTCTCTCTCTCTCCACACACACACACCCATGCATGCACGTATTGTCTCTGCCCAAGCAGCTGGTAACCCACTAGTCAGGTGACTAGTTTTTGCAAGTAAGTCATTAAGGAACTGAAACAGAAAGTTTTAACAGGGGAAAAGAAAGTGTGAGAAGAAAGAAGCTGAGAAAAAAGGACAGAAGAAGCTTCCTGGGATGCCTTGTGGATGGCCAGAGGGGACTGGAGCTGGTGTGTGCACAAAGCCCCCTTTGGGATCCTGGAGCTCCCTTTAGAGGACACGGCTCGGCTACCCCAAACTCTTTCTTTTGCCCACCCCCATCCCACCCCCACACACCCCACAAGAGTGAGATTCAGGGTGACAGCTTGATTCGATCCATCTGAGTCTTACACCTGAAAAGAGAAAAAACAGAAGACAAAGGCAGGAAAATGGTTGGAGGAAGGGAAAGGGGGAAAGAGGAGCCCAGCAAAAAGAAGAGAAGCCAAAAGGAGAGGAGTAAATGTAGTACTTGTTAATGGGTTAAAGGAAGCAGAAGGGAGGAAATTCAGGAGATGGATGGGTAGGAGGCTGGTTTTCTCCCTCTAAGGAAGACCAGGGTGTGGGATATCCTGGAGGTGATACCTCCTGAGTTTCCCCATTGGGTTCCAAGCCTTTCTTTTCACTTACAGATTTATTGCAGAAGAATTTGGCTTTGTCTCACATGATCACAGCAACAGAGAAAAGGATGTCTAGCCCTGTGCATGTTACAATAACGTTCTACCATCAAACAGCCGGTTAGGTGTGCCATGGTATTGGTGAGAACGTCGTGTTTACTTGAAGTTGATAGTAGAGAGAAAAAAATCTGTCTGGCTGGTAGCAGGTTATGATGCCAGTGCCTGGCATTTGTGTGGGGCTTTGTTGTGTGCAATGCGTTTCTGTGTAGGTTTTCTGATTTCATTCCCACAGCGGGCAGGTACATAGTGCACAGAGTGTTATGCCCAGCTTGGCACCACTGAGAAGTGAGGGCTTTGATCTCGGTATTGGACGCCGCATTGTGTGTTCTCTCTCCCATCTACCACTCCCTCTCTCTGTGGCAGTTTTCATCATTGTTATTTGGTCTCTACCCCTGAGAACATCAGTGTGGGGACCTCAGGTAACGTACAATCCAAGATAAGTGAAGCAGTTTGCTCAGTGCTGGAGTTGGGACTTGAACTCAGGTCCTTCTGACTGAGGCTGTGCCTCCTACTGCAGTGCACACACACGGTCACTCACTTTCATTCTCTCTCTCCTCTCTCTGGCTCTGTAGTATGTACTAAAACATCTCTCTCTCTCTCTCTCTCCCCCTTCTCTCTGTCTCTCTCCCTCTCTACTTTTCTCCCTCTCTCTCTCTCTCCTCCTATCTATCTCTTTTTTAATTCTAATTTTTCATTTCTGCTTTCATTCTGACAGTTGTGGCCTTTATAGAAGTTGGGAATTTTCAGAGACTGGGGAATAGGAATAGAATACATATGTGGTACCTAGAGAAGTTCCTAAATCCCAGTGCTTTTGAATGAAGCAGGAGCCCAATGATTGGTTATTAAGGTAGATTGATTGATGGCTAGTATGGGTGGTCACAAGTTATTTTGGGAGAGTACGTGGTATGATAGATATTGTAGAAGGAGGGGAGGGGGCAGTCAAGAATGACTCTGATGTTATGAATCCAGGGTACTAACCCAAAGGATCATGGTGTCTTCAACGCAAGGAAGGGAGAGGGCTCGTTTTTGGACAGAATCATGGAATTTTTCCCACTTTCTACAATTTGAATAATCAAGCCAGCCAAATTATTTTTATTTTGCTCTGACTGATAAATGAGAGTTAAGCACAAATTGCATTTTGGAAAAGTGCCCATAAAGATAGTTAATTTTGTAAGTTTTTACATTCAAAGTATGGTAAACCTCATTTATCTAGAACTCACATCAACATCAGATGCCTTCTTTTCACCCCAAAAAGTCAAAATAGATTTGCTATAGCTTGGTTGGGATGGTATCTGTCTATCCCAAGTAGAAAGACATTATGGGAAGTAGCTAGCAGGTTCTAGCAGGTTCTTCTGGGCTTATCTGTAGACAAATTTCTTACTATAAAATGTCATTCCTTTCTCTCTTTCTGCCACATTGCTGGGGTAAATGGAAAAAAAAAATGAGGTTCCATCTCTCCCTAACCCCTTCCATCCCCCTAATGTCCCTAAGTGGCCAATTGGAAATACGGTTACTCAGCGGGATGTCTTTGTGTGAGCACTGGGGAGCAGACTACTACATGATGTCATTGAGAAAATGCCCTTTTTAACAATTGTATATTTCCAACACAAAGGCTTTCGATAGCCTTATTTCACTATCAGAGTGGTTATCTTAGTGTTCCACAGATACTCTCCTTACATATTTATCATCAAGCTGGCGTCTCAGGACCTTGCTTATAGTTTGGAAGGTGGATAAACTGAGGCACTGAGACCTTGTGGTTTGCTTACACTTAAACATTACATTTATCAGAAGCACTTGGAGAGGGGAGTCAGAGGCCAGAGGACTGATTGACTTCCCCTCCTCTTCCTTATTGCTTAGCGGTGGACATCAGGCACTAACCAGTGTCCCCTCAGAGACCAAAAGAAAGATTTCTCATTATTTTGCATTCATTTACTGTAGCTTTATTTCGCTAATGTAAAAATAGGGTGTTATTTTAGAGTTTCCTCCAAAGCAAATGTATCTTTAAAGAATAAAGGGCAGCTTTAGCTCCACCAGAATTAAAACCCAGCCATTCTCACTTAGAGTCACCTCAGCTGGTATTTTCAATACCGAATTCTCCTTCTGACTACATTTGTAAGAATCGATCGTTTAGTGAGTGAATTAAAGCTTTGGAGCTAAAATGATTGTCTACTTTAAAAGGTGGAGAGAGGAGATAATTCAGACCACTGTGGTTTAAGAGGGTTCTTTTTTCTTTTTGAGGGGAGAGAGAGAAAGAATGAAAGAACTCAGGAAGTTTCCAACTAGACAGGTTTCCCCAGTGGCTTCATTGAATCTGAAGAGACATTGATTTATAGTGAACTTGTCTAGCAAGTTCCAAGTTCCAGTTCTCGGCTTTCCCCAGATACAAGTGTCAAATCATGCAATTCTGACTAAATAAGACCACCATCTGCAGGCCTCTCTCTTGGGACTCCCTAAGGTATCTTTGAAAAACAAACAAAAAACCCCAACCCCAAATATTTTCCCAATTAAGAAATGAAACTGGTTCTCAGTCCCCCACTACCCCCCCACCCCCGTCATACAATTATTGTACTTTAAACAGGGCCCAAATGGAGAAAATAAAGTTGCATATATGTGAACTAGAAAAGAAAATCAGAATCAAAGCAAGTCTGCTGGCATTGCAAGGCAGTACTGTAAATGAAGTTGTAACTTTGGTTTTATCTTCCACAGACAAACAACAGAAAGGTGAATTTGCTATAGATGGATACAGCGTCAGAATGAATAATACCCTTAGGAAGGATGCAAAGAAAGATTGCTGTTTTGAAATCTCAGCTCCTGATAAACGCATCTATCAGGTTGGGCTTTTTATGTCGCCTTGAAATTAGGTCGATAAAATGTGCTGATTTCATTTATAGAGATATTAACATTTTGGTAGAACGACTCTCTCTGCCATGGCAGTGAAAAAAAAAGCACAGGTTTACTTACAGAGAGCATTCATATAGTAAGAAATTCATTTTAAAAATCCAGAATCTTTTTTTGAGTAAGGACAAGTCAATATATTATCTGTCACATCAGTGTTAACATTTTTTCTATTCTATTTTAATGGGCTTGCCTTTTTTTGGTAAGAATTCTATAGTAGGAAGAATGCAGTTATCAAAAATCTGTGTGTTAATATAGGTTGTATTATTTAAGGGCATGGGAGGAAAATCCAAGGTAAAAGAACCTATCAGCTCTGCAATCCCCAGATCTTCCAGTTAGACATCAATATGGAATGTAAGTTTAATAAGTTTTAAATATCTGAGATTGCAGTTGAAAGCCAGTTAATTAAGTTGTCAGCTAGTGTGTTGGTATCTGACAAGACCATTTTTAAGAAAACTGTACCCAGCAGTCTAAAGAAATTCATGGGTGTCTTCTAATTGTCAAGGGCAAATTTTGCTCATCACTCCTGGCTTTGACATTGATGAAGAGAAGCAGGTTTTTTCTGCACAGCTGCCAGCTGCTGATCAGAGTTTCAAATCCATCATCTGCTGCTTCAATTACGTAAATTTGTCAAAATTAACTGTACATTATAAGGAGCATCCTTGCAAGGAAAGTACCACTAGACATGAAAAGAATCACTAATGGTCCCACAACGAAAGGACAAGAATTAGCCGTCACTTCCATTCCAGAGGTGACCCTAGCCTTGTTTTCTCTCTTAGTTCACGGCGGCCACTCCCCGAGACGCCGAGGAATGGGTCCACCAGCTGAAATTTGTGTTACAAGGTAAGGACAATTGATTAAGTGAGTCATTTGAAGGCATTCCTTGATTCTTAACAGGCACAGAGTGACTTTCTGTTTTTATGTGTAAATGCTTATATTAATACACAGGGATCTCTTTGCTTAAGAAGGAGCAAAGAATGAGATTAATAAATCCCTTTGCAGTTTTTGTGAATTTGCTCCTTTTCCATATTGTTTAGCCTGGGGGTCACTTGTGTGCAGTTTTGAAAGTGAATTATTTCATCTGTGCTTCAGGTAACAGAGCTGTGAGACTTTGTAAATGAGTTTCAGGACTGGATCTGTTTAGGGGAAAGTAATTTTTTTCTCTGTTTGGGGTTTTTGTTTTTGGGTTTTGGTTTTTTTTTTTGGCATCCTTTAAAAACACACTTTGTGAAATTATGCTCTGCAGACCTGGAATCTGATGTCATTCCTGAGGATGACGATGAAAGAGGAGAATTATATGATGATGTTGATTCTGCGCCCCCAATCAAGAGCCCCCCAGCAAACAGCCAGGCCAGCGATGATGAAATTTATGAAGTGTTGCCAGGTATCTCTCATGCCATGGTTTTTGAGGCTCATCTGTGCCTCAGATAATTTTCTTTTTTGCCTACCCTGGGTCATTTTCCTGATGGCTTCAGGACAGTCCGGTGAGTTCGTATAATGAAGGGAAAAAACTTTCTGAGCAACTGTCCTGAGCCTGTGCCAGGCCCATGGTAAGAAGTGCTTCAGGACCAGGGTTGGGGATGGTGAAACCCAGCAGAGAGACAGGCAGTCTCCTGAGACTTTAGGTTCATTAGCATCACACTCTCTATGGTGAATGGTTTTTTAAATTAAAAATTGGCTGCCTTACAGTTTTTTCTACCAATTCACCCATCATTTTTCCTTTATTCTTTGTGGAGTTTGCATCAGCCGGAAGTTCTGCCCATAATCCATATGTTACAAGCTTCTGTCTAACGGATGGTCTTCTAGGGTGGCATTGTCTTGGAGAAACTATCGCTGAACTCAGTCAGAGGCCTTGGAGGTTTCAAGAAAATAGTCTGATGACATTGTTGTTTGTTTTAGAGGGGGCACAAGGTTTGCACCGTGTAGTATTAAGTACAACTGATGTAGACTGATGTGTCGGCAAGCCACTGTCCAGCTGTGTGGGTTGGTTCAGAGCAGAGGTGAGGCCCTGACGATGAAGGTACAGGCAGAGGGCTTTGGAAGGCTGCTTGAGCCATGCGGTAGATGGGTGGAAACATCGAGGCAGGTATGTCAGCATCAAAGCATTTCTGGCCGGTTTTGCACAGTGGTTTGTAAATAGCCTCCTGCTGTTTACAAAGAGTAGTAGTCGTTAGAACTTAGCTTTAAGTGAGAAAGAAACTTGTATACGTCATTTTATTTTATGCTGCTCTCTGAACTTTCCAAACTTTTCAGGGATAACCAAAGAAAATGACATTTGATCACAGCATCCGTGGTCCGAAGCAGCCATTCTGGCTGGGTGGTCATGGGTAACCTGTTTTCACTCACGGGACCTCGTTGATAGTTCAGCTTTTCAGTGCTAAAAAAAAGTTTGAAAGAGTTTGTGTGGGTGAATGTTGGCATGTACAATGAGAGGTTACTGTATTCTGAGAGGCGACATTTGCCACCACAGACACTGTGTTGCATCTGTCTTCGTAACAGTAAATAAATGCTTCTCTTTGAGTTGCTGGAATGATTCACTCCCAACAGGAGAAACCAGCTCTACTCTTAGACTGCCAGGCAAATTATTTTTCATTATGTGTATTAAGATTAAAAGGCCTTAACCCTTTTGACTAGAGCTACCTTCTGTTCTGAATTTTTAAAACTTAGTTTCTATTCCTTTTATGACATGTTTGTGAGGTGTGTCCTGATGGTCATCCAAGGTGGCCATCAGGGCTGGTGACCTTGGTTCTCCTGAGTGGCAGTTTGACTCTTTCAAAGAATGGTCTGCTGTGGAACTCAAAGCTTTCTAAGACCATTCTCAGAGCAAAGGCCTTACTTGGGGAATCCATCCCAGGGAAAAGTTTATGGGAAGTTAGCCCAAAGCCTGAAAACAGCTTCTTTTGGCCCCTTCCTGCCACCCTGGCCTCATCACCCACTGCAGTGATTGGTTCCTCCCCAGATCTCCCCACTTTGGTCCTTGCTGGGAAGCTGGTCACTTCATGGGCTGAGTGGGCCAGCCAGAGGCACCAGTGGTCAACACTCCTGGGAATGAGACCATTACAGGCAGCTGTGTGGCCTCTGGTCCTGTTTGCTTCCCCAGCATCACTGGCTCCTTCTTAGCTTAGTGAGTGGATAGAACTTGAGTGAGCAAGAGATCAGAGTGCTTCTGAGCAGTGTCGCATAAGTTACTCCTCAGTGCCAAAGGGTCGCCTTTTCTGCCTTAGTTAAATGCCCCAAACCAGAAAGTTCACTTGTTAAAGAAGAAGCCATTTCCTTTTCAACCCCCAAATTGGGCTCACCCCTTTAGTGTTTCTTTGTCAGTTCTCAGAGTTTCACATGAGGATGGCTGGCTGTGTATTCTCCCTCCATGCTTCACAAACGTCGGTTCCTCTTTCACGTGCTGAGCCTCCCTACAATCTGACGTGATCAGTGCTCGGGATTTGCTGTGACTGCCATTCATTCCCAGGGAGAATTTGTACCTTCTGATGAGTTTGCACATTGTGAGAAGCACCATGAATGAATCTCCTCGTTAAGCTTTTTAATAAAGTTGGATTTGGATTAGGTGAATTGACAAGGATGAAGGGAGCCTTCCACTGTTGATGTGGCAGTCAGGCTCTTATGAGCCTTATCATAAAGTAAAGCAGGAAAAAGAGGAAAGCAGCTTCCAGAGTGCTCTGGTGAAAGATGTTCCTCATTCTTTGGGAATGTCAGGAGTTTCGTGAAATTGTTTTTTAGTCAGAATAGCTTTATTTAGTCAGAATAGCAGCAGTAGCTGCGACTTACTCTTTAATTTTTTGTTCATGAATTATTAACTAATGTCATAAGAGAATCACAATAAATTTCTAAGATTTCTTTTCACTTGCGGGGGAGAGTTCAATAAATCCAAAGAATAGCTGGAGGCTGGAGGTCATTGAAGAATTTGGCTTTTTCTCCAACAACCTGAGGCCCTAGAGACATTTTGGTATCTCAGCAGAATGTGCTACTGTTAGTCTTATTACTTAATTAGGATGTGGTCATTGGCACGTCAGATTCCCAGAAATGGCGACATTGCTTTAACAAATCAGCGTTTGCTTTTTAAGTTTTGGTGTCCATGGCTGACCTTGCATTTCAACCAAAATGCAGGTCATTGCAAGAGTCTTGCCTCAGGCCTTGAGCTCAGAATTCAAAGCTTACTCCATTTCATGAAAGGAGGAATATTTTGGTGGAGGTTTGAGTCTCAAACAAGGAATGGTATGCCTGGAAAATCGCTGCAGAGATTGGGCTCAGCTTGACTCCTTCTTTCTCACCTTCTTGCCAGTTTTTTTTTTTAATGGCAGGAAGTTGTGCCAAAAAATGGATTCTCCAGACAGAGACTAACTGGGTTCAGCTCAGTAACAGAAATTGTAACAACCCATTAGCCTTTTAAATCTGTAGCTTTCAGGGGAATTGACTATGAAGCGTCTTCTGGTGAATGGGATGGAGAAGAGAGGTCAGCATGGAAAAGTGGAAGACAAATCCCCAGCACCATTAGCCTCCTGTGTGAAAGGGGGAATTTGTTTTATTGTCATGAGGGAGGAATCCGTCCTGAGCCAAAAACAGGGGCAGCTTGACCTCCAACCTTTCAAGAGCTTCAAACTTATTTGTTGGAAACATCTGAATCTAAAATGAAATTGAAAAGCATAGGAATCTACCCACATTTTCCCAGCGAAGTCCTTGTCGGACATAAACAAAGTTTTCTGGGAATTATTGGCATTTGTAGGTATCTTTAGCAAATAAGCAGACACAGATGAAAAACTAATCAAGAAGCTGTAACGAGTCTTAGAAATGAGCTCTAGGCTTTTTGATGAAGGGTCGCACATGTCAACAGGTTCGTGTGAAAATCTCGAAGGCACCTGGGTGGATAGAGTTGGCTGGATTCCAGAGCATGACAGAGGGCTAATGAGACCCTGGCTTCCCCAGAGAATTTACTTGAGGGTGCCCTTCTGTGGAATGCTGTTTAAAAAAATGCCCATGGGCTTCCGTGTGGCCTGTCAGGTGAGCATTTCAGCATTCTTACACTGCAAGGCCAACTAATATTCCCAGTCTTTACTGGAGTAAGGAGGCAGCTGCCAGCTCAGTTATTAAGTTAGGTGGAGTAATGTTGCCTTGTGACATACGAGATGCGTGCTTCTGGCTGGGCATAAAGTCCAGGACTGCCACCCAGTCTTTCCCTGCCTACTTCCCAGTGATCCAGATTATCATGAAGAAGCTCTGCCAGAGAGAACGGAGCACATGCATGCACAGACACACACGTGTGCTGGCCTAAACGTTTAATACTGATGAAAGAGAAGTATGTTTTTAAAGACACAATCAGTTTGACCCCCTGTTAGAGCTGTCATAGAGAATATGGCCTCAGTGATCTAATGGTGCTGGAGTTTGTTCTGGAGGTGATTGTATGCACTAGGCATTCCCCTCTTTGGGCTTTCTGGTCCACAGCTGATCCTGATACTTTAAACTACAGACCAGCCTGGAGGGTGTCCCCAGAGGGGCTTCTGTTTCTCCACATGGGCAGAAGAGACCTCCGTGGCTGTAGCAGAGTCAGTGTCTTCATCCCAAGGAGAGGAATGTTAAGGCAGCTCTCCACAGAACCCTCGTGAGCCCACACGTGGCTGAAGGCACACTCATGCACACATGCACACATCTACACATCTCCATGAGATGCAGAGGAAAGTCAGGGCACAGACAGCCATGTCTTGCTTTTGGTCACCTAGGGATGTCATACCTCATTCTTTGGCTATCTGAACCCCACCGCATCATTTGGGTTACAAGCATCTCCACTCCCAAGTCTGGGCCAGTGTTTGCCTGACATTTTCCTTGGGTTGTAGGTTGTTACTAACTTTTCTGTTAAAGCTAGAATGGTATACTGTGTAGTTGTCAAGCTGTGGAGCCGGGTGGAATTGTAGGAGGGTCAGAAGTGTAGAAAAAGCTCGTGCTAAACACTCCCTTGTTCTGGAGACACAAATGTAAACAAGCAACCTGGTCCCTGTGCTTGAGTGGCTTAGATGCTAGTGTGGAAGGACAGCCATGGAGGAAAGAAGGCCCCACCGAGTCCTGACAGGGGAAGAAAGGGCATCCAGAGTGGAGGGAGCCCCCAGTAACAGCGAACGCTTTGGGCTTGGGGCTCACCAATCAGAAAAGCAGACCTCCTGCTCTTCCCAGACTTATCTCCTGGCTGGGAGGGCTGCTGGTGAGGATGCAGAGGATGCCCAGAGAATCAAGATGAGGGGTGCCAGAACGTGATGGTCAGATGCTCGGTGGATGAAGGCCCCCCGAGCCCCTCCTCCCCAGCTGAGGCATCCTTTACATCATGTGCCCCGTGGAGCAGACCCAGCGTCCCCTTCCCCAAGCTCCACGAGCCACTGCTAAGAGACACTGGTGGACCCACATACCTTGGGTATGACGCTGCTGCTGTCTCTGCATGGCTCATGCCGTTCCTGCTTTCTAGAAGGCTCTTTCCACCAACCTGAACCTGTCCCCATCTATAGGCAAGATGCCCTCCAGAGTCCTTCCATGGATTCTCTGCAGCTCCCACTGTCCAGGAGAATCACTTCTTCTAAACTCTTGGAATATTTCTGTCCTGCTTCTCATTGGATGCAGGCTACCGTGGCTAGCTTCGTTTTAAGGTATGCGACCTGGGTTTGTCCCTAGACTGTAAGCTCCCTGAGAACAGATCCCTGCACAGGCCCGCCTAAGAAGGCATCCATCCTCTTCACATCAGCCTGCTGCTTTGTCCTTGGAATGGAAGGATTTAGAAATGCAAGGAAACCTAATCCTTCATAGGAGAGCTGCAGAAAGCCCAGGTGGCCCTCCTGCCACAGCCTCCACCTTCTAAAGGACTGGTCCCTTGTGAACATTTCCAGCTACTCTGGACCATCTGGTTTTTAACGTTTCCAGTGATGAGGTTTCCACAATTTCCTTTGGAGGGTTTTCTCCCTTCATAAGATGGGCCCCAGGGTGAGGGGTTTTTGTGGGTGATATATGAAGGCTGAACATTCCTTCTCCTTGGCTCCCGTTTAGCCTCTCCCAGCACACTCATTTCCTCAGTGTTTGCAGACTCCAGTGTCCTGTGTAACACCACCACCCCCCGCCCCGTGCGTGATTGAGACTTAGCCCTTCTGTAATTTATGAGGCTGTTTTGATTGGATTTTTATTCAGAATTTATTCCAGTCACCAGATGTGTGACCTGAGCACTGGTGGATAGTGGGCGCATCTCTCCGTTTGTTTGCTGGCGTAGACTCAGGCCAAGCCCTGGGCCTCGTTGCTCTTTGTTCATGTCTCTATTTTGTGGGTCTTTGCATCTGATTATTCGTATTCTCTTTTCCCCTTTGAAGCCAAAATTCAGAGCTGCCTGACTTTGTTCATCTTCCGCAGCGTAGTCTGTTCTAGTCTTCAGTCCAGTACAACAGACACTTATTATTAATAATGATAGCTAACATTTATAGTCCTTAATTATGTGCCAGGCACCGTGCTCAGTGCCTTACCATGATTATCTCATTTGGTCCGCACAGCACTCCTGGGGGGCTGTTATTATCAGCCCCATTTTGTGGATGAGGAATCTGAGGAGAAGTGACTTGCCCAAGGTCACTCAGCTAGTTAGAGTCTGAGGTTGTATTTGAACTCAGGTCTTCCTGACTCTGGGCCCAGGGCTTTGTGCACTATGGCTCCCCTTCCTGCCTTGCACAAGGAGTGGTGGCAGCTCAGCCTTTGATTTTAATATGCTGTCTGGATCAGCGGTTCTAAACCTGTGGATTGCAACCTCTCCTAACACCGTTGGAAAACACACATTTCTGATGGTCTTAGGAACCGAAACATCTCTCCTCTGTCCAGCTCCAGGTGGGTCCATCCACATACAGATACACTCACATATTATTAAAGGGTATTAAAGGGTGGTGGCATTAGGAAGGTGAGAACCACTGCTCTAAATGAAAAATGGCTTTTTTTGCCTTTTTTATTTGTCTAATCAGAATTCTAAATAAAACCCAGACTTGCCTTTTTTTCAAGGGTCATGATTTTAGATTATCAATAGAAAGCAAGCCGAGACTTAGAGCTCTGCAGCCAGGCTTTGCCCCAGCAAAGTCATCCTGGTTGGCAGGGTCAGCACAATTGGCAGGGGCAGTACAGCCAGCAGGGTCATTCCAGTTGGCAGGGTCATTCCGTTTGGCAGGGTCAGTACAGGCGGCTGGGTCATTCCGGTTGTCAGAGTCAGTACAGCTGGCAGGGGCAGTACAGTTGGCAGGGTCATTCCGGTTGTCAGGGGCCATACAGCTGGCAGGGTCATTCCACTTGGCAGGGTCATTCCAGTTCACAGGGTCAGTACAGCTGGCAGGGTCATTTCCAGTCAGCAGGGCCAGGAACACAATGTGTTCTTTCTGGTGCCCTTTCTACCCCTGGGAGAGGCGGCAGGCTGTTGTAAAATAGGGCTTCTCCTGCCCTCATCGGAGGCGCCCCTGGGGCGAGGGGAAAGCATTCTCATAAAAACACTGGAGAACAGAAAGCCCCGCATTGGTTGGTTCTGGTCACTTTCTTGGTGAGTGAAGTCCAGGGTACTTTCCCTACCTTGAGTATCTGTCTTTCCCTGTACTTTGAGAATGGAGCCTTTAATGCCTCAGAATTGTTACCTCCTGTGACAGAGCTGCTCTGTCATGGCAGCAAGCATTTATTAAGTGCTTACTGCATACCAGGCCCAGGCTCAGGGCTGGAGATGCACATACAAACAGAAAGGCGGCTCCTCTCCTCAAGGAGCTTATACTCTGCTGGGGGCGCCCACACAGGGGGCAAGGGAGAAGGATTCTGGAGAAGCAGGCCTGAAGATGTGGGTGGCCCGGGCTTTCTGGGGAGAACAGGCCAATCAGAGGCAGGGGGCTGCCAGGAGCGGAGACATCCGGCGTGGGAACGTGCGCGGGACGGAGAGTCCACGGTTAGCAGAGCAGGCCCGCAGAGGTGGGGGCCTCGGTGTGCTGCCCGCTGCCTGCCTGCTTCCCCCCTTTCCCCCTGTGGTGCCTGGTGCACTTCTCTTAGAGTACCTCAGTGGTATCAGGGGCCAGATGCAGTGGCTCCACTTTCCCAGATGGAGAGAGAGTTCATCCCAAAGGTTTCTTACCTTTCCCTTTCTCATCTACTTTTCAGGCTCGGCCTTAGGAGGGACCAGAAGGGCTTTGCTCACATGGAGTCCTCCCCAGGCTTTCTTCCCTTTTGTCCTCCCTTCGTTGCTTCTCCTTTTTTTTTAAATCATGGGATCCTGTTTGCAGACTTTCCACCCTGCTCTGTAAGATAATAGGAGGCCTTAAGGTTTACAGTGTGCATTAGAATGTCGCTGACGTCACACGATCCTCCAGTACCCCTGGGAGCTGAATACTGTTATTATCCCCATTTCACAGCTGGGGACACCGAGCCTGGCAGCATGACTGGCTCAGAGGCACACATCTGGTAAGTGTCTGAAGCAGGATCTGAACACAGATCCTCCCAACTCCAAGTCTAGTGCTCTGTCCATTGCGCCGTCTCTCACCCTGTAAGACCTTTACAAGCAAGCCTGTGTTTCATATTTGTGTTAGTTGCTCTTGGCTGCCCCATCTCTCTGTTTGGGAAAGAGATGATAGGTTTGCTGGCTGAGGGGTTTCTCTTGGTCTCTCCTTCGTAGCGTGTTCATGGATTTACACCCTTCTGTGCTGGTGTCTGTTCTTTTGTCTGCTTCAATGACCTGTAGTAAGTCAGATTGGGGCAGCCTCAATTGTACCCTCCAATGAGTAGTTTTAAAATACTTGAAAAAAAGAGTCAAGAGTGCTGGAAGGAGTTTGAGAGTTTGTGGGCCTGGCTCGAGTCTGAGTCTGCTCTCCGGTATCCCTAATAGACGCTCAGGCAGCAGGCGGGGCTTTGTCTTCAGGGATGGGGGCTCTCGGGGATCTGGCACCCGTGCTGTCTTCAGACGACTCGACTTGGGAGGAAGTTGTTTCTTAAACTGAGCCAGAGTCTCCCCCTGACCCACCGTCCAGTGATTGATTTCTCTTTGGGCCCGTCATGCTCGAGGGAATAAGACTGATCTCTTTTTCACGTGGCAGATTTTCAGGTACTGGAAAACATCCATTGTGTTCTCTACTAAATCTTCCCTTTTGCAATCTCTACATCCCCAGGTACATTAACCGTAGCTCCTGGGCTAAAATCGTGTGTCACTTCATCATGCTGGTTGTCTTTTAGCTGTGTTCCAATTTGTTAGCGTCCCTCCGAAAATGGGGCGCCCCTAATTGGCCATGGTCTTGGTGTAGTCTGCAGAGCAGAGGACCAGTAGGGTGCTGTGCTTCCCATACAGACTCTAAGATGGCAGCATGCCTTTGCTTAATGTGCCAGGCCCATGGCCCCTTGGCAAGGCGCCTCCATCCATCCACCCATCCATCCACCCATCCACCCACCCATCCATCCATCCATCCATCCATCCATCCATCCATCCACCCATCCACCCACCCACCCATCCATCAATCCGTCCATTTGTCCATCCATCCATCGTGACAGTCGGCGGCCCAGCAGATCTCCCCTCTGCATTCACCTCCCAAGATGGGTGTGGAGATCACACGGGGGTAATGTTTGTAAATCCCCATGTAGACGTGTTGTCATGAACGTGGTCATTGGTATTGGTTCTCCAGAGTGTGGCACACCCAGGATTGACCCTTCAGACCTTTCCTTTCGCCCAGCTCTAGGGGCTGATTCTCTTCTTCTCTCTTGTCTTTGCCTCCCGTATTTCTTAAGCATGTTTGCCAGTCCCTTCCGAATTTCGTCCTTAAATAATTTCTTTGATCTTATTTAGGAACTCTGGTACGGTGGAGACTCCTAGATGTAAGCTCAGGGGACCTGGCAAGACGTCTTCCCTTTCTGGGTCTCAGATTCCCCATCCATAAAGTGAGGAGTTTGGACTATGCGACCTCTCGGTCAGCTCTAAACCTCAGAGCCTGCCATTCTCCTTAGTAGACCAGAGCATAGAGAGATGCACTCCGGTTCTTTTCCAGTAGCAACAGACTGGAGTGGAAAAGCATTGCAAAACACCTTTCCAAGTGCCTGGACCTGGCAAAAGCTTGTCCCCTGTATGAAAGCGTCTAAAGAGTGAGAGGCCAAGAGACAGAGAAGGTCTGTGCCTTCACTTGGCTGCTAGATCAGTGAGTCCCAGAGGCTTTACCACAAAGATGAGCAGTAGTCAGTAAACATTTATTAAGTGCCTACTGTGTGTACTTGATGAGGATACAGCTACGAAAAAGAAAGTGAACCCTTGCCCTCAGGGAGCTTACAATCTAGTGACGGCTGTCAGAACAGGGAGAATCATCTTCCACTGGGACATCCCAGCGCCCATCCAGGACCCCACTTGGGCCCAGCTGACTCAAGAGGCTTGGGGAGAGTCTGAGTGTCTCTGACGCTGCAGCCCAGCTGCCTCCTCAGGAATGACAAGTTTTCTTCCAAAACCAGTTGGAACAGGCTCAGAGGCTGGTGAAGATGGTGTCAGCAGTGACACCAGTGCAGGCTGGCCCTTGTGTGGCCCTCGCCTTCGGGCCTCTCTCCCCTCGGCAGCAACCTGAGTCGCTGCTCGGCCTCCATCCTCTCTCCTCTCAACACCCACAGACTCTTTTTCTCTATCGACACAGCTGCGAAAGCAGGCAGGATGATGAAAGCGTTGTCCTGCGTCCCAGAGCCAGGAGCCAAGGAGAGCAGGTGCCGGTCAATGCCCTTCCTTTCTCGCCCCTTCCAGACTGACCCCTGGTCCCCTCTCCCTGTCATATCCCCAGGGCACCCAGACCCTGCCTGGTAGAGCAGACACGACCCTCCCTTTTTCTGGGATGGGCGGCTGCTTAGAGTCTGAAGTGCTTTTGTTTATTCTGAGCCCCAGCAGCCTTGCTTCTGGCCTGTCATCCCTCCTGAGGGCTCACAGGCCCTCCAGCCTTTCCTGCTGAGCTGCCCGGACCCGAGGGCTGCCGTCTGACTGCCAGTGGGCCTTTCCATTTGCCTTGTAACAGAATTCTCCTATGCCTGTCCTCCGCTCCCCCCACCCCAGTCAGAGTCTGGGTGTGAGTGGGGCCTGTGTGGCTCTTCTTTTGTGCCCCCAGCACTCAGCACAGCGTGGGACTCTGTGCAGTCAGTGCTAATTAGATGCCTTGCCGTTCATCGTTGCCCTCTCCCCTGGAAGGGAGGCCCACTGGCCCTGGGTGTGGGCCCAGGTTACTGCCTCCACAAGAAAGGCAGGGACCATGGTTATGGGACCATAGAGTCCTTGGTAGCCTTGCTTCTTCGTGCAGGGACCAGTCTTTTCTGCCCCCATCTCCTCCTCCAGGGGTCCCAGCACTCACAGCCACATCAGAATGCCTGTTCTTCCAGGCCACTTGGCCCTCGCTCTTCTTTGGAGGCTTAGGCTGGCTGGACCTCTTCCTTCTGATGCTCTTAACTCGGGATTAGCATTGTCAGTCATGAGATGCAGACATTAGGCACCAACACTAAGCACTGTAAAGAGATCATTGGACTGGAGCATACTAGAGCATTTGAAGCATCACATACCACTTTACAAGTTTGCTTCTCCTTTGGGGTGGGGGTGCTGCCCTTTTGGGGTGTACTTGTCTTCTTTCCGTCAGTCAGTTAGATGCTTATTCTCTGCTGAGAACATTCCTCTGCCCCTAACGAGCTGACCTTCTTGTGGGGAGTCGTTGTATGAATGTTCACAGCATTCAGAGCAGAGGGAAGGGGACGGCCCAAAGAAAGGCGTCCTGGCCATGGTGGGATCTGAGCTGCTTCCTCAAGGAGGCCTGGGAAACTGAGAGGCAGAAATGACAGGAAAGGGCACTGCGGTCATGGGTGCAGCCAGTACAAGCTACAGAGATGGGAGGGACCATGTGATGCTCATGGGAGGGCAAGGAGAGGCTGATATCCCCAGAGGAAAGTCTGCAAAGACTAGGAAGGCAAAGAGGCGGGCTGTAAAGAAGATCCTGACATGAAGAAGGAACCACTGGGGACTTTGAGAAAAGGGGTGAGGTGGCCAGATTTAGGCTCTAGGAAAGCTCACACTTCAAAAGCCGAGTTGGGGGGGGGGTTGTAGTGGGGGTGAGGGACCAAAAGCAGAGACAGTAGTTACAAGTGTTTGGTACAGGGGCAGCTAAGTGATGCAGTGAAGTCAGCCTTGGAGTTAGGAGGACCCAAGTTCAAATCTGGCCTCAGACACTGAACACTTACTAGCTGTGTGACCTTGGGCAAGTCACTTAACCCCAATTGCCCTGCCTTACCCCTCCAAAAAGCATTTAATCCAGTGGTTCTCAACCTTCCTAATGCCACAGTCCTTTAATACAGTTCCTCATGTTGTGGTGACCCCCAACCATAAAATTATTTTCATTGCTACTTCATAACTGTAATTTTGCTGCTGTTATGAATTGTAATGTAAATATATGATATGCAGGATGTATTTTCATTGTTACAAACTGAAAATAACCCACAGGCTGAGAACTGCTGAAATCTGATTCAGGCTCAGGAGTGTTGTAGACCATGCCACATAATTGATATCTCTGGTTCAGGAGGTGTTAAAAGCATTATCGAGGATTGTAATTGTGGGAAGGGAGGGAAGGAACATAGATGAGAGATCTCACAGAACCAGAAATGGCCAGATTTGGGTCTGCGAGAAGGAGGAACGGGAGATGACCCCGAGGTCACTGGGAGAATGGGGGGGTGGGGTGGGAACACCATGATAAGTAATAGGAAAGGCAGGAAGAGAGAGAGCCTACATTTGGTCTGGACAGGTGGCATCCAAGATGTCTGCAAGCATCTGGTGGTAAACAAGGATCTCTCTAACTTCAAACTAACTTCTTGTAAGGGTCTCATCATATGGGTTATAGCAAGATTAGAAATTCAAGGTAAAAACGCAGAGGCCAGTGTCCAATGACAAGACTGGAGGAGCCTTAGGGACAAGGGGCCACTCGGTCAGGTTCCTAGAGCTATAGATTGAGAGTTGGGGCTTTCAAGGGACTGAGGAGGCCATCCAGTCCAAACTCTTCATTTTACAGATAAGGCAACCGACACCTAAGGAAGTCAAGGGACTTTCCCAAGATCCTACAGGTCCTGAGTGGCAAGTTTTAAAAACAGGATCTTGGACTTCAAATACATCCCCATTTCCATTGTAACACTGGCTCTCAAGGGAGGAAGAGAAAATCCAGCCAAGCCTCACT
The DNA here is from genome assembly GCA_028646575.1 of Pseudocheirus occidentalis. Classification (NCBI taxonomy): domain Eukaryota; kingdom Metazoa; phylum Chordata; class Mammalia; order Diprotodontia; family Pseudocheiridae; genus Pseudocheirus; species Pseudocheirus occidentalis. The sequence continues at coordinate 13,219,048 of CM053597.1, read as the reverse complement.
TGATGTGTGCCCTTGATTCTGGGAAGCATATTCTAAAAGATAGAGATAAAGTATAGGCATGATCCAGTAACACCCAATATTTTGTAGCAGAAATTGGTCCCAAATGGATCAGAAGCTTCCAAGTATTAATATTTTTTACAATTTATATTGTAATTGTTTTAATTAGATTGTAGAAAAGTACATCAGAAAACTTACATGACGTTTAAGTTTTCAGTAATTTTAAAAATTCTTTTAATAGTCCAAAAGACCTTTCAAACATCCTGTTGCTACTTTCCAAACAGTTGTAATGCGGCCTGTTTTTGGAGGGCACCTCTATTTTGTTAGTGAACACTGTCAGTTTTAGTATTATACTTTTAAAAGTTATGCATTTTACAGAAATTAACAAAAATACTCACAAACAGAAAAATAGATTGCTATTATTTTTGTCTTTTCAAATTCTTATCTGTCAGTCTTAGGAGAGAGGTTGATCTACTTAAAGGAGAGACTTATGCACTAAAGAAATTAGAGATGTTGGGGCAGCTCGGTGCAGTGAATAGAGCACCGGCCCTGGAGTCAGGAGGACCTGAGTTCAAAACTGGCCTCAGACACAACGCTAGCCGCATGACCTTCAAAGTATGAAATTTTGAAGATAAAAGCAGAAATGATTCCGGTGAGGAAGGGAAGAGGAATCTGTCCAGAGGGGCTGGTGTGGCTGTCTACGGAGCTCACCAATCAACTCAAATTTAAATTAAATGAAAGGAAAAGAGAAGAGAGCCCAGGACCAGTGCTTGAGGGACACCCACAATTAGTGGATATGACCTGGGTGAAGATTCTGCAAAAGGTGCTGAGAAGGACCAGAAATAACAGGGTCACAAAAGCCTAGAGAGACCGTATCCGGGAGAGAATGATCAGCTGTGTCAAGGGGGACATCTCAGCAGTGTGAAAACATAAGCCATCAATGAAATCCCTTGTGAATATTGGAAACACACAAGAGAAAGGAGAGAAGATGAAGTGCCTGGTCTATACAGCTTTCTCATGAAGTTTTACTGAAGCGGGGTGGGGGGAGGGAGGAAAGATACAGGGCAAACTCTAATGGGCAAGGTAGGAGCAAGTGAAGAGGTTTAGGGTTTGTTTTTTCTAGGATGGCTGTGTTTGTAAGCAGCAAGGAAGGGAGCCAGTAGAAGAGGAGAGAGACAGAGACAGAGAGAGGGAAGAGAGGAGAGATGATGAAGAAGGCACTCTGCTCGATGGGGTCAAGGGAACTTTGACGTGGACACTTGGCCTTGGCAAGGAAAGGGCCACCTCTTCATGTGAGGCAGGAGTTAAGGAAGAGACCACGGGAAGATGTTGGAGTGATTTGAGGTGAAGAAGAGGGGAGAAGAGATCTTGTTCAATGAAGGACCTCAGTTTTTTCTGCAAAGTATGAGGCGTGATCCTCTGCAGAGGAGGTAAGGAGCCAGGGGGCCTCTTGAGTGGGATTGAAAAGGTTCTGAGTAGATTCTGGGGTGACGATGATAGCAAATCCTTTGGGAAGGGGTAAAAGGACCTGCATTAAATTGCTCAGCAGATTGGTAGCGGATCCAGTGAGCCCAGTTTTATGATGTTTCCATACCTCCTTTTGGCAGCCCAGGAATAAGAACAAGGAAGGCAGGTGGCAGTAGTAATCAGGGGTTGGTGGGGGGCTTGAGTGTAGGAGACTGAATTACCAAAAGACTGAGATCTAGGAGGAAGGAGAGTAGAGCTGGTGTGGAGGTGATTGCTGAGGGAAAGACAGATTGTAGGTTACAATAGCAGGGTGAAGGGTTATATGGCAGAGGGAAAGAGGGGATAATGAAAGGCTATGAGCAAACAAAGGAATTCTGGATTTTGTTAACATGGAAATGGGATACTTTGGGCAGAATGAAAGGTAGGCCATCTCTGGGAGTAGCTGAGGTGGAGTGGAAAAGAAGGTCATGGAGAGTGAGTCAGTTTGGGTTATCTGACAGAGCATCTCGGTAGATCGAAGTCTCCTGATATGAGGGTGAAGAGAGAGCTGTGAGCCAGGCACTGCATTCATTGAGGAAGGAGGAGAGCATCGTGGCAGCGTCTGGGGCAGCCGTCAGGACCTGGATTGCGTGCTAAATTCATATAGCTTATGTCTCAAAGGAAGAGAGGCTGTAATGTGGTAGTTAGGGATAAAGGGAGAGTCTAGAAATGGCAGTGGGGAGAAGGAACATTCTGACTTTCCCACCACCTACAACCTCTGATTTGAGGGGGGAGACAGGGGCTGGTACAAGAGAAAATGTAACCAGCACTAGAAAAGGTGTCAAGGAGAGCAGTGTCATCAGGAAGGAGCCATGTCTCAGTCAGTGCCAGAAGATGAAAGGAGAGAGAAGCCAAAAGGTTTAAGATAAAAGGAATTTTATTCATCATGGAGCAGGGAGAGCACAGTGGAAGGGGTCAAGCATGTTTGGAGTAGGACATTGAGGGGACGATGGGGGCGTGGAGGGGATAAGAATCAAGAGGGCAGGATCTAAGGGAGAAGGCAGTGGGGACAGGTGGGGCTCGTACGTTGGGCAGCTCCAGCAGCTGAAAGTCAAAGGGGAATCCATTCCTTTATAGTTATTCCTCTAAGGCCAAATGGTTGAGTGTCAGCTTCAAGTCAGGAAGACCTAGTGTCCCATCCTGCCTCCAAGGACCATAGGCAGTCACTAAACCATTCTGACTAAGCCTCCAGTATCTTACCTACAATAAAGACCTGCATTAAATCCAGGACTGTCGTGAGGCTCATATAAGCTTCGCAAAGTTTAAAGGGTTGTATCAGTGTCCAATCCCATGTATCAGACCACAATTTATTTTTATGTACTAGAAAATTGAATCCTTTTTGGTTTAATTGCCCATTTCACCATAAAATGGTTAATAAAAATGAATATGGAGATGTTTTTTATATTGACATTCCCACATGAATCAAATAGCAAACAAATGCAGAAACTTTCTTGTTTCTTTATTTGGGCTTCTCTTCTGTGCAGCTTGGCTTGACATATTGGGAAGCTGTTCTTACCAGTACAGAAAAATCCAGTGACTGCATATTAGAGTATATGTGTCCTTTGGCCCCCAAATGGAACAGTTTTTGTTTGGGGAGCAGGGGAAGGTCACTGGTAGAAAACAGAACCCAACACATAGCCCAGCAGGGAAGACGCAGACGGAATGATCCATCATCAGAAGAAAGAGCATGTGTCTGTTTGACTTGAGGCTTCCTCATGATTTCCTATATATTCATAAAATGTGAACATTTATTTAGAATAATTAAAAAGTAAATGGATTCCTTAAGTGCCCGCGAACAATTCTGAGATTAGTATGGGAAAAGGAGAATCTGTGAGAATGGGTCTTGGGGAAATAAATAGGCAGGCCTTGATGGTTAGGCTTGCATAGTGTGGGAAAGTGCATTTGTACACATTCCAATTTGGTGACATGAAAATGACAAATAAAATTTGTCCGAGTTTTATAAGCTTATTTTTTTTTTAGTTTTTCTTTATTTAACAGTAAAAGAAAAAGGGGGAAAAGGTGTCTGTTTTCTCCTCATTGTTCAAAGAGATTCGTTCTTTTTTAAATGACATTTCTACATAAACCACCTCAGATCCAAACCATCATATATAAAATGGGTTTTTTTAATAGTATCTAATTCAGATGTAAACATCGGAGGCCTCCATACTGTTTACAGCATATCGTCAGTGTTTGTTTTAAGAAAAAAATAGCTGTTGAGGTTGATTTGCATTGCCTGCCTTTCTTGAGAAAATTCCCAGCTCCCGACCTGCAGGCAGTTTTAAAGAGAGGAAGCAGGGTTTGTGTATTCCACGGATGTCGGACTTCAGGACAGGCTTTTATGTAGCTCACTTGTCCCAAATGGCGACGTATCCAGGTGAAGGAAATGACATAAAAGCTCTGTGTCTGTGGTGCCGAAGGGATCGTGGCCTCTCTGAAGGAGAAGCAAGGTGAAAGCGACCAACATTTCAGAAGCCCGGCCCGGAGTTCTGAGTAGCCTCAGAAGCAGATGTGGTAAGTCCCACTTGGTGAGTTAGCAAGTCCAATGGGCCTAGAGCCAGCTGTTAGCTCTGGGAGGGGAGGGGGTCTTTAGACAAACTGACAGTGTTGAGGACAGACGAGATTGTACTTTGTGTTTGAGAGGTGTGGATCTTTTATTAATTCCCTCCCAGAGTTGTGGTGAAAGGTTTTTAAAAACTTTAAAGCGCTAGGCAAATCTGAGTGAGAACTTCTTATTACCTAGGGTTAAAATCTTGTGATGGGCATGCCATTACAAAGAACAATGCTGCGTATGGTTACACGTGACACAAATGAGCAAAACTCTGCAAGTGCTTCCTCGGACCCTGCCGATATCATAGTCACTTGCTATAATGAAAGAATTTGTTGGCTGCTTTTGTAGTAAATAGGAAGGTGAGAATTAAGGTGGGCCTCAGAGGAGCTCCTTATTCGTGTTTGGTTTGCCATTCAGTGCTGTTAAACTTCCTCTAGTCCTTTTCCCACCTGAAACACTTTATCCACTTAAGAAAAACTATGCTGAAGAACCAGGAAAAACTTGTACACAATGACAGACACATTGTATGCATGACAACCAACCTTGATAAACTGGACTCTCCTCAGCAACACAAGGTTGTAAGACAACCCTACTAGTCTCAGGATGGAAGGAGGTCTGAGAACCTCCTTCCAACATTCTGAGAACCAACCAACATTCAGAGAAAGATCTAGAAAGATCAGAGTTTAAATGCAGACTGAAGCAAACTAGCTGCTCTCTTTCTTTTCCACGTTTGGTTTTGTCTCCTCTTTCCCATTGTTCATTCCATCAGTTACAACCCTTCTATACAACCAGACTAATGTCTAATGTGAAAGTATTTGCAGATTCTATATCTGACTGCATGCTGCCCTCAGACCATGGGAAGAAAACTTGAAACTCAAGAGACTGTGGGACTGAATCTTGTAAACTAAGAGTAAATAAACAAATCAATTTAAAAAAAAAAGAAAAACTATGCTAAAATCTGACTCCTGACTAAGGAGAAGCAAGGCCACATACAATGGTGAATCAAGGAAGAAGGAAGTCTGTCAGAGAATGTGTGTGTGTGCGTGTGTGTATACACATGTGTGTCAGTCACATATGCCCAATATGGTGGCTTTCCTGTCACTCACTGTGCCTATCATCTCCTTGAGGCCTGCATTCATTGAAGCATAATGGCTTCAGAAGGAAGGTGAGCTTCTCTCTTCCATCACACTGAGGGCCTCTTCTCGGCTCTGTGGTGGTACTTGCCGAAGCAGCTAGTGATGAGAGCTTAGATCCATCCCTGACATTTTGTGAGTCAATGAGTACCATTGGACCTGTCCGTTCTTATAAATAATGGCTTTAAAGCAAGCAACTAAATACTCTTAGGAAGCTGATAGTCCCAGCTGACCCACCTTCTGAAAGAGTAAAGCTCGGTACCTTCCTGCTGCAGTCTGTCCTCCTAGATATATGTGCCTGGGACCCCCCAGGCACAAATGCATTTTAGTGAAGTTACTGCCAGCCATATTGTGTTCCACCTTTGGAAATGAAACAAGCAACCAGAATTCTGGCTGTTGTTTGTTCACATTCAGCGTGACATGAGTCATGTCTGTAAAGTTAAAAATGTGCCTGTAGGGCTGGCTACATGGTGCAGTGAATAGAGCACTGGCCCTGGAGTCAGGAGGACCTGAATTCAAATCTGGCCTTGGATGCTTGACACATTTACTAGTTGTGTGACTTTGGGCAAGTCACTTAACCCCAATTGCCCTCCAAAAAAGCAAAAAAAAAAAGTGCCTGTAAAGGCTGGTGTGTGAGAGCACTGGAGACCATCCATAGGAAATCTAGCTTTCGGGATTCCTTGGTTGTGAGGGTTAACACAGGCCTCTGTGGAGGAGACCCAGTCCTGATGTGTGCATCATTGACCTCCTGGCACGGAGAATCTGAGGGCCAGAGAGAAAAACAGTCTTCATAGAGTAACTCCAGCAGACCGGAATGACAGGCAGTGCCTGTGCTAGCATTTTAGTCTAACCAGAGAAGCGAACACTCAAGACTTTTCTTCACCCGTTGGTTCAGTGTCTTTAAGGCGGTGCTTTAGCTTTAGGTCTGTGACTCCCACCGATTTCCTAGGAAACATGAATAGAAAGCAGACACTTCACATTTAGTATTTGGTGACCCCTCAGACCATCAACCGAATCTATCCCAAATAACTGAATGGAAGACAACTAGAAAGTGAGAAGCATCTTTGGGGGTTCATGATTGTCTACTTGGCCTCTGATAAATGCAAGCAAGAAATCAGTAGAGACAGAGGGAAAGAGACAGATCTGCAGGGGTTATATGCTTTAATTACTGGCTAATTTTGTTTTTGTCCCATTCAAATGATTTCTTTTGCCTCCAGTAGGTTATTTCCGATTCTGCCAATGCTTTCTTCTTCCTCATATGCTGAAAGGTATTCCATGATTAGTTGTGTGATTCCTCAGTCGGCGATTAGCTAGAAATGCAAAGACGGAATAGACCAGCTTTCATTCCTAATCAGCAGCTCCTACTCTGTGCTTGACTTTGGGCTTCCTGCTTTAATGGGCCTGCCTGTTCCTGGACTGTGGGCTTCAACAACAGATTTCTATTTCCATTTCTAAGCTGTCCTGGTCTGTATGACTGAGGGTATTTGATAACAGAGGAACAATGTTGTTCTTATTGAAAAAAGTCCTTCATATCAAGCCATGTAAATTTAAATTGTTTTCAAAAAGGAAACAGTCATTCCACTCCCACAAAAACCTTTCTATTCAAGGAGTGGTTCTGGGATGGATGGACAAATTCTCTTCCTTCTCCTCATCCACATTAGACCTCTTTTAATCCTTTTGACTTGTGTACGGCCCCTGTGATGTGAACATGTTGTGACACAGGTTGTTTGTTCTTAAAAGAGAGAATCTCATCCAAGAAGGGCTTGTTGTCTCTAGGGACAACACTGCACTGAGTAATTTCACTTGTATCATAGCATTTTCACTGCTGACTACATTTTTGACAGCTTGCTTCATGTTAAATATTAACAGTGTTTCTTTTCTGCTTGAATGTGTTTCAGCAAGATCCTTAATAAATGTTCTCGGGTTGCATTGATATGGATCAGACCTAAGCCCCTAGACCAGGGGTGTGGAACCTGCAGCCTTAAGGCCACATGTGGCCTTCTAGCCCTTAAGTGCGACCTTTTGACTGAATCCAAATTTTTTTTCTGTAAAATTTGGATTCAGTCAAAAGGCTGCACTTAAGGGCCTAAGGTCATATGTCCAAAGGCTTTGCTTAAGGGCCTAGAAAATGCCCTTAAGCCCTCAGGTTCCCCTCTGTTGCCTCAGACCCTTCCCTAATGGGGAGGGAGGGGTAGGGAGAAAGACTTATTTGGTTAAACAACTTTACATGAATCTAGTTGGGAAGGCATATGTATCTAGCTATTGTGTAGCAAATGGGATGATTGAATCCCCAGTGGGTCACCAGGCCAAGATGTTAACCTGTGGACGTTGCTCTGAATTGTGCAGCCGTGCTGTGATGACCTCTTTGTAGCTAACCCTATCATGCCTGTGCCATGGCATAGTTTTCATAAGAGGAGACTGGAGCTACTGGGCCCTGCTGGGTTCTTGGCAACCAGGGTCAAGCCCTAGATGTCAGATTCGGAATCTGCTCTGAAAGTGGAGTTTTAGCTTCAGAAGAATCAGAAGTGTGGAATGTGAGTGAAGAAACCAGGGTTCTCGTTCTCATTTCCAGTGCCCCCGAATGATAAAAACATGTTCATCTGTGGTTCCCAGTTCTGCTAGAAGACTTCAGTGCTGCCTGATTGCTGTGACAGCTGCTCTCAAGAAGGCTCCATGGGGTTGGTTGGAGAGTTTGACTTTGCTGGTATTTTGTGGGTATGTTGGGGGAGGATGTTTGGTTTTCAATTCTTTTATTGGTGAAAAGACCGAGAAGGTCTATGCTGCTTTGGAGGTTGGGCTTTTTGTGGCGTTTTTGTCGCTGTGTGTCATCAGTGCAAGGAGTACACAACGCTACTTGTTTAAACGTTGTTGAAGTCAGCGTGCGCTTGCTGAGAAGCATCTGGGAGACACTCTTCCAGGGGAAATAGGCCACGCACTGTATTTTGTTTTCTCTCTTTCCTCCTTGTGGGTACCTGGCCAGAAATGAGTTTTTAAAGTAAGAAAATGGACAGATAATATATTTGAATACTCATGTAATTGTGGGAGAGATGGCTTAATTCTTAATTGCTTTTTAAAAAAAAGTTAGGGTGCGTTTGTAAGCCATCTAATCAAACTGCATCTGTTGCAGTGAGGTATATGTTCTTTCAACTGGCTTTGAAATAGTTAACATTTTTCTCTTGCCTAAGCTACCCATGAAAGTTCGCATCTGATTTCAACATTCTCTACCCTTTAAGTAAATGCACTCCCGTAAGTTAAAACCATAAAACAGCTTATTATCTATTGATTATCCCTTTAATTGGTAGAGAATGTCATGAAATTTGCATGTTTGATTGCTTTATTTAATTATGTGGAGAGAAGCTCTTAAATAGCATTTGAAATGTCCTTAACCACAATATAACATTTATTTTTAATCAAAAAATATGGTAAAAGGTTATGAACTCTCAAGTTGCTTCTTTGCTAGTCTCCCTTCAAATGGAATCTCTGAGCAGTGAGGTTTAATAGTGAGGGGACAGAACTTGCTTTTGGGTGGTGACAAATGGTACAGGCTTTTAGCTTTGGAGTCTATACCTGCTTCTGGAGTCATGGTTCCCAAAGCTTGGCAGGGAGCCCTTTTTCCAAGAGGGATGAATTGATAGTTTTGTGCCATGGGAGTCCTTTGCGTGAGACCTCATAAACTCACGTCTTCTTTACCCAACAAAAACACCCTCTGGCCTTCTTCCATAAGAAGAGGCTTTTCTCTTACTTTTGTTAGCCACATTTCTGGTATACAAGTGGGAGACATTTGCCCCTTCATCCCTATAGAGGAGCTAAAGCTCAGGGAATTATTTGTTTTAAGCCTTTAAATTTTGGTCTTTATATACTTGCAACATCCAAGAATTATTTGGATGTGCTGTAGTAAATACCTACCACTCCCCAAGATCCTTTTCTCTATAATCTGCTTAAATTTTTTTTTAATCGAATTCCTTTCTATTGAAATTTCTAGATGGACCACTTTTTTTCTGAGTCAGAACATATTCAGTTCAATTCAGTGAAGATGTATTAAGTGCCTACTGTTTGTGAGCACCATGCTAAGTAATGAAAGGACAAGTAAGAAAAAGACAGTCCCTGCCCTCAGGGAGCTTACAGTATAATAGGGGAAGACAGCATCCAAAAGGAAGCTGAAAGGTGATAGGGTGGGAGAGAGGCTACCCAGGGGTTCCCTGTCACTGGGGCATGATGTTCTATGGAGTTTAAACCAAGCAGAGCTGTTAGTTGGTGGAGAATAGAGAATTAGCTAGGCAATCTGAGCATGTGGATGTGTTTCAGACAGTATGCAAAGTGAGAATTCGGCAAGAGGAGAAAGATCTGTGCCCCTAGGAATGCTGAGGAGATGGTAAGATGGAGAGAGGCCTGGTAAAACTGGCCCCCCAGATCCTAGGAGCTCAGCATGGAGCCCAGGGAGCCAGGGTGGAGCCCAGGTGCAGTTCCAGAAAAGGCCATAGTGTATCTTACACAGAATTGGACCAAAACAAAACCAGTTTTCCAAGTGTTTGCTTCAAGACTTGGCCTTATTACATTTTTCCAGCACATTGGAGCTGTAGACGGGGTGTTAGTGAATGATTTTTACACGTGTGAACTGCCTTCCAACTCAAACAGAACTGTTAGCAGAGAGGCCGCACTTTTCTCCTTCGCCATCCGACACTTTTCTTCCACAGAAGTGCTCAGCATTTTTCAATTTAACTTTTTTTTCAAGAGTCACGGAATTAGCAGCTATTTTGTCATCCAAGAATCTTTTTGAAAAGAGCTTAAATCTAGCAGATGACATCATGGCTTTCAATGAGCAGCTTTGTTTCTGAGTTGAATGTCATGGCGGCAGGTAGACCATGGGCTACTTTAATTAGTAAGTGAACAGAACAAAAACTCTTGATGCTCAAATACCTTTTATGTGGGTCTTCCCTGCCATGTTAGACACCAGGTACCATCCGTGCCTATTTTGTGCTGCTTTTGTCCATAATTTTGCTCCAAGAGAGTGTGCTCTGCCTCATGGGCTGGGCACCTTCCTCACTTTTGTTGAAATGTGAGGTTCCCAGTAAAGCACGCAGGCTGTCCTCTACCATAGGCACGCCCTCCTCACTCTTAGCCCACGACCAACCCATCCTTTTTTCTTGGATCCATTTTCTAGCTGGCATCCTTTACCTTCCTTTTCCATAATTCCTCCCTTGTAATGTGCTACTCTGTTACATGCTTACACCCACCCTGGGTTTCTCCACTGCCTTTTGGGTGACCATTTCAGTTCTCAGGAAACTAGTGTTCCGTGGCTCACATAGCCCTTGGACAATCCCAGAAGAATTTTGGTATTAAAATGGTAGACCTTTATTTCAGGGAGAAGTCTTGGGTTCCCACATCTTCCTCTTAGCTACGTCTTATCCCCATTCACTGTGCATTTGTGACGTCTGTTCAAGACCTATATGTTGATGAACCTGCTCTGTATTTATAGAGCTTAATTAAGACTCTGGGGTCTAAAAAGGATGATGGTTTTTTGGTTAGTGGGATTTAAAAAAAACAACCCATTCCATAAAATATCCATAGAGCCCATGCTGCTGTTGAGCTGGGACTTTTGTTTGTTTATTTGATTGGTTAGTCTTGTTGTGATATGGAATTGTTGCCAAATTCTCAGCTCCTCCAACAGCATAGCATGAGCACCTATCAGAGTGGCTTTGCAGAAGTTAGAAGAAACCTCAGTGGCCATCTGGTCTAGCCCATCCCCCCAGATACCTTTTGAGTACCCCCCTCCATGGGCAGTTACATGGCTTCTGCTGGAAGGCCACGAGGAGGAGAAGGAAGCCAGGCAGCTCCCCTGACTTTAAGCCATCTCTAGACTGTCAGGAAGGTTTTCCTGCCCCCAGATCTAACTTCACCTGTTCTGTTGTGACCCAAGGGATAGGCTGTACATTTGTCAGCCGAATGGAGGCCCAGGCTAGCTAAGGTCAGAGGCCATTGGAATCAGTCTGGCTCAAAGAGGAGAAGACTTTGGGTTAACCAGAGGGGTATGACCCACCTTGGTAAAGGGTGGACACACTCCCATAAGGTCACAAATTCTTTAAAGAGTGAAGCTGGTAGTGTCCCATAAGAATATATAAAAACTGCTTTGGTTGCTGTAGAAATGCGTGGCACGATTATTTTCAGATATCTTAGAGTACTTGATATAATACCAAAATGTGGCACATGATTGAACTGAGCATTATTTCATATTTTAAAATAGTAAATTACCAGTGAATGAATGAAGAAGCATTTATTAAGAAGTGCTCCCTCTGTGGAGATCACTGGGGAAGCAGATCGAGAAGATGGTCTCTGGTGTCCACATTCCAGTGGGGAGAGCTTTGTGCTATAAGTCAGATGGAAATGTCCCCTGGTCCTTAGGGGACAGCAGTAAAGCAGATAGTGAGCCCTCTTCTGTAATGTCACTTCCATTGATAAAACCACATCTCCTTCTTACACTGATCTGTTTGACAAGGCCAAAGACTCTGGTGGCAAGAACTTTCCTTCTGGGTCTTCAGCAACTAGGGCTGCAGCTAGAAGCAGAGCCAGGGGCTTGCGTAAAGGGGCAGTGCCATCCCTGCTACTCTTGGGCTCAGAGCTCTGTGCCGTCACCCTCAGGGGCTAAAGGGGAGGGTGGTGTGTGATTTGATTTACTGGGCACACATTGCTTCCTCTTTATCCCCCAGCATCCCCTGCTGCTTCAGCTTGGCTGATTCTCCTGCCTCTGGGTGGCTTTTGGCTGGTTGCTGTTCTTCCCAGGGGAGGGGGGGGTGCGGCAGAGTCCTTCTTGTGAGTGAAGGCTGCGGGGCTAGGTTGGAAGCAATGCATTTTGTCCGTATCTCCAGGATCAGTATGCTGAGGCGGAAAGCTTTTGTGAAAGAATTTATTTAATAGAGTGCTAAGTTATGTTTAATAGAGTGTTAGGTTTATATTCCAAAGTAATATAACTAGTCAAGTCAGCAAGACGTGTGCTAAATTCAAGGGCAGAGTAAACCAAACCCTCCTTGTTTGGCCACAGCCTTTGTCTCTCTTAATGGGTCCGTACGCTAAGCGAGCATTCATTCCGAGGATACAGATAGAAGACGAAGCTGGTCACTGCCCTCAGGGGGCTTCCATCACAGCAGTGGCAGCTGTAGAGAAAACACTGGGTGTCTCCTAAATGCACTTCTGCCCACTTGGCTCACATGCCAGTCCCATGATGCAAATGGTGGTGATGACCATTTATATGCCGCCTACTGTGTGCCAGACTCCGTGATAAGTGCTTCACAAGTATTGTCTCATCCAGGCCTTACAACAGCCTTACTAGGAAAGTGCTGTTACACCTGTTTCACAGGTGAGGAAACTGTGTGCCCAGAGCCACACATTCAGTAAATGTCTGAGGCTGCATTCGAACCTTGGATCTTCCTGACCTGAGCCTGGAGCTCTCTGCACGGTGCTCCTCACTCCAGTCTGGCCTCGGAGGATTACTAAACTTAGAAGCACCTTTCAGACTGTTGGGTTGCCTAAGGCATTCCTTACCAGAAGGCCTTTCTTTTTGGTGTGAAATGCCTTCGATGGGAGAGAACGTGGCCTGATGCCTGTCATCGTAAAGAGGATGCCATTTTCCGCCATTTTCCCAGAGGAACAATACACAGGTTGGGAGCATCCCTTACCAGGAACTCAGCACCAAGTAAATCTTAGGTTACTACACAAACTGATTGCACAAGGAGTGCACATCAGCCGTCAAGCCTAATGAAGCTCACACAAACCGGAGCTCCACTCTAGCATGAATCTGACCTAACCCTAACAAGTGTGAGCTTTAATTCACAATACTTTGGCTTCCCTTAGCACTGAGGGGGACTTTCTGAGAATGAGCCGGCTACTCTCAGTCTCCTCTGCACGTTGCTCATAGATGCTGAAACTCATTTGTTGCTTTTTCTCCAAAAATTTCCCAGTAGTAAGAAGAGTAGTAAGAAAAGACAGTGAAAATCATTGCATTGGCACGTGAGCCATCCCCCTCTTTACTCCCAGGATGCCCAGGTGCTCCTGTGCTGGCAGACCCCCTGAGCAAGTGCCTCCAGGAGAAGGAAGCCCGCACTAAGCAGGGAGCACAGAGAGCGTGGGACTGGGATGTCGGCGCAACTCTGTAGCAGCCCAGGCTGTGCACACTCGTCATTCTTGGTAGCCTGGTGTCTCTTACTGATTCTGCTGCTTCTGCTGGTACCAGGGCCCCTGCTAGGAAGGCCTGAGTTCAAATACAGCCTCAGACACTAACTAGCTGTTTGACCATGGGTAAGTCACTTCACTGCCACCTGGCTCAGTGTCCCCTTCCATAAATTGGGAATAACGACAGCGCCGATCTTGTGGTGAGGATCCAATGAGATCGTAATTATAAGCTGCTTAGCACAGAGCCTGGGCCATGGTAAGTCCTGTGTAAATGTTAACCATCTGGGGCACCAAGAAGGCCTTCTCTGGCCCATTCCTGTGCTGGGGACACGTGCTGGGGTAGAAATTGTGTTTGTATTCCCAAAAAACGATTCGTTCATTCATTATTTCAGGAGTATTTAAATGATTTGTTCCAGCTTTCCTTCCTCTGTTATGGTCAGTGTTGCTAGAGAAACTCTTTAGTTATTGGGGAGACATTTGTATTTGAGACAGAAAAGGGAATAATGTTTGACAGTGCCGCATTGCCATGTGATTTACACTCAAGTGGCTCAGAGGAAGGGGAGACGCTTGGGGGACTCGAGCAGATGATCTGAGAGATAAGAGTTTAAGACCCAGCTCAGCACTTTGCCACATGCCCAGTTTTGAGGGGAGGCCCGAAACATAGGCTTGATGAGAAGCCGCAAGTCACAGAGGTGGCAGCACCAAGGTAAGGTTTGGCGCACTCCGCTGTCTGGTCTGCTGGCCACTCCAAGGTTGCTCGGCTTTCTCCTTGCCTTTGTCCCCACTGACCACCTCCTCTTTTTGTGACTTCAGTGACTCTGTTTGTTCCTGGTCTCTCTTCAGTCCTCCTCCAGGTTCTGTGTGGGACCATTTTCCTTTCTCCATGCTCAGTTCCTCCCATGCTGATCTCATCAGTTCTCACCCTACACAGATGGTTCTTTCCTGTATGCCTCTGACCATTGGGCCTCTTGGATTCCTCATCGGCCTTTCAGCATGGCACCTCTGCATGGAGCTGTCCTGCCTCTCCTGACACTCGCCCCACTCCAGTTCCGTCTCCACATGTCCCGGTCCCATAGTTGTGTTGGGCCCTTCCGTCTCTTACCCCGTTTCCAATCAGTTGCTAAGCCTCCTCAGTTTTCCCTCTGTGTCTCTTGTGTTTGTCCCCTTCCCTCCTGGCTTGTCCACTTCAAACCCCATCACCCCTTGCTTCTTCTTGTAGCCCCTCATTGGGCTGCTTCTTTCTGCTTTCCCCTTTTGTTAACCCACCTGGCAGCCAACCTGTCAGTCTGCCAGTCAATGAATAAGCACTTATTTGGCACCCACCATGCTAAGAAACACAGACAGCAGTGGAGGGATCTCTTTTGGGAAGACACTATCCGTCTGTCTGCTCAGGTGCACACATAGGTGAAGATTTGGGCACGGCATGAGCAATGATGGCATGCGTGGCTGACCAAATCATTCCATTTTGCCTTTGGAATACAGTTCAAGGTCTTCAGCCCAGCATCTGCCTTTTCATATTCATTCACCCCAGTCTGCTTTGTTCCAGCCAGACTTGGCTGTTAGCTGCTCCCCATGCTTACCATTCCACCTTCTACTCCCATGAGTGAGCACAGGCTCTTGATCTTCTTCCCTCCTTTTCCTCCCATGTGCTCCCTCCTCATCACTGCCCCTTCTTCTCCTTGTCCTCTCTCAGGGCTCAGCTTTGATGTCCCTCTCTCCCAATTGTTAATGCCTTCCCCTTCCTCATATCACCCAACACTTAAAAAGAATCATGGCACGTAAAACTTGAAGAAAACTTAGACATTGCCCAGTCTAGCAGTTCTGAAAGTACGGTCTGCTCATCTTGAGGAGGCCTCACCTTTTGGGGCTCAAGAGGTCAGAGCAATTTCCTAATAGCACTAGGACATTATTTGCCTATTAAAATATCCCTCCTTTCCCCAGTATCCTATCTCTATGAGACTGGGTTTTCTTTGGAGATTTTGACTAGAACATATCGAAGCAGGCTGAAGGCAGAAGCAGAAAAGGGAATCTAGCTGTCTTCAGTTAAGCCAAACATCAAAGAGATTTGAAAAAACAACTAAAATCAATGCCAGCCTTTTCACTAGAATGTTTTGTTTTGTAAAATATATTTTTATAAAATGCTGTTTTTGTTAAGATGTTATGGAGCTGTTATTATTAAATGAATGAATGAATATTTTTATATTTTATCAGTCTTAGTTTCTAACATGGTAACTTTTGATAGATATAGCCCATTTGAGCAAAAGCTCTTTGGGGTCCTCAGACATTTTCAGGAGTGTGAAAGGACGCCAAAAAGTTTGAGAACCACTGGTATAGACCCACCCCTTCATTTTATACATGAACAGGCTGAGGCTTAAAGAAGGTTAAGGACTTATCCATAGTCCTGAAGATAGCCTGTAGCTGGTGGCAGGGCAGAAGGCCTAGGTCAACCCCCCCCCTCCAACACACACACACACACACACACACACACACACACACACACACACACACTTCATATCAAGGCACCTTGACTTCATTGACAAAATCATAGGTCCTTAAAGTTTGGACCTCGATTTTTTTCTTTGTTTTCTACAAACATTTATGATATTGACAGATTAATTGATTATTTTTGCATTTAATGATTTATGTATAAATTGTGAACC
>CM053597.1:13160777-13193931 GCA_028646575.1 Pseudocheirus occidentalis | reverse complement strand
CATTAAGTGCTGATTTTTTCTCGATATAGAATATTCACTGTGGCTTATTATAATCATTTTGGGTTAATATTGACACCTATTTGCAAATCAGGGATTTGCTTTGTAAAGGTATGGCCTACCAGCAACCCCGCCCGCATCTTAAGAACGTCTCTCTCCCACGAGTCCCAGAGACCAGCCAGACCATCTCTTCTCTTATTGCTGGTGTGGGTGGCTTCCTTTGATTGTACTTTTAGAAAGTAGCCGGTGACGGACTTCACGTTTTCAGTACAGTTAGATCTCTTGATTGAGATGGGGGGAGGAGGAGGTACAGAATGGAGGCCTGCCTGCCCTGTAGGCTGATCGTGGGTCTCTTTGTGGCCACGTGCGGCTGGTGTGTTTGTTGCTGGAGGGGGAGTGAGTATAAGGCAAAGATGGCGAGTTGGGGTCTGGAGGCCTGAGTCAAAGTTCACACTCTGACGCTGTGACCCTGGGCTAGTCGTGCAAACTCCCTGAGTCTCAGTTTCTTCGTCTTTAAAGTGGGGATGATAATAATACATGGACTATTTATGTCTAAGCCCTATGTAAATGAGCATTATTATTTGTGAAACATCTTAACCAGCATATGATCAGGCCACATTCATGTGCAGGATTTTTCTTTAAGACTGCCAAATGGAATTCTTTCTGCCATAACAAAGTATGTAAGAAGAACCCAAGTAAGTCCTTCAAAGAGCCATCGTGGGGCCGTGGGGCCTTGGACACAGGAGATGATGAATATGTGTCCTCTATATTTAAAGTGGTCAATGGCCTGACATTCTTATGTTACAGAAGGGGACCGCATCTCTACCATAGAGATGGTCAGCTCTCACACTGGATTTGGCATTACTGGAAAGAATGGGAAGGCTCAAAAGTGGGATCCCCTGCAAGTGCTGTGGACCGAGTGTGTATTGTCCGGCCTGCTGAGTGGGGGCTGTGCCACCCATCCCTAAGGAAGATCTCAGTGTTTCTTTCTCTTTGTGTGTTTGCAGAAGATGAAGATGATGGCTCTTATAAGCAGACGGAGACGCCCAAGCCGATGAATCAAGAGGTCATTCACACTGCAGGTAATTCATTGGGCAGCAGCCTCCCTCACTAAGGAGGCTTTGGATTGGTGTCCCGCGTTCGGGTTCTGCCTCTCCCTGCTAGGAGGAGAGAAAGGATGTATAACCCTCCTCCCCAGTTGTCTCCTCCGGCCTGGGCGTCCTGGGGCAGCAGCAGGCTGCTTAGCCCCACTTAGGATGCATGAAAACCGCTTGAGAAGGATTTATAAAGTAAGCCAATTTATACAAGGTATTCCTTCCTGAATTACTCTGTAATGACTCAATTAGCTTTCATTTCTGCACAAAGGAGATTTAGTTGCATAAATTAGCTTATCATCATTGAGGAAGTGTCACAGCTAAAGGACAGTTTATAGATACAACACACAGTCGCTGTCAGACCTATGAGAATGTAATATAGACATCTGTGTATACTTTGTGCTTGAGCAGAACAGACTTCTGCCATTCAGACAGGAGCAGGGGACAGCGAGCTGCCCAGGGGAATGGCAACGCAGACGTCTCTGAAAAGGTCAACTTGACACGGGCTCTGACGATCGACCCACGGCTCTGTCTTCTTTGATAAAAATCAGATAAACCTAAGACCGCTAATTGATCTGCAGCCGGTTTAAATGTTGGCCATGCATATCTTCATTGCATATGATTAGCGCAGAGCTGGACGAATCAGGTCAGAAATGCCAGCATCCGTCCGGTGACAGTGGCAGAAACATGGTGGGGCAGCCGGGCCAGGGGGGACCAGCCTCCTTGGCAGCTTCTACTCGACACGGCGTTCCTAGGCCCTCAGTGCAAAACCAGCCGGTCTGGGCAGCCCGGCCTGGCAGGATGCTGATGGCTCAAGGAGGGGGTGGAATCACTGACCCACTACCTCTGTAACAGGGGAGGAAGGAGAGAGTGGCTTCTTATCAGGACCATGCACCTCTCCACTGGCCAGTCAGTGGTGGCCAGCTTGGCCTTATCCCAGTGTGTCCTGTAAAGAATCATGGCCTGGGTCACCTTCCCCTCTGTCATGTGTCCCATCCATCACTCTCTCAGTGCTGTCGTAGAAAGGACAAGGAGTGTGTGTTCAGGAAGTTGCTTTCCAGAGCTCTTCCTACTGTGACATGTGGAAAGGAAGCAGAGGCCTGGTTTCCGGACCAACACAGGAAGGCCGGAGCAGGTTGCTGCAAAGGGTTTGGGTTTGCTTTTCTCAGAAAGGAAGCTAGGACGAAGCCATGCAATGCTTGCCCCCTAGCCCTGGGTGCGTTCAGCCCTTGCTGCCGGCCCCCAGGCCTCACCCCTGTCATTTCAGTGCTTGCCTTCCTCTGGTAGTGGGGCAGGAAAGCCTTGCCCAGAGCACAGGAATCTGGCTCTCAGCACAGCTCCAGATAGGGAAGGTGTGCACACAGGAGAGACATTTGCCACAGTTACAGAAACTTTAGCTTTCAAAATCTGGAGTAACTTAGCACATTGGGGCTTGTCGGAGTGCTCAGCCCTGCTCAGCAAGCCCAGAATGAGCACAGCTTCTTCTCCATAGTGGCATGAAATTCTTTTCAAGCAACAGCCTTGATGCTTTTGCATCATGGTGACCTTTCACCTCTGGGCCGCCAGATAGGTAACCCGAGAAGTTTGTTTGCCGTGCAGGGACTGACAAGGGTGTTACCATCTTGCTGAGCATTGCATGGCATGAGCTTATCTAAGAATGTTATGTGTTTTCCACATTGAATAATTTTGCTACCTCCCCCCCCCCCAAATGACCAGACCCTAAGATGCCTTGACACGAGAAAGGCCAGGCTTTTCTCCACCACAAAAGATCCTTTTCCCATTCCTGCTTGCTCCCATTTTTCTTGATGTTGGCACTTTTCATGGTGATGGGGGCAATGGGCAGAGGCTGCCCTAAGATGTGGCGAGGACCGGGGCACGAAAAATAGTCTGCAGCCCGCTGCCTCTGGCTTGGTCTTTCCCTGTAAACAGCCTGTGAGCGTGTGCTTGGAAGCACAAGAACTTTGAAACCCATTTCATTATTGCTAAAGTTGGATGTGGTGATTGTTTGTCAGTGTGATCCCATCACAGTCATGGGACCTTCCTGCAGACCTGGACTTTTTAAAGGGAGAGAGGGGAAGGTCGGCCCTCCGTGTTATCCTCAAATTTCTTTGCTGCTGTTTATTCTTACCAGTGTAAGACACGAGGAGGTGTTTCACCTAATTTTGGAAACCTGTCAGTATGTTGAATCAGCCAGAAGGAAATAATAATCCATGCCCAGGATGAGAAGCTCCGAGCAGATTTAATTTGTACATGAATGTGCACGCCCACCCCAGGCTGGCTTCCTCAGGCTGGGCTCCAGGATTCTTTCTGGTCCATCTATCTCCTCTATTTTGAGCACAGTAAACAATACCAGCTCCTCTCTGGAAGGAGCTTTGCTTAAGAAATATGGCTTCCAAGGATGTGTCTGCCCTTAATGTAATGTAGGTGCATAGCAACATTTTTTTCTTTAATAATCAGAGATGCATGTGGTCCCTAGGGATCAGAATGATTCTGAGGCTTGGTTTTTCACGTTCATGGTTCACATCTATCGCTCACTCACCGCTGTCCCAGGAAGATGGAGGTGAGCATGGTTCCACCTTCCCTGGCAATCTTCTCCCTCCTTGTTTTCTGTTCCTGTCTTTGCTTTATACCCAGTGGTGTTTGAGGACATTGGGATCCTAGTGCGTGTTCGGTGCACGTTGGGAATATTCGTATTTCCATAAAATTTGACTTGCCACCGACCCTGGCTTCCCATATGGGACAAGACACTGGCTTTGGCCAGGAGAAGGAGGCTGAGGGTGAGGGAAGGCCCGGTCTCCAGGCAGCTTTTCCAGCAGGACCAGATCCTGGCTCTGAGATTTAATGAAATGCTCAGGGTACAAATTGAGAAAGAAGCATCTTGCACACGGTGGGGGTCTCTCTTCCCCTCGATGTGCTCATGTAACTCCCATTAGTCTTAATGGGAGCTTCACCAAGTGCATCCATGGGGAAAGAGACCCCAACGTGATAAGGATTATATGTTAGAAATCACCATGGACTTTTCCTTTCCAAAACACGGCTATAAGTGTGAAAGGAAGAAAAGGCAGCAGGGACATCTGGGAAAGCCCTCGGGAATTCTGTGACCGCTCCAGAAAAGAGCCTTCGCCCTAGTTCTCAGCCAGAGTCTGCGGCTTCAGTGTTCCGGGTTGAAGCATGGGCAGAGGCCTGTGGAAACACCACTCTTCGTCAGCTAATTGGGGGTCGAGGGGGAGGAAGTAAGGGGCGGAGAAATGCCTTCAGCTCATGGGCAGAGTTAGGGGGTGCATAATGAAACCCTTAGCTAATTGGGGAGGCAAGGGAAGGAGGGGAGATGTGTAATAGGACCTTCTCTTGAGACCAGGACCTTGATTTCTGAATGACACCAGCCAGTTCTGATGCTCCTGTGTGCTACAGCTTCCAAGTCACCATTTGTCAAACTTGGACTCAAGTCAAAAGGCTGCACCCAAGGACAGAACAGATCCTTTTATTAAGGGGGTTTGTTCTGTGAAGTTTGGATTCAGTCAGAGGGCCGTACTTGAGGACCTAAAGGGTCACATGTGGCCTCAAGGCTGCAGATTCCCCACCCCTGGTCTAAATAAATGTTTTTTAAAGAAATCAGCCACTTTGTTGTTAAGTAATTTTTTAAAAATCCACCATGTTTTGGAGTGATGATGTGACCAGCCAGAGTGCCCTCTAGTGTCCTTCCGGAGAAGATGCAGGTCAGGTCCACTGAATAAAGAGAATTAGGGGTGAAGGAACTTCTCTGGCCTGTGTGGGCTTCCAGGCTTTCTCCCCTTCCTGCTGCTGTGACCGATGATGAGCCCCGAGACAGTTAACACAGACATGTCAAGAGAAAGTAAGAAAAAGAAACTTTCAGTGCAAGACAGCGGTCAGAGAAGCCAGTGGCCAATGTGCTTTTTCAGAAGGATGATGGGACATGAAGGGTGGTTCTCCAGGCTCCTAAACTTGGGTAATTTGCACCATTCTAGTTTTTGTTATCAAAGAAGATTTCATTCATTTCCTATCATCTTCACCCTTTGTTCAAAAATTCCAGACTTGATGTGCTGACTGACGCACTCACACCAGATCAATACTGGTCACCAGTGAACAAGCCTGCCTTTCACAATGCAGGTGACAGTCCGAGTCCAGTCTCTGTCCCTCTCTTTATCCTCTGGTGTTACTGGATGACATCCCTGGGAGGGCCATGCGTGTTCTGCCTGGCTTCCTAGATGTGTGGGCAGCTCGCTGGAAGGACTTCCATGTTCTTTGAACTAACTCCTCAAGACTCCGTTAGCATAGAATTAAAAACAGGAAGCCATTTTCAGCACAGCAGAGGCCCTGTTGCCTTTAACTCTGTCCTGTGGGTTTCCAGAGATGTCCGTGGCATCGTGAGCATCTGACAAAGCATTTATTACTCTGTTATTGTGGTATTACAGAGCAAAGAGTGCTGAATAATCAATCAGTTAATGGGCTGTTTGGCAGTTTGAACACATCGCATCCATTGTGCTTATGGCGGTAGAAGGATGAGTTTGGAACGCCCGTGTGCGCTGCATGTTTATTCAGAGCTGAACCTCCTAAAGTAAAGCTGATGGAAATGTAGGTCAAGATGCAACTTCACCTTTGGGACTTCCAAAGTCACTATAATATTTCAGCAAGTTCACTGAGAAATAAGGGGGGATTGCGGAGGGTGGGGAGTTCTGTAGTCCTCCTGTACTGGGCTGCTGGATGTGACTTGGATTTATTTTTTTTTTTAATCCAGTGTCCCAAATCTTACGCATGGTTATTTCATAAATTATCATTAGTGCCTACTGGAGATACTGCTCATCACATGGTGTAACATGTTTGTCTTCTGAGTCAGATGCAGAAAAACCCGCCTTATTGCATAAAATGTCGTGGAGGTGAAGTTTTGAAGCTGATTTTATCAGAATCTGTTTTGGTTTCATGTCTTAGATAGAAAAGAAAAGTCAAAGAAAATTTAGCTGCTGAAAAGTGTACCTTGTGGGAAAATAATGTAATGTGAGCAAAATTCTCTCCTGTAAAATACTTGCATTGGGTCAGGATTCTGGTCTTTAAAAAAAAATGTTAGTGGTTTGCATTTGGAGCATTCGCTTCTAATTGGTTCATAACAAATGAGGTCTTGTTACATGGGAGTTATAACTCATGTTTCCTCTTCTTTCTTTCCAGCAGATAAAAGCACTGACTATGCTAATTTTTACCAAGGTCTGTGGGATTGCACAGGGACGGTTCCTGATGAGTTGTCATTTAAGCGTGGTGACGTTATCTACATTCTCAGCAAGGTAGGCAGTGAAAATGGATGACTTATAAAGGGAGGGAAAATTCAGCTTTAAATGTTTGGTTATACAACATGGGGAAAAAATATACCCACTGGCATTCTCCGGGGTCCTTGTTAACAATTAGAAGTTCACAACAATTAATTATTTTGTCAAGTGAAATATAATCAAATTTTAAACACAATCAGATAACAGGATTCAACTTAAAAGTCTGTTTACCCATCACTTTGGATCTTGGCGAACATCCATGAACTGACATCCAGAAACAATGTCCTTCGGTGAAAGTTCTCATTGTAAAGTTTTGTTGTTTCTTCTGGTTTTATTTCCTCTTCCTTTTTTATTCTTCTGTGTGGATTCTGATTTGGTTTGCCATTCACTCCTGGAAGGACTGTTTATAGAACAAATTTTTCATCTTGGTGTAAACACAGTGAACGTTCCAGACATTTAAAGTTAATGTTGTTTTTAATTCCAGAGGATTTGAGGATTTCTTAGTTGGGTGGCTTATTTAATTGGGGATACACACATGCAAACATACGTGTGCATGCGTGGAAACATAAAAAAATTAATGGCTCTGTGCTTTTGCATCATACCAGACTGTCTTTCTTCAGGTTTCTTAAGCTGTGGGGCTATTTTGAAGCGTTCTGTACTTACATGTCTTGACTGTGTCTTGGCTTAAGCACCGAGTCTGGCACTGATTAACTCTAACCTTGGATCGGACATATCTCCACGTCCCAATTTCTCCCACTGTAATACAGAGATAATATCTTCCCCTCTCTACTTTATAGGGACGCTGTAGACATAGATGTGATGGGGTACATAAATGAAAACACTTCAAGCTCTTAGCAGAGAAAGTGCGCTGTCAGTCACGACGCGCAGGCTTAGGAGGCGGCCGTGGGCTCAGGAAAGCTGTCTGAGAAGTAGCAAGGCTTTTGGGACAGCCCTTCACGTCCATTCAGCAGCCTTGTGCTGAGCGTCCGGGGCGCTGGGGCCCTGCCCTCAGGGAGGCTCCAGCCCAGCCTCAGAGTGGGGTGAGCGTTGCAGCTGCAGCATCCAGCGCACAGGCTGTAGCCAGGTCAGGAGCTGCTTCACGCCCCTGGGATGGCACGTTAGCCATCCGGCTCCGCTCCTTTCAGAGATGTTTCTTAGGACTCTTACAGAAGGGCCTTGTGACGTCCTGGCTTGCATAAGACCCTAGGGCTGGAAGGGTGAGAAAATGGGGCCTGGAGGGGGCAAGGGACCAACCCAGGGGCACTCGTCTGGTAACTGGGAAAAGAGCATTTATGGAGCGCCTTCTGCGTGCCGGGTGTTGCCCTTCTCATTCCATCCTTGCCTCCACCCTGGAAGATGGATGCTGTGATTATCTCCCTTTTACCACTGAGGCAGCTAAAGTGGACAGAGAGATCTGGTGATTTACCCAGGGTCACACAGCTAGAAAGTGTCCTAGCTTCATTTGAACTCGGTTCTTCCTGGCTCCAGGCCCTAGCTGCCACCTAGTTAGTCAGACCTGGGATTTGAACTGTATTTTCTATAACAACATAATGATACAATTTTAGATCGAAAGCTAGGACTCTGAGGATCCTAAACCTATAGCGGGAACATACTTCAGAGGCTATCTCATCTAGGTCCCTCATTTTACAGATGAGAAAACTGAGGTCCAAGGACATTCCCAAGGTCACACAGGTAGAGCCTCCAAGGTGGGACTTGAACCCAGGTCCTCTGATTCCAGAATTGGAGCTTTCCCCCTATATCGCACTGCCTTGAGTCCAGTCCCTTGATATGGCAGGTGAGGAGCTCAAGGTCAGAGAATAAAATGGACTTGACCAAGGTCATCCAGCTAGCTAGCACAGGGCAGGCAGAAAGACAGCAGTCCACTCTGGCCCTCAAACTCTAGACCAAGTACATTCTGCACTGAAGGGGAGAGTGAGAGAGACTGGGGCAGGACTTGGGGTGGAAGGGGCTCCTGGCTGAAGAACCTCCCCTGACCCACGTAGACTGGCACTTCCTCTTATCCCAGCCTCAGAGAGTGACCCATGCCACCGAGATGGGAAAGGACTTCTCCAGGGCCACCCAGCTGGCATGTCTCAAACCAGATTTCTGACTCTGTGGCCTGCTTTCTCTCTAGCCACTGCATAAATCACAACTGCTGTTTAAAATCATTGCCAGTTAAAAGCACACAGATGTCAGGCATGTTTTTCCCCCATTTTGAAAACTGGACAGATTTGATTTTCATTGTTGTTTTTTCAAGTGATCCTCGAGGCTGTTGATGTCCCATCAGCCTGTGCTGTGTGGGGAGATCCTGCCCTGTTTGAGGATTATATAGATAAGAGCCTGGGCATTTCATTATCAGTCAGGTGCCCCCAGATGAGCTCTGGGTAGTGCCCTCAGCTAACAAGATCACTTGTAGACTGGTAATGTCATTACACTCCTATCTCAGTTCCATAATTGAAATTAAGCTCTGAAGATTACTTTGTATTAACATGGAACTGTCATTAAAGCGTAATTACGGAGGTGTGGCATCTTTGTCGTCTTCTGGAGGGGAGGTGGTTGCTGACCTCCCAAGATGAGTCAGAAGGGTCTAGTCGGAACGAAACCGCTCCTGTAGCCAGGGCTGACAGCCCCTTGGAGAGCAAGGAGGCAGCTGCCCTAGGTGGCATATGGCGGAGGTGCCTCGGCTGAACATCTCTCCTCTCTCGGCCTGCCTCACCTCTCTCTCTCCACCATTCTTCTGACTCTTTCTCTGGGTCTTTGGGGAGCATGTACCCCCCAAGATCGAGAGGGCATGAAGTGAGCCTCCCCCACCCCCGGCTCTGATTAGTTTAAAAGATGGGTGTGAAAGTGCTGATTTGTACTCTGATGTGACAGAAAACTCCTGACAAATAGAATGATCTGGAGTGGGGTGGGGCAGAGTCGGGGCCTCACATCCCCCTCCTGCCTGTGGGCAGCCTCAGCTAAGTCCCTTAATCTCTCCAATCTTGTTTCCCCATCTGTAAAATGAAGAACGTTGGCTTAGTGAACACTAAGAGCCTCGTGATTCTAGGTCTAGGATGCCGTGTGTGTTTCTTGTTGAGAGGCCATTCTGGGCTGGGTGCCAGTCAGACTGGATCACGGCAGAGGTGCCCCTCTCTGCCATCCCAGAGCATCCAGGGTTCTCACAGAGAGCTGGAGGGGACAGAAAGACAAGAGGAGTGAGAAAGGGGAAGGGAGGTGAGGCTCTGGCCCAGGCTTGGCCAGGAGGAAGGCTGAGGATGCTTGGGTTTGAGGAGAGTTAGGGATGCAGGGAGACAAGAAAAGGGCAGGGGGTCTGTGGGGCAGCCGGAGGGGCTCTCTCCTCTCTGACACCTGTCTCCTGGCAGTGTCCCTGATGACATCTGCATACATGTCTTTAGAAAGGACCTGCCAGTCTTACTCTCCCACCCCGAGATGGGCACACATGGGTGCCGAGATGTTGTCACTGGTTTATTCAGCCTATCCGCGTAACGACAGAAACTTGGGGGACTCAGTAAGGAAGTGGCCTAGCCTGAGGATTTTTATTCCCTAGAAGGAAATGACTTCAGGGTCCATCCCAGCCCCCCTTGTCTGGGAGACCTTAGGCCAGAGGGCTGGACCGGAGTGACCTCTGAAGTCCCTTCCTGCCCTGGCTTTCTGTGATGCCCTGGTGCTGTTCAGAATTCAGGTGCATTTACCCTCAAGGTTCACACAGGGGCCTACAGGCACACACGCCTTGTGGTCTTGTTGCCAGTTCTCTGCCACCCTGGATTCTGCCTCTTTTAGGTTCATGCTGTGCTGGTGTGAAATTTCGCCTTCACCATTTTCACGCCATGTAGTGGCGCCAGGTGAGCAGCATGGGTAACTGTCGTACTGGACACATCCAAAATGGTGCCCTGAACCCAAAGGCAGCTTGGCAAAGCCACAGCTATCTCTTTCCTTATCCAGTATGAGCCAAGAATAGGTGACAACCTTAAAAAAAACTTAGTGATGATGCCCATTTGCACATAAGCATTGAATGAAAGCCTGACAGTCTGACAGAGTGTTTGTACGGCCTCAAAAAACCCCTACAGAAGGTCAGCCCCATGACCTTTTATGAGCAAATGAATCCAGCTAAATGATGTTTTGAATAAATGCAGACTTTTGTTTATACGGCGGTACATGATTCAGAATATTAAATTGGCACTGTATGATTTCATGTGCCCCCCAGAATATCTCCCTGGTCTCTGATACAAGTCCTTTCCTTTCACAGTAGCCTAGAGAGGTTTCATAAAAATCATGTTTCTGGAGGCTGGAAGGACAGTCGCCTTGTAGGATAGGCCTCAGAAGAAGGCTTCATGTCCGTTGAGAACATTCTCCGTTTGTGGGTGTAAGTGGACGAGGCCTTTCGTTGGCTTTGAGCTGAATTAGAAGTGGAGCTGAATGTTGGTCTTTGTTCTTTTTGGTTTGAGTGGCTTTTATTTTTTGAGAAAGACTTGTTAGGTGGTAACCACGAAGCACAGTGGACTTGAGAGGTGGAGGTGCACTGGCTGAACATGCATGGGGTTCTGTTGACTAATAGCAGCCTTTGATCCTGAAGTAAACATTGTGTGTTATGTTATTGTGAACAGAACTGTCAGGAGAGCTGGAGCCCTCCCCCTCCCCTTTCCACACTTCCTCATTAGCAGCTGTCAGGGGGCTCCTGGATCCACTCATCCCCTTCTTCAAAGTGTCTGTGGCATTTTCAGAATTTTAACCTTTGCACTTTACCAATAATCAATCCAAGGGCTGCTCACCCTACAAGGAAAGCCTCTAACTTGGGCCTTTCAGGCTTTCTGTACTGGGCCTCTGAAATAAACCAAAGAATGCCCTGGTAGTAGTTAGGGACACTCAGGTACCCCTAAACTGGAAATATTTTGCCTTCTCTCTTCTACACAATAAAATATTGACTAACTTTTGAATTTAAATTGTTTTTTTCTTTTTTTGAGGATTTTTAAAAATACAATTCACATTCCCAAGTATGATCAGCATAGAGTTTATATGTGTTTTAAACGAATGTTGCCTCACCACAAAGTGAGTTGCCACTCCGAAACTATTGCTTGAGTTTTAATTTCTTTAACAGGATAGACAGCCAAAGCCTTTCAAGACAAATTAAGCTCTTCATTGATTTTCAGGACTTGAGCACTAAAAACCAAAACTAACTTTAAACTTCTTTTTCTGACTTGACTGTGTTTGCGCTTTGAGCTTAAAACAGGAGAATAGCATATTCATTCATTTATATTGTACGAAATGTCATTATTTTAGTATCAGCATCTGGGGGGGATCATTTGGCCTGAAATTCAGTTTGATTTAACAAGTATTCATTATTCACATGCTATGTGCAAGGCACTGGGAATTGAAGCTGCTAAGTAGACTTAGCCATCAGAAAAATGATGGGGTGAAGAGAGACACAGAAAAGTAGATCTAAAGTCTCTCTACAATCCTTAGAGAGGGCAGGGAGCCCCCCCCCAACCTGGGGGGGTTCAAGGCCAGCCCCAGGAGGTACTCTAAAGGAGCCTTGAAGGGAGGTGGAGATTTGAGTGGGGGGCCACACTGACATCTCCACTTCCCAAGTCACACATTCTCTTGCATTATCTTTCTGTCTGGAAAGTGCCTACCATGTTCTCACTGTTCTTTTTCACCTCTCCTGAGTGGTTTACAAAGAGCCGGCCTTCTGTTCAAAGGGCGGCTCCTCAGTCCCCATAATATGAGGAGAAGAGAATGAGAAAAAAAAATCCCTCAGCATGTGCTCCACCAATGCAGCCTGGGGCAGAGGGGGCCTGAGAGCTCAAACTTTTAAAGGAGTTTTTAAAATTTAAAAACCCCAAACCCAAAGACCAGGTTGTGGGGCGGGCAAAGCCGTGCTCACTTCTGACGTCTGTTGGCTAAGCTTTAAGTAGTGGGGTAGCCTTTTTCTCATGGTTGATGTGTCACATTCATCCCTGACCATTGATTCATGTTAGGAGGATGGAAAGGCTGAGTTGCCCTTTTGGGGGGGGGTTGCACAAGAAAGTTGAGGGCTGTCCATCAGTGTACCACATTACAGAGTGAGCTTTGATTCTCCTGACTTTCTGTCTGTCGTCATCTAACCCATTCCGGGCCCCAAATCAGATGACTGGTTTTGAAAGGTTACAAAGGACAGTTCTGTTCACAGCACACAGACCTCATCTGCTGGCAGGGAACCTGTCTGTTTAACCAAGGACAGCCTGTTCCCCTACCGTTCATTCTACCTTGTGGTTGGGGGAAGTGGATATTTCCACCTGTTGATGCCCACTGCCTTTACGTTTCTTTGTGTCAGGTTGCATTCAGTTAACAGTACCATGGATGTGCACCCCACGGATGCGCCCACAGTCCTGAACTGACCTGGCTATGGGCCCAAGCGCACAAGGGGCCATGGCTCCACAGTGGGAGGCACACTTCCTCCCATGTCCTCTTCAGTAAGGCAAGTAGCCCCAGAGAAATAACAGGAAACCATAGCAGACACTAGTGGATTCATCAGTGCCGTGGAAGCCTTGGGTCCCACTGAAGGAAGGACATTGCGCTAAGCACGTTATTGAACACTTAGCATTTGTCTAGCTTCTTTTGTGTGCTGGGCACAGGCTGCCTTTTGCTCAGATGGCATGCTTGGCCTCAGTGAAGGGGCTGCCAGGTCACTGTCAGCTACCTGGGCCACTGGGATAGGCCTTCCTTCCTGCATGAGGTGCCACCTGGACCGAGTCTGGAAAGAAACCAGCCATTCTTGTGCAGGGAGGAAGAGGGGAAGAGTGAGGGTCTATGCACAGGAGACAGGAACCTTGAGGGGCACTGGGGGCTGTGTGTGAGAACCAGCAAGAGACCAGAATGGCCAGATCATTGACCATATGGAGAAGGGTCATGTGTGACCCTAGAAAGGGGGCTTGGAAGAAGGCTTTAAAGAGCTTTAAAGGCCCAGTGGGGTAATTTCTATGTGACACCAGAGCTCATATTGAGGAGTGGGATGTGGTCATCTTGTAGATTGGAGGAGCAAGGACTTTTGGCAACTCTGCCCACCAGACCAAGTATACCGTCATTCACAGGCCATGTACATGGTCCATAGCTCACGGGGGTGAGCTCAATGAGGTGTAGCACCAATTACATCTAGCTTTTGTCAGGTACAGTGCCGTGTACACAGTAGGCCCTCAATCCATGAAAGAAAACCAAGCAGAGAATGGGAAGTCTAAAGAGCCCAGTAGAGCTGGCCTTGCTTCTCTTTGTCCAGTGCAGGGAGAAGGGGTGAGAAACATGGCATGTGGGCGGGGGAGAGGGAGGCTGGCACTCTCTGCCTGTCCCTCTCCCTCCCTTTCCCTATGTCAGAAGAGCAAGATAAAGAGCTGGAGAATGGCTGGTGGCCATCTAGTTGGGCCACACCTGGACCGTAAAGGAGGGAGGGATGGAGGCATGTGAAATACAGCTGGAGAAGCAGGTTAGAGTCAGATGTGGGGGAGCCAGAAACGCCAGGCTAAGGAACGGCTCCAGGGAGAGGAAGTAAGGAGGGGGGTACAGAAGGGTGGTCTGAACCAGGAAGAGGGACTGGGCCCAAAGACCAGTCAGAGGCCCCTACAGTTGTGAAAGGAAGATGTCCTCTCCGGGGCGGGGGGTTGGGGTGGCCTCTGAGCATCAAAGGTAAGAAGCAGAGATGCCCCGGAGTGAGGGACAGACAACTGGGAGGCGGCTGGAAGGGTGCTGGGGCCACCAGCAGAAGCCAGAAAGTGCTGGAGGAGGAGCAGCTGGGTTCAGCTTAGGGTTTGTAGAGATCGTGGGGCCAGGGGACGGGTTGGCCAATGTGACAATCAGGCCGGAGATGGGGCTTGGAGAGACAGGCAGAGGGAGAGGGAAGAAGGCCCAGGAGGGAGTCATGGTGGGAAGGGGTGCCAGTGTGCATGTGCGTGTGCCTGTGCATGTGTGGTGCAATGGGAAACCTCCGCATACAGAGACAAAAGTGAAACAGGCCCTCCCTTCAGAGAGCTTATATTCTCTTAGGGCAAACACCCTTGCAAGTTAAAGTCAGTGCAGAGTGGTTTCTATGGGGCAGAAATCACAACGTGCTGCTTCCAGGAAGAGCCTGAACTCTCCTTCCTCAGTACTTCTGCTCGCAAAGGCTGGCCAGCGTGCCAGGCCTACATGGAAAGTTCTGTGCTAGTGTCTGTGTCCATGGTCCAAGGAGAAGCTTGTCCTCAGGAGGCCGGTCAGCAGCTGGTTAATTTGTCTGAGGCCTAGAGCAGCTCCTGACGATGACCGGCAAAGGCAGGGGGGTGCAGCAGATTGGAGGTCCACAGGCCTGGGTTCAAATGTTGCTTCTGTTACTGCCGGTTTGAGTCAAGTCTCCTGGAGTCTCTTTCCTCCCTGTAAGAGGAAGGGGCTGAATTAGAATCGCTGCTTCTCCACCCAGTGATAGCATCTCAGTAGAATTGGTTTCCTTCCTAATCCCAGGTATTTTATTTATTTAAAAACATCCTTAGAAGGAGGTCCACAGGCCTAATCAGACTGCCAGAGCTGTCCGTGATGTCAAGGAAGGCGCTGACCCCCGTGTCAGACAGAGGGCCCTTCCAGCTCCAGGTCAGTGACCTACGAGGGGGAGCTCAGAGGGTTTCAGTGACTCGGAGTCGTTGTTACGTATACATGTACACAGGCACATGCCCCTACACATATACCTGCATGTATAATATGCACACATACACACATGGACACATATGCCTTTGCAATATACCTGTATAGACACACAGCACGTGATACACGTGTATGCACATACACACATAATTATACATGCACACATACACGCACCTATAAATGTATGCACACATATGCATGTGTGCACACACATACATGCACATATACAAAGACACATATATTTCAGTTCAGTCATCTCTGGCTCTTCATGACCCCATTGGGGATTTCTTGGCAGAGATCCTGGAGCGGTTTGCCACTCCCTTCTCCAGCTCATTTTACAGATGAGGAAACTGAGGCAAACAGGGTTAGGTGACTTGCCCAGGGTCATACAGCTAGTGTCTTAGATCTCCCTGACTGCAATCCCAAGGCTCGATCCACCATGCCACCTAGCTGTATGTGTGTATACACATGTGTGTTTATTTTATATACATATATACAGACATGCATTGTGTATATACATATATATGCACACACATATGTATAGGCATTGAAAAGTGTCAGGCCATCCCTTCCCCACCCTGCACCCCCAGATTAAATCTGGCTGTCAGAGCTACCCCAGCAGCAGAATGCTCCCAGAAGATCTCTCTTTTACACTTGGGGAAGCTGAGGCTCAGAGAGGAGAAGGCCATGCAGCTGGTGAGTGTCTGAGATGGAGTTTGTCCCCAGGCTGCCTCCAGTGAAGGTGCGCCCCTGTGGCCACACCGCACTCAGTGGCTTACTAGAGTCCTTCCGCTTTCATTTTCCCTTTCTTGCCAAAACAGGAGACCGAAGGTCTAACAAAACCACAAAACTCACCTTCCTTGGTTGCTGAAGTTCCAAAGACATCGGCCTTTTCTGTAAAGCCATGGCCTGGCGGCACGGTGTGGCGCGGCGTGGCAGCTGCCTCTTGGCTCTCTCCCCTCAGACCCGTCCAGTTCCCATTTGCTTTGTTTCTGGAGCCACATAAAAGAGGAGCAGCTGGCCAGACGCTTTTGTGTTGGGGGTTTTTTAATAGCTGCATGTTGGGGAAACAAGGAAGTGGTTCTGTAGTGGCTCTGGGGCAAATATTTAAAGATTTTGAAGAGGCTTCCGATTCAAAGGCACGTGCTCTTGGTTTGCAGAAAACTCAGCTCTAGACACCAATTTTTTTTCCATTGGTGATTAAGAAGTTCTTCTTGTAAATCGATAACTTATATAAACTGATGAATAATGTTAAAATTAACCAGTTCCTAATGAACAAATAGCTGACATCCAGAGATAAAATCAGCAAGGTTTTGCCAAAGGGCTCCTGTGTGTTTGGGAAACAGGCTGCCGTCATTGTGGCCCTCCGGCCCTAACCTGTCCCACGGCTGCTGCTTCCAAACAGTGGAAACCATCACCTGGAAGAGGAGGGCCCCTCTCCCCCAAAGCCTTATTAATGCCAACACCCAGGATAAGAGGGAAGCTTCTGAGCAGATGGTTTCTGGAAAGTGGTTGATAACCCAGGAGGAACCACCTCAGTCTGAAAGGCCTTAAGTCACCAGTGTGGCCCTACTTGGGTGTAAGGTAATATGCCACTAGCAGAGACAGTTTAGCTCATGAGTAAGCATCTCCCGAGTCTTTGGCCAGAGTCTTTAGATTGCCTAAACTAGCTTTTCCTCTTTGGCGTAAACATTCTCAAAATGACACAATTACTTTATTTCCAGCTTTAATAGCTATTAATTGGCACTTTGTGCTTTGACCATTAAATAATTTACCAGTCTGAAATCTGAAAAGAGATTGTCTGGGGGAGGAAGGGAGGAGAGGAAGCCTTCCCTCTCCACCACAACTGGGCACTTTTTTTAATTTTTAATTTTATTTTTTTGGCGTTTGCTGCCGTATTGCTTCCTTCCTGGAAGCCATTCATTTCGCAGATACCCGCTTCTTTGGGGTGTTACTTTCCTACGGCGAGCATCCTCACACCTCTAGACCTTGACCGCGTTCCCACAGAGGAGAAAGAAGCTTTGTGCTAGCAATTACCTAACATTGTCAGAAACTGACTGCAGGCCTCTTTCTAGTCATAACAGAACAACCACATAATGTAGCTTTATAGCGCATGATTAATAGAGAATAATTACGCGTCTTACAAAGGGTGCAATATTTCTTATAAATTGACTAGAATGGTTTCCTGTAGATTAAAGGACTCTTCATTATTTTACCAGGCTTCCCGAAGCCCAGTCACTGGCCTAGGCTAGCGTGGTAGTGGATGTAAAGAGTGCACTCGAGGGTGGGACCCCGGATGGGAGAGCCCTTGGATGCTCCGCGCCTGACTGAAGGCTCTCTGACCTCTACGGACACACAGAGACTGAGACGGCAGAATGGAGAAAGGGGACGATTGTTCATCTCTTTATTTCTCCTCTTTACTGCCAATATATAGAGTTAGGTCTTTAAAAAAATGGCCCATGTGTGACATTATACAATAATGCCATCATTGGCATGGGGACAGAAAGATAACATTGGATTGATTACATTATTTTCTCCACTGTAAGCAGCTTATAATGAATAATAAATCATATTTGTTTTAGGATGAGGAGGGACATCAAGGCGTAGAGTATATTCATGGGAAGAGCCTTTCAGGAATGGGGAATCTTCAGGGCAAAGCTGGGGATCCCGTTTTCCCAGAACCAGGAAGCCTGTGAAGTACAGTCATTGCAATTTACAGACTGCAAATGGTTTGATTGGGATTCATGTGGCTCTGGAGGCTCATACAGTGGGCAGTGATGATCAAAGTAAAAGCCTGGATGTTGGGAGGCTTGTCTACATCCTTCAGTGGCTGCCACCAATCCATAAATTAGCTTACTGGATTTTTACATCCTTGTGTTTTATTGGCTCTCTTAACTTCACACAGGAACATAAAACGAAATTATTTCCAAATGGAAAGACATGAAAATTTGGTGTTTTTAAATGAACCTTTCTGATTTAAATTCTCTTGGGATTTTAGCATATATTTTGGGAACTATATATTTCATAGTTTTTTTTTGCTTGGTTAACTTATTTACATAAAACCCCAAAGACACATTTTAGTCCAAAACTTTGCCCCCCCCTCATATGAATTTTAAGTCAGCTGTTTATAGCAGGAGCCACTCACCCTGCTGTTTCTTCCTGTGGTTCTCTGCTTGATGAATCTCCTTGGTTGGCCCATGGCATGGGATCCTACATGATGTGAAACATGTTATTGCTTATTTTGAGAAGAGTGATTTGCTGGCAGTAGGCTTCTTTAAATCCAGCATAATGAGTGTGAGTTGGCTTTTTGAATGGGAAATTATGCCTTTAATTGAAAGTAGAATTTATGAAGGGAACAGAACAGAGATGAGGAAAAAAAATGAGTATTGTTCTCCTGTATTAATTTTGGTATAAACATTTTGAACCCTGATTTGAAAGTAGTTTCCCAGAGTCATGTTTGGGCCATAATGTGTCCAACCTTTACTACTCCGACCCTTTACAAAAGGGAATTACTTTTTTGGGTCACATCCCTGAAATGATGGGGGTTTATAGATCTCTTTGCACCTTTGGAATAAGTGGGTTGCTTAGCTGTTGTCCTTTGTTCTCAAAGAAGACCAAAAGAACGTCAGGATGTTGGGGTCAAGGTACAAAGCCTCAGGGTAGATGGTAGCTGATCAGACCAGTGCAGACTTGGAAGACTCTACCACTAGTCACTAGTCCGTGGGAACATTTGGAGTGGTGCTGGCTCCAGATTCATGCATCACTGACAAATGGGAAGGAATAGAACGTTAGCCTTCTTCCCTGTTCATTGGCCCGGTGTGGACTCTTTGAAAGAGTTTTGTGTGCTAGAAGAAAGATGAAATTATTTTGCATTACATATTGGGAAATAATCAGGTTCCTTGCTCTAAAGGAAACAAGGAAAGGAGTGTTATAAAGGAGTATTATTTCAAGATTACATGGATTAGTATTTGTAAAGCTTGAGAAATAATAATCATAGTAATAGCGATCATTCATACAGCTCCTTTAAGGTTTGCAAAACCCTGTACAGTGATGATTTCATTGGAGGGAGGTGATACTGCTATCCCCTGTATACCAGCAAGGGAACTCGGGCTGAAAGAGAGTGGGTCCTGTTCCCTCTGTTCTGTGGCAGCCACCCGTCTGCCCCATGCAGTGCAGCCAAGTAGGAGAAATCAGAGGCATCACCAAGGCCCCACTTGGTGATTAGATGGGCAGTGAGGCTCATCCACTATGTGGTAAGCTCCCTGAGGGCAGGGACTCTCTTTTTCCTCCTTATGGATCTCCAGCACTTAGCACAGTGCCCGGCTCACACGGCGCCAACTTAGCCCGTGTTTGTTGCTCTTGATGACAGTTTGCATTTCTCCAGGACTGGATGACCACAGGGAACTTTCACATGCATGATCTGTGCACGCAGCAGGTGCTTCGTCAGGTCACGATGATAGTAAATGCTTGTTGGATTGGATCGGCTCACATTCGGTCCACACAGCAATCGTGTAAAATAAATACTGCGAGTCTCGCCATGCCCCTTTCAGAGACCAGGAAACTGAGAGCCCGAGAAGCTGTGAATTGCCCACAGCCAG
The DNA here is from genome assembly GCA_028646575.1 of Pseudocheirus occidentalis. NCBI lineage: Eukaryota > Metazoa > Chordata > Mammalia > Diprotodontia > Pseudocheiridae > Pseudocheirus > Pseudocheirus occidentalis. The sequence goes on along the minus strand of CM053597.1, from coordinate 13,174,326 downwards.
ACAGCTACAGGTACAGGTGAGGCTCCCAAGTGGGCCACTGACGTGTTCAGTGCCCAAGAGCAGCAACTGCTGATGCCGATGACCATCTGGCTCCCAGTGTCATCTTTCAGGCGTCTTAGAGAAAAGGGATTTGTGTCCCACTTTATGCACCAGCTCTCTCTTGTTCATTCAGACTTTGACTCTTCTCTAGCCACACATGTATCTTCTTGGAAATGCCACTGTTTCCATCCATTTCTACTTATAAGAATAATATTCTGAGAAGCAGGTGTCAAGTAAGACCTTGTTCTGATAACTTTATGCCTCTTTCATGTGTTTGGGGAAAATATTCATCTTTTCCCTTTTTTCCTTCAGTAGCCTCCTCTAGCTGCTCTGATGCTATAGGGGAAGCCGAGGCTCAGCTCTCCCCTCTCATCTCCCTATTACTAGGTTACACATACTCAGATAGGGGCAGTTAGATCAGTTTTCCCTTAATATGTACCAATTTAATAATCAGCCTGCTGCAAATTTAATTTCTGAATTACTTTTGCCCCCTCCCCCACTTACACAGTGCATGTACATATTTATCCATGAATCTGGGAAGTTGGAACAGTCATAATCAATTGAATTGCTGTTGGCATTGATTTTAAAATATTTATCTTTTAGAAAAGAATTAAATTGAGATCCCTTAATGCTCTTGCAAGAGGATTGTTTTGGAAGATATATCTCTTGAAACTTGTAATTCATTTTATTTTCTGTGTATCTCACTAAAATTAAATAAATTTAGACTAAGAATCCATTCGGACACATACTTGCATAAGAAGTACTGCCCTGGTGGGAGGGACCGGGGTTGGGCTTGCTTAGCTCTCCTCACGCTCGATGGATTTCTGAAAGTCTTCATGGGAATTCATTTTTTTCAACATAATTCTATTTTCTCATTATAACGTTTAGAGATACTTTTATATTTTTCTGGCCTTAAAGTGGCAACAGTTCTTCACATTCCACTTTTACATTTCTTTCTCGAGTAGTTCATGCTCCATCAACCACCCTAACTATCCAGAGGCCACAGCCCCTTCTGCCCGCGACTCTTAGGGAGTTTTGTGCTTTTTTTGATGTGAGCCTGTCTGGTTTTTTGTTTTTGTTTTTGATGAAGCCAGGACTTCTCTGGCCACTTGAAAAAACTCTGCACCTTTATCCTATCTTAAAGTTTCGTGGAATGAAATAACAAGTCGATGAGCGGGCCCCACCTGCACGTTCCACCCTCTTCCACATACTGTGATTACACCTCGGGGTTGGGGATGTCAGATTAAGTTACTATTTCAGAGTTCTTTCAGAATCCCATAAAAATTGGAATTTGAGCATTGGACGAAAGCCAGAAAAAAGGGGTAGTCGCCTGACACATGGAGGTGGATGGGATTGATGTGGTCACTGTGGACCGGATGCAGCCTTTTAAAAAAAATTTTTCTACACGGGAGTAATAAACTTGCATTGTCTTATAAGTTCATTTAAATCTTCGCCTAACAGCATTTTTTGAAGTGCCCAGAAACAAAAAGATTCTAATACTTCAATTTTCAGTTCAAGTCCTAACTTTATAAAGGAAGAAAATGTTTGTAAGAAGTTGCATATCAATTGGATTGCATTTATCCCTGACTAAAGGTTAATATTGCATATTGTTTTCAATTAGGACTACAATAGATTTGGCTGGTGGGTAGGAGAAATGAAGGGAACCGTTGGCTTGGTGCCTAAAGCCTACATAATGGAGATGTATGATATTTGAGAGTCCTGGGTAAGTACATTTTAATCCAATCTTCTGTAATGGCTCATATGTTCTCTTGTTCTGGGTGGTGGTCGTTTTTGTTTTTAACGTGTCTTTCCCTTTTTTGAAGCTGTTCTAGTGGGCCTGTCAAAGATTGTTTTCTTCCCACCCTTGGAAAAAAAATGTTTAATTAAAAAAAGCTTTGTGAGATTTCTCTTGGAGGTAACTGGCTACTTTTCTCATCTACCTTTTTGCAGAAATCCTGCTTGTAGCCCTGTGGGCCAGCTTCTGAATCACATCTGAAAACATGATTTTTTTCTAATCAGCAAATCCTAACACTTAGAAATGAAGAAAGAAGTTGGAACTTGATTTTTCATTGTAGCCCAGGAGATGCTGTGGCTTCAGCGAGATAATCCATGCGTCAGGCAACTGTTCTTCTTTCTCCGTGTTTCAGAAAGTCATCAGTATCTTCTTCCCATTCATCTCTGCCTGTAATTTCATACACTCCTCCTTTACAATGTTTTAATGATCATAAATTAAAGCAGTCTGGTACACACGGTAAAATTATTATACTTGTTGCTATTCTGCGCGAGGAGCAATCATAGTTTTTATTTATTCAGCTGCTTTTGTGTGAATCCGATCATTTGGCTCTGGAAGAACCCAGCACTGTTTCTCAAATGTTGAATGGCCATTCTTATCAGGGCTCTTGTAATGCCCATTACTCATACTAAGTGAAGTTTTGTGGCCACAATGTCTAATTTCACCGACATTTCCACTTAATGTATCTTAATGAGGCAAGTTTTAAAGCGGGCCTTCCACATTCAGAGAACGTGATAGAGCGCAGGGGGTGATTTATTTTTGGTATTTCACATAGTAGCAACCTTTTATCATGAAAGAATTTATGTCTTATTGGCAAATTTGCATCATATTAAATGTGACCACAAGAAGGAAAAATACTGGTGTGGAAAAACACAACGTTGTGTCAGCTTCTGGGTGAGCACCCATTAAAAACCATTTGGGTTATTTGCAACATGACTGCAGAGACAGGGGGGCTGCATCGCCGCTGAGTGTCCTCTACCCCATCTGCTGGAAGAGCTGCCACTGCCATTTCACTGTATTCAGTGGAAGAAGTTGGTCACTTTAAACTTAGGTACCTCCCTTGGCCTGTGAGCTGGTTGCTAGATGACAAAGCGCAGAGTCGTTTAGACCTGGACAGGGGCCTTCGGTATCCCCTCGTCCAGCCCCCTCACTTTATTAATGAGAAGAGAGGCGGACGTTTCTGGAGCATTCATTCTCCAGTAGGTAGACCTGGGATGATGTTAGCCTCCGCCTGCTACCCACCTTTGGCACATAGGGGTTTGACATGCCCTAAATTCTGATGTGTTGGAAAAGCCTTTACAGGAGATCTTAGCTCCTTATAGCTGTACGTCCCCAGGGAGCTTTGGACTAAAGCAGCCTTCCCCCATTCTCCCGTCCCCCCCACTTTTTGTTTTTAACGATATAAAAATCTGTACAGAAATGACAGGCCTTAGCAACGTCAGAGCCGCTGGGAGGATTTCATCACCATTTTCTCATCTCTGGGAAACTGGCAAACTCGTATTTGGGATCAAACTCATCACCAATTTCACACATTAAAAATAACAAAGGCTGGATCGCCCTTCCTGTATAATTCAGAAAAATTCGACATCTTAGTCTTTAAAAGAAACCAAACAATCAGATACATTTGAGCATCCAGACCAGATTAGCAAAAATAGCTGACCTTGGCCTGGAGAGAAGCTTCTGCACTCCGAGGCAAAGCAAGCTAGATTTTCAAGTTAGGTCGCTAAAAAGAGAGAAATATCCGGGTAGAGTAGAACCAGACAGATGGGCACGGTCTGGGAAGCTTTTTGCATTGCCGCATTGGGCCAGGAGATGGCAGCAGCTTTTCATCGCATGGGGAACCGTTTTGAAACCCTTCCCCCACCTGGGCTGCAGTCATCTCTAATTGAGAACAGTTGGAGAATTCCTTCCTCTTTTTTTTCCCCCTTTACTGTTAATCCAGGAGAGGGAGTCCTTTGCCAACCGATGAATAACAATGTCTGTCCAGACTTTCTCCCAGTAATGGTGGCATGAAGGGCTCCGCTGCCACTGCCACTTTCCTTGGGCTCATTGGGGGAGGGTGAAGAAAGCTGATGCCACCATGCACAGGGAGAGTCATGAGCAGCACATCCTTCTCCCTAGGTCCAGGTCCAAGCAGGGCATGGGTGCTTGGTGAAATCCTTTGTACATCAGGGGGAAAGTTTCCTTTACACCCTAAACGGTATTACTCAAGTGATGCTCAAGTCCTGCATGTTATTAATGTGATTTTAAACAATGCAGATTAGAAAAGATGGGAATGGTCATGTTTTTGTTCTCTTTGCTTCACTTTTATTTGTTTTTCCATGAACTGAGAACCAATTTTTTCAAAGGTGATTGTAAGTCATATTTCACATAGCATTTTGCTTGATGATTTGCACTGTACTGAATTTGTACGCTCTCACCATCAGATCTTACAATAATGTTCCACTCTGCAAATTTTTAAGGTTCAAATAAAGTTTAATTGTTTGCAAACTGTTATGATGCTAATAATTCAACAGCCTGCTGTGTTACTAATGAAATTACTTTGTTATGATTAATTTGGAAAATAGTGTGTTGATTGTAGTAATTAAGCCCAACAAGGTACAGTGAATGATTCTAATGCCATCTGGCCTCCAAACTGAATGAAGAAATGAAATAGGGCTGTCATCGGAATGTATTCAAAATAGTAAGGATGATACAAATGTCTGTTATTGCTGAGGGACCGAGACTTAACCACAGCTCACTCAGTGCTCGGCTTCCTACTTGTATACAGGGAACATTTTCTCTGGTGGAAAAGTCTGGGTCTGCTGGTATTCTTCAGGCATGCGGAATGGATCATTCTGTTCACCTCCAGTGGATGGTGGCGGATTTAGTATGAGCTCATTGTAATTACAGATAATCCTAGAAAACATCCTCATTCATTGGAAAACTCACGTTCCACCACTCTCTGGGTCACTGCTCCAGTCCCACCCTGGGCTCAGCTGTTGCTGTGAGGACCCAGCCTCACCCAGCCCTTACGAGGACAACATTCTAGGCCAGAGCTGGCCCTGGTGCATTGGTCAGTCAGAGGCTGTACCTCTCCTACTGTTTTTACAGTTTCTCCATTTAAAAAAAATCAGGGTTCTGCCACAGTGAAAAGAGCACTAGATCACAAGTTAGTCATTGCAGTGTGTGGGCTGACTGACTTCTATAGTATCAGGAGACCCGAGTTCTAACTGCGCTTTGCCACCAGCTGGTCTATGCCCTTGAACAAGTAGTTTTGAGTCTTCCTCAGCCTCAGTCTCATTTGTTCGATGACAGAGTCGGCCTGTATCATTCTGGATGACTCTGAGCTCTAGAGTTATTCATTGTCTGGCCACCTGCAGTTTGGGTCCTGAAGGTAAACAGCCATAAGAGTGTCGAGGCTGCCGCCAACATGGGCCACAAGGCTGAGTTGTGCTGATGGAGCCTGCCCAGGGGTGTGGAGTCCTGGATTTTTCAGGTTTTTCCAGGCCAATTCTTCTGCCCAAACCTCACAGAGACATGCTTTCTGCTCACTGCTCCCTCTCTCAAACAAACTCAGAGAAGACTGTCTATAGGGTCACAGATGCTAGGGGGACTCAAGCTTCATCGAACCGTTGAAAACCCATGGCTTTGCTTGGATGTACAGGATGCCCAAACAATAGGGAATAGTAATTCATCCAACCCAGTTGAGTCCTGAGTTTTGTACCCTATTAAGAGACAAGCATAAGCGGAGCATATTCCTAAAATAGTGTTCTGGGTTTTTAATTTGCCATAGGTGTCTAACTTAAGCCTTTGGCCATCAAGAGGGGAAACTAGCCGTGTCCAGGCACCCTCTGCTCCAGCCAGTCTGACCAGCTCCTCCTTTCAAAGGTGATCTGCCCCTAAAAAGCTTCTCTAAACCCTGTGAGGGTTATATCTAGAGTGTTTATCCCACCATTTAGCAGCTGACAGGATCGTGGAAGCCTCAGGTGGTATTTGATTATGCTATGATTTTGTTTAGTTTGGCTTGGTTTTTTGGCTAACGAGGTTGCCTATCTTAAGACTAGCACGTTAACTAAGGATGTGGGAACTCACATGGTTGGAAATATGAAGCAGGCACTCACTTTTTAGCTGAGGTTGGGTTCCCCAGGCTTGAGACTTGAATGACTTAGAGAAAGGGCAGACAAAACCCCTTTCTCCTTGACTAGAGGGCTTCCTTCTGGTGTGTTTTGGTCCCCTCTGGCAGTCAGTCTGGTCAAGCCCATGAACCCATTCTCAGACCCCCCCCCCAGAAACCCACTTTGAATGCATTCAGTAAAATAGATGATTTCAGAAGAAATCAATTATATTGATATACTGTTACTGAAATATTTTTAAAACTACTTCATGGAATCTAGGGCTAGTCAGTTTTCTACCTTTTCCCCTGAATATCCAAAATCAACACTTTTCAACTCTTGGAAATAATATTTTTCTAAAGATCTCCACTCCTCACCCAAAACAGTAACAAGTGGAATTGATTTGAATGTTAGGGAAGACCAGAATAGGAGGGGAGAAAGGAAGAGCTTTTAATTTTGAGCTCCTCACAATAGTTCTGTTTTCCTGCTAAAAAAAATTCCTCGTTGAGTCTTTGATTCAAAGACGATAGAGAAAGCAAGCGTCTTCTGACTTCTTTGTCCACTCCTGCTTTCTGGGCTTTGTTGCTCACGGGGCCCAGCCCAGCATCTTTCTGATTAAATCTGATCCATGACAACTAAAGGGCCCTTTCTAATTCCTGAGCCCAAGACCATCTTCTTCACCAGATGGGGAAGGAAGCTTTGGAGGCAGAGGATTCCACAGTGGCCAAATCCAACTGCAGTTTGGGGGGGGGGGGTGTTATTACATACTCCTTGGTTTAAGTTGGGTTTTCATTGAGAGGTGGTGTTTTTGAAATGGGCAATTCTCTGGAAATTTGGATTCTGAGAGCTTTGAGGCTCTAGGATCGAGGGTACTCCACATGTGTGAGGTGCCATGTTTAGTGGAAGCACCAAATTCGTCTCCCCCTCCCTTTACCCATGCCTGGCCTTTGTGTCAGACCTAGCTTCCCAAGATGGTGGTGACACCCAGTAGAGCCCAGAAAAGCGAGGCCTCAAGATTCTCTCATTGTTATCATGACTTTCCTGTTCTTGTTCATCATTTGCTTCCAGCTAGATGAGAACTACACTTGTCTGGCTTCTCTTTATTGGCCTTAGATCTGCAAGAGGAAAATGTAACCGCTGTGACTCATATGCATAAATGGTGCCCGTTTTGTAGCTTGAGCTACAATTCACCTCTTTTGTGGGGAAATTGCCCCACAGGTACTTTCTTTTTTGTTTGTTTGTTTGGGTTTTTTTTTGCTTTTTGGAGGACAGTTGGGGTTAAGTGACTTGCCCAAGGTCACACGGCTAGTTTTTTTGTGTGTGTTAAGTGTCTGAGGCCGGATTTGAACTCAGGTACTCCTGACTCCAGGGCCGGTGCTCTATTCACTGCGCCACCTAGTCGCCCCCCCCACAGGTACTTTCAAAGGACAGAAATAGATAATGAATGGAATAAATGTTCACTGGTTAAAGATGACTGCTCCAGAAGAAAGGGAATCCCAACAGATAAGATCTTCCTCTTCCCGTCTCCCCTGTTCTGACGGGAGCACATGTGGAGAATCTCAGTTACTTAGTAAGCCTTCCCCCACCAGCCTGGACCATGCGATGAGAGCCGTGCCAGCCTTCAGGGTTTGAATCTGAGTTCAGCCACTTAATTCCTGTGTAACCTATATTGGCCTCAGGTTCCACATCTGTAAATTAGGCAGAATGGACTAGATCAGAGGTTCTTAACCTGGAGTCTGTGAATTCAGTTTTAAAATATAGCTATATTTCAAGATAATTGATTTATTCTATCATCCAATATTTTATTGATCTGAAAAACATTTTGAGAAGCGGTCCATAGGCTTCCCTGACTGACAGAGGACCCTGTCCCCAGTTCCTTTCCCAGCTCTGCTTCTCACTCCCTAGACCTGGACTCTGCCTCAGCCACCTTCTCCCCCTGCAGGTTCTCCTTCCTGCCCTCAGCCCCCTTCTCCTGTTGGTGATGACCCCCCAGGTCCCCTGGAAACTGACTCTGAGGGAAGGTCCTGGCCAGAAGTTCTGCTTCTGACTCAGCTTGACCGGCGCGTCTGGCGCAGGCTCCTCTGCCCTTCATCTTCTCTCCAGCAGTCTCTTGTTTATTTTCTTCCCTCTTAGCTGCTGGAGGGAAGGGACTGTCTCTTTGCCTACATTTGTCTCCTCACTGCTTAGCACAGTTGTTGGTACACAGAAGGTACTTAATAAGTGCTTGTTGGCTGACCACACGCACACATACAACTCTTTTTTTTTCCACATACAACTCTTGATAATAATAGCATCAAATGTTTATCTAGTGCTCTCCAAGTATCTCATTTTACCCTCACAACAGCACCAGGAGGCATTTTACAGATGGAAAAATGGAGGCACAGAAGCTGAACAACTTGCCCAGGGTCCTGCAGTCCCTCAGCTCTGAGAGTGGAGCTGAGCCCAGGACTTCCTGACTCTGAGTCAGAAAGGGGCCAGTAGCCTCAGGTCCCATCCAGTGGTAGTTCTGAGATCAGATGGCAGCTTTGACCTTATAGGAAGCAGCAGGTCAACCAAGCTCCCAGCTCAGCCTCAATGTGTGGTAGGTGCTTGGTTGTCTTCAGGGCTGGTCCAAGACATTGGATCATTGGAAAGTCACTCACAAATGGACCACAGTGGCCACATTATCACCCGAGCATCTGCAATTTTACTCATATGAGAAGTTTCCTCCCGATTTAGTCCCATCCAGGCCTCTGATGTTGCAGGCCAAGTGAACACACGAATCTCTAGTAGCCCAGCCATTCAGGTCGCTTCTACCAATCAATCAACAAACATTGGGCACCCGCTATGTTTCTGCCACTGTGTTAGGCCCTTAGTATAGAAAAAAAAAACCCCAAACACTCTTTGCCCTCAAGGAGTGTCAGTCTGCCCAGAGAAACCATACATACACATATAAGTAAATTCCAACGTAAATGCAAGGTAATTTGGGAGGGGGCAGAAAGCTTCATGGCGGATTCTGAGATACAGAGGTGGGGGGGAATACTTGCCAAGCATGAGGGAACAGCCTGTGCAAAGGTCCAGAAAGGAGATGACATTTCCTGAGTCAGGAAGGATTAGTCATAAGCTACCTTGGCTGAACACAAGTGTATATGTGAGAACCATGTATCACCAGGCTGCAAAGGCAGCTAGAAGCCAGATTGGGAATGGCATTTCAGGAAGTGCCGAGAGACCCCCTAGTATCTCACATCCAGTTCCCTGGTTTTCTGCTTCCCTAATTCCGCTCCACTCCCTAACCCAAGTTTTAAGTGGCTGAACAGCCTGAGCCCTGAAGTCCAAGCCCAGGGACTTGAATATTTCTCCTTCTCTCCTGGTGTTGAGTATCAGACAGTAATGAGACAGTAGCAGCATTTAGTCACTGCTGAGCAATGTGGGCTTTAAACCGACAGTCCCATTAAATGGGAGACAAGCCTGTTGCCAAATTAGTCAATCTCTCTGTCAATGAGCAAATTCATTTCAGTGCTTGGTTTGATTTTGCATGATCTCTGAACTTCAGAAAACTGAATGACGCTATGGCTTGACAGGTTTATACCATTTGGACATGGACTCCTTTAAAATTAGTATAAACTTAATAAGGTGACCTCCAGAATCAAGTGAGTGACCTTGAATGGTGGATCTGTCTGAATGCTCGTTTCTTACCTCCTTGGCTTTCCAGTCATTGGGAACTCTTAGGATATCCTGGCAAGAACTAGCATTTCACTAATTAGACTGCTCTGGGGTTGAAGCACTTGAAGCACTGTCCCTGTAACTGATGTTTTTCATGGTTTAAAAAATCTCCTCTGAAACGTGTGTGCTCTCCTACGGCCCCGGAGAAAAGAGATGTGTGGCACTTGGATTGTTCCATCTGCAGCCTGGATCTTCTCTCGCCTAATGCGTGAATAATTTTTTTTTTTTACTGTAAACTGGGAAATGAATGACTTTGTGTTGTCCTGCTCTCCAGCTGCCCACTGAGTATATCTCTTAGGTGCAGGATAAGCTCTCCCATCCAGATGGATGCAGTGCTCATTTCCAATTCCCAGTTCATGCATTCATGGTCTGTAGTCTCGCTCTTGCTCCCTCACTCCGTCCCCCGTTCTCTGCTTTTCTCTTCCTCGGGCTAGCCCAGTAAGCTAAGACCTACAAGGACACTGGGCCGTTGTAATTCCTCCCACTGTACACACTGATCGGTGTCAGTTTGCTGAGCTCTGTGAGCCATCAGAAGCAAAGACAGAGAACCCGTAGCTTTAGGAGCTCCAGCGGTCTCTATCTGTTGCTCGCTTTCAGGCTGTCCGCGTACTTGTGTTCTTGTACATCACCAGTGAAGCAGCGTGTGCCATTTCTTTTCCTATTTAATTAAATGATTCCATGTTGAATAATTACATTCAAGTGCCAACAATGTGCTAGGGGCTATTCCAACATAGAATTAGTCACAGCCCCCTCCTGGACTCACAATCTAAATGAAATAGATAGGACATTAATGCATGATAGGATGAGAATAGGCTCAGGTAGGCAATGCCATATGATACTTTTATTCAAGTGTGAGAGAAGGGAAGGGAAAAAAGGGAAGAGGAGAGGAGAGAAGGGAAGAGAAGAGAAGAGGAGAGGAGAAGAGAGGAGAAGAGAGGAGAGGAGAGAGGAGAGGAGAGAGAGGAGAGGAGAGGAGAGGAGAGGGAGAAAGGAAGAGAGAGAAGGAAAGGTGAGAGAGGAGAGAAGAGAAGAGGAGAAGAGAAGAGGGAGAAAAGGAGGGAGGGAGAGGAAGAGAGAGGGGGAAAGGTAAGAGAGGAAAGCTAGAGCAAGACTGAGGAGGTTACTTAATACAATGAAAACATTTGTTTCAGTCACAATTCTTGAAGCTATATTGGCAGCTACTGAAATAAACAACTGTGAGTAGAGACCAAAGAGCTTTATGGACTGTGCATTTAAATTAAAACAATTTTTTCCTATTTTGTAACTTAGCTGATATAAATATTCCCTCCACCTTCTTGGAATACCACTCTATAACTTAGAGTAGACAGTCTTCAAGATTTGCCATGGTCCAGATGTTCATTTCCCTGGTGGTCAAGCTGTTGTTGAGCCTTTCTGAAATTGACTGCATTTGTCCCCACTTGATAAGCATCCAGTTGGCCCCTGGCCCCATCCTCAAAGTGCAAAAGCAGTGCTTTACTGGCCCAGTCTTTGTGAGTACAGAGGACCTTCAATAGCACCCAGAAGTCTTGGCAGAGGGCTTTGATGGAGAAGAATAGATGAAGTAATTTTAAAAGTTGTGACTTTGGGAGTATTCCTCTAAAAGGAGTGTCATACCTCCCTAGAGAACAAGCATCATTCAGGTGGCTGAGTATGACACCTTCTAGGGAGAGATGGTCATTAGCCATTTGGATTGGACACCCTTGTATTGGTGACCCTTTACCAAGGCTGGTCAGCAGTGAGAGACTTGAAGTCAGCAGACCTAGATTCTAGTCTTCAGCTTTAGGAAGTCACTCACCTGGTCTTGGCTGTGTCAAACTTTCTGTGCTTCCAATTTCCTCCACAAAATCCAGGTCATTGGTATCACCTGTTTTATCTACCTTCCAGGGTTGTGGTGAGAACCTAATGAGGTAATGAAGACAAGAACATCCTGTAAAACTAATCAAATGTACCAGACAGATGCCCAGACTGGATGATCGCTGAGCTCCCTTCCAACTCTTAATCTCGGTGATTTTATAAGGGATTGAATTGTTAAATTCTCATGTTTGGTGGTCTAAAAAAATGCTGCCTCCTCAGTGTTATAATGTGACTCCCATTCCACACATGCTTCAACCTGAATAATTGAGCTAAAGAGTGAACAAAACCCCAAGCAGGAATAACAGTGTTCAAATAGACTGTTGTCCCTGGTATTGCTGGGGAAATCCATGTAAATCATTTCAAAGACTTTTGAATCTGAATTCATTGTCCCTTAATCTTAGGTATGAGGAGTTTCATTGAACCTTACTTAGGATTTATCTGATCATACAAAAAGATGGGAAAACCCCCAAGTCTTGTTTTTCTATTATCTCTTACTATCAGTCAGTTCATCGTAGAATCCCAAATGTATCGCATATAGTTGGTTGGAGTTAGCTACCATTTTGTGGGCCTCTCAGCCTACTAGCAGTTCCTTCCTTAACCATTTGATAGCATTGGGTACCCACACAGTCTCTAGTTAATGACCCACTCCAAAATCAAAGCTCTCTGGTTCAAAGACTAGGCACCAGCCAGCCTAGCGATGGAGCAAGTCAATGAATTTAAGTTTTGTGAAAATACGGGGCTAGAGACAGAGCAAAATAGTAGCTCATTGCATGTTAACCTTAAAGCTTGAATGTTATAACTTTAGGCAAAGTTAATAAAAAATGCAAAAGGAGTCTTTAAATAATTTAAATTATCTAAAAAATTGAGCATATTCTTTCAAATAATTATGGCTTTTATGATCTGATTTTTAAATGCATTTTTCATGTCTTGAATTACTTCATAGATATCAAAGTAAGTTTAAGTTTATTTAAGGTTATTAAATATATTTGTTAGCAGCCAGGGCCACTCAAGACTCCATTTTTTTAGCCAAGCAACCATGATCTGTATATTAAGTAACATCCAGCATCAGTGGTTTGTTCAATAATGTCTTCTGAAATTTAGTTGTCCATGGATAGGAATTGTTCTTGAAATAAATCTCTGGAATGGGATTTCATGTTTATCTCGCCCCCAATAAAAAATGAAAACCATAGCTCTGTCATCATCAAAAACAACAGTGAAGATGACCAGTCAGGATAGTGGACAGTGAGGGAGCCCTTTTGGACTAGGCATTCTTCTTGGCATTATGAGAGATTTGTATCTCCATTGGTATCCTTTTTGGAGGGGCAGGAGCCAGAGAATGTCAGTGTAATTAAAGCTAGTAGCAGTCCATTTTAGTGAAACTTTTGCTTCCTTTTCTCAGTAATTTGTAGGAGAGAATTTCGGGCTCAGGCACACACATGCTTTCATGTGCAGCACTCACTTCCCTTGGTACAGGGGCTCATAGCAATAAATGCTCTATATTGATCACTGCTTAATTCTAATGGAAGTAGATAGACCAAAGCAGGAAAAACATTAGAGCCTCACATTTATTGCCTTAATTTTTAAACAGTTTTTACATTTTAAAAATTGATATAATTGCTGTTTCTGCTTCTCTTACTAAATATATTCTATACAATAAAATTTTCTTTAGTTTGTATCTTTTCCTATAACATAATTACATTCAAAATATGAGAAGGGTTTTCCCCCTTTCTGGTCTTTCCTTGGTGTTTTTGCATGAATTGAAAAACCTGACATGTTTGAGCTCAGTTTGGAAACACGAAAACTCATGTCAGAGCAGCACATTCAAGAATAGCATGGAGACCAAAAATTAATGGGAAAGAGCCATTTAGAGATTTTAGATTTAGTCCAACTGGTCTGCAATTTTAACCCATTAATCTGCTTTGGGAGAAGCCACAAGAAATCTTTATCTCTATAAATGAGGAGGGGTTGGGTTTTGTTGTTGGTTTGGTTTTTTTTTACCTTCAAATATATCCAGAGGGGAATCGCGTGTGTGTGTGCGTGTGTGTGTGTGTGTGTGTGTGTGTGTGTG
>CM053597.1:13116158-13154525 GCA_028646575.1 Pseudocheirus occidentalis | reverse complement strand
CAGGATCAGTTGAATAGGAGGGGATGGTATCTAAAAATAAAATTAAGAGGTGAGAGAGGAATATAATGGGAGAAGGAGAAAAGGAGAGAGAGAATAGGGTAAATTATCTCATATAAAAGAGGTAAGAGAAAACTGTTACAATGGAGGGGAAGAGCAGGAAGGTGAAAGGGAATGGGTCAACCTTACTCTCATTGAATTTGGCTTAAGGAAGGAATAACACACACACTCAATTGGTATCTTACCCTACAGGAAAGTAGAGGGGTAGGAAATAAGAGGAAGGATGATAGAAGGGAGGGCAGATTGAGGGAGAGGGTAGTTAGAAGCAAACATTTTTAAAAAGGAACAGGGTCAAAGGAGAAAATAGAATAAGTGGAATAAGTAGGGGGCAGAATAAGATGGAGGGAGATACAGTCTCTCACAATATAACTACTATGGAAACATTTTGCATAACTATACACGTACAACCTATATTGAATTGCTTATCTTCCAAGTGGGAGTGAGGAGGGAAGAAGGTAAAGAATTTGGAAATCAAAGTTTTAAAAATAAATGTTAAAAACACTGGCTTTTACATACAACTGGGAAATAAGATATACAAGCACTGGGATATAGAAATTCATCTTGACCTACTAAAAAGTTAGCGGGGTGATGGGGGAGGATATAAGAGAGAACATATTGGGGGAAAGGGTATTCAGTAGGCTAATTATCTCGGGGTGGGGGATGGGGAAAGATGTGGAGAAAATTTGTAACTCAAAATCTTGTGGAAATGAATGTTGAAAACTATAAATAAATAAAAGATTTAAAAAAAAGAAAGGGAAGATACTACATCTCCTTAATCCCTTGCCTGAAACCCTTCTCTTCCTACACACCAAAAAGAAAATGGCAGAGAGATTAGTGGTCAGGACACAAAAGAAAACCAGAAGGGAAAGGAGGAAGGTTTGGAATTCTGTGAAATTTTGCCTGGTTTAAACTTGTATTTTCCCCAAAGGCAGCAGGCCCCATGGATACCCCTAGAACAGGGGCATTAACTGTTTTTTTAAGTATCATAGATCCCTTGGGCTATATGGTGAAGCCTAAGGACCCCTTCTCAGAAGAATGTGTTAAAATGAGTAAAACAAAATACATAGGATTGCAAAGGAACCCAACTGTATTGAAATGCGGTTATTAAAATATTTCTTTAAGCCACAGATTCCATAAAGATTGCCTTTGAGAGAGACAGAGGGAAAAGAAAATAACTTCGCAATAAATAAATAGTCTCTAATGTCTCTTTGCCATTAACTTGTGCCTAACACACAGTAGGTACTTAATAAATGTTTGTTGATTGATCAATCAATTGATTCTGTGAACCTGAAAAAAAGGCTCAGAAAAAAGTTCCTGAGGACAGCCACCAACACATGGATCCTGATTAATTTTAGAGGCAGCAGAGGCGAGGGCCTAAAACCTTGAATCTAAGGACCTCTGCACCAGCAGCATCATGTCTTAGTGGAAAAACAAAACACTCAAATTCACAAGCTTGGCGACCTGGAAGACAGTAAACACGTGGCAGAACTGTGACAAAATAACCCTCTACATCCCCATTCTATCTGATTGCTCATTTTCTATCACAATAAAAATCCAAGGAAACTCAGGTGACTGAATTCAAAACCCCAAGGAACCAAAGGATACTGGATGGGGCAACTTGTCTCACCCTCTTGGCCCCATGCTTACCATGTGCCATGTCCTCTGCTAAGCACTGGGGAATTTAACAATAAGCACAAAGGACAGTCCCTAGTCCCTACCCTGCTAATGGGGGAAGCGAACACATGGAAGCTGAAAGTTGGGGTGAGGTATGATTGAAGACCATACCAAAATTCAAACTTTCTCATGCTCACTCCAGGGCAACACTTGTCATTTTTTCAGAGAAAGGAACCTAGGATTAAGTTGACTTTCCCAGCACAAGTCCAGTCCAAGGAAAAACTGGAATTTTCCTTGGAATCTATTTTCCACTTACTGTTCTCAATGGCTTCTGAGGTTTATTGTCCTCTGGGAGCAGCCTGCATTGCTCCAGGATTCATTCCTGAGCTACCCTCCCTAGTGAGGAAGGATTCCAGTATGCTCATACAACATTCAGCAAAAAGTGATTAAGCACATACTGTGCATAATGGGAGAGACTGTGTGACTTGCTGACTGGAGGAAGAGTAACAAAGACCTAGGTTCAGTTCTGTATCTGACACACACCGGCTGTGTCACCACAGTGCTCACAGGCAAATCTCGAAGACATGGTGATCTGTATCTGATGGAAAGAATTTCCACAGTGGGAGCTTCTATACAGGTGCAGTAACCACCCCCAATAGAAACATGTAAAGCATCATACCAGGAAGATATAAAAATGAATATATATTTGCCCTCAAGGACTTCTATCTTATGGGAGAGAAAGACAGCTATATAAAAATAACCCATCACAAAAAGGACACAGGAAGGACATGTCATAAACATTCATTCAACAAACTTTGAGTAAGTGCCTGCTCTGTGGGAAGAGACACCAAACAAAATAAAGGCATCAAAATCAGACCGTCAAACAACAAACATTTATTAAATCCCTATTGTGTCCTAAACAGTGGGCTTGGTTCTGAGCATGCAAAAATAAAAATGAAGCACTCCCTGTTCTTGAAGAGCTGACATTCTGTTGGGGAAGGAGATATGCATCTTTAGGCAAAAGGTCATTGGGAGTAAAGGGTCTAGAAAGGTCATGTACAGGGAGGCCATGATGTTTGAGTCAGCAGACCACTAAGTATGTGTGGGATTGGGATTACATAAACTTCAGGGGGAGGGGAGATCATTTTAAATTGAAGGTCATGGGGAGGGGAGTTATTCAGTCACTAAGCATTAATCAGAAATGGCTTCTCATTTATTTCAAGTCTTAAGGGTTTCCAAAGGCAGGAAAGGGCATCATGGGGAGGGCATTGCAGACCTGGGGAACTGCAAGAGCAAAGGGAGGAAAAAGTACTGAACACCTTCGTAGAAAATAAATCTGCCCACTGGACCCAATGACGACCATTTGGACCTGGTCTTCACACTGGGTGCTCAGCCTCCAGCTCAGGGTTGAGGGATGAAAAGCTTCCTCCCTCCAGTGATCCCACCCTGCCTGCCATCTGAGCACCCAAGCCGGGGACTTCAGTCAGCTCCCCCTTGTGTCCCATTGCTCCAAGGTCAGAGCATGATTGAAGAAGGCTCTTCCTCTCTCCTGAGTTGCTGTTCTTAGCTGAGATTGTTTTCCACTGGAGAAGGTTCTCTTAAAAATGAGGTTGAGATCCCTGAAGAAATTGCTTCAATCAGCAGAGGTGCTTAATGACTGTTAATGGGAAGTGGAGATAGGATAGTAAGTGTTACTTTGATTAATAAGAGAACTGTGGTGAATTTAAATTGTGCCACTGATGGATTATTTTCTTCAAGCTTGATAAGCACTTCTCATTTGTTCTTAAATTTGGTCAATACTGTTAAAGACAGCAAAATGAAGTATAATTAATTCTATTACTGCTGCCGGGACCAAGTGTTACTTAGAAACCGATTATGATGCGGACAACAGGGTAAGTAACACTTTTGACAGCCAGATCCTCAGAATACCTGTCACTGCTACTTACCCCACAAAGAAGGAAGACCAGGTATCTGTTTTCCAATTTGGAAATTCATAATTTTGTCGCATTTCAATTCACTCGTGAATGTCCTCTTGGCAGAGGAGGGGGTGGTAGCTAAGAACATCCAAGGAGACTAAGAATGACCCCTTTTGGAAGAATGAAGAGTGAACAAAAGATTACAATTGCACCTTGGTTAAAACCTAAAGAGCCAAATGCTCATTTTGAATTAATCACAGAGAAAATAGGATATTGATTGGACGTTGGAGCTGCTGTGTTGAAAGAGAGCTTTACATATTTCCTCTTTTTCCAATGATTCTGTCCTTGCATTGTAAACCATGCTTTTCCCTCATGTTGGCCATTAATATCATTTAGAACAGCTGGAAATAATAATAACTACTCACATTTATAGAGATCTTTCAATGAAATTCAATTCAACTAGCATTTAATAATTGCCCAGTGGGTGCCAAGAATACAAAGACCAAATTAAAAACAGACAGTGCCCACAAGGAGCTGATGCTCTAATCTGTGGAGACATAATGTGAACAGGAGAATAAATAAACTACTTCTACTAATGGCTAGCATTTCCACAGCCCTTTAAGGTTCAACATTGGCTCTACAGATACTGCTCCAGCTGATGTCACAAGAGCCCTGGGAGGTAGTACTATTATTATCTTCATTTTACAGATGAGGAAACTGGGGGGAAGATGAGTTCAGTAATTTGCCCAGGGTCCTAAAGCTAGGAAGATTCCAATTCAAGTCTTTATGACTCCATGCCGGTCGCTCTATCTGCTATGACTCTGCAGCAAAAAAAATTTTTGCATAAACACAAAATGAATGCAAGTAAACAAAAAGCAAGGGAGGGTGGGGATTGGGAAAAGCTGGATTGTCATGTAGAAGAAGGCTTCTGAACTGATCCTCCCTGGGACCCTGGGAATTCTGGAAAGCACAGGTGAGGAGGGATGGCCTTCTGAAATCAAGGCAGGAAGAGAAGAGATAGGATTCAAAGGGAGTCTTTGAATATTGCTAATTTCCCAATTCACTAATGCCTCGCCTTAGATTCTCCTTAATCCTCTGTGGTTTGAATGGTCTCAAAGTGTAATGCAGAATCACAAGACACAGATGCCTTCACTTTAAATTTTAAAGACAAAGAACTGGACAGTTCTTTGTAAATTAAGAGGGGGCCATATTATGGGATATAGAAAAATGGAGAATCAGTGTGTCCACGAGGATTCGGGTTTGATTCCTGGCTCCACCATGTGTTGGTCTGTGACCTCGAGCAAGTCATTGGACTCCTCTGGGCCTCATTTTTCTGAATAAAAGGGGCGGGGGAAGTAACGGCAGTGGTGGAGTAAATGATCCTAAGGTTCCTTCCAACTCTGACTGCAAAATTTCGATGTTACCAGAGGTCTCTGCTGCACTCATTATTTTTGAGTCCAAGCCTCTGTTTCTTCATTTCAAAAGGCAGAGTCATTGGGTGAGTAATCTTCAATTAATGTAAAATCCAAGTGTTCTGGTTAATGGTGTAGTTCCATTGTGCCTCTGATGTTCTAATTCTGTTATTAAACATATAAACCTCATATATTATGAACTGAGGTTTAGCTAATTCCCCTGCCAGGATGGCCCATAAAGATTTGGAAGTACTTTTCAGAACCAATGGAGAATGCCAAGGACACCTGTGGTAGCCATTGGTGATGGGGAGAAAAAGAGAAGGAGTCCATCTTTGGAGGCAGGCTGGTGTGATGGAAAGAGGAGCTGACCGGGAGTCAGAAGATGCTGGGGTTCCAGTTACGTGTCACTGTCATGCACACACGCCTAGAACCACGAAGACCTGAGAACATATTCAAACTCAGACACTTACTGCGTGGCCCTGAAAAAGTCACTGAATCTGTCTGCCTCAGTTTCATCATCTACAAAATGTAAGTAATAAAAGTCCTTACTTCCCAGGGTTATTGTGAGACTCAAAGGAGACAATGTACATGAACCTCTTGCTGACTCTAAGGTGGTGTATAAATGCCAGCACATGTTTCATGATTCCAGGAAGTACAGGGAATTCCTAGAGTGGAATCTTCCTCTGTTGATGCAATTCAGCAGCTTATTTCTAGCCTGAGGGATTTGCCCAGGGCACTTAGAGCTTCAGTGCAAGATCCAAGGTCATAGAATTTGTTTGTTAGAGGCAGGACCTGAACCCAGGATTTTGACCCAGAGGCCACTCTGGCATACTGCTTCCATCAACTCTTGGTGTTATGTTGTGTCAGTGACAAGTTCTCTGGTTCTGTTTCCTCATGATACTTGGCACACAGTAGGGTCCCAATAAATGCCTACTGACTCGTTGACTTGGCAGAGGGAGTTCAGAAGTCATAACATCTTTCAGCAGGAAGGTTCATTTTAGAGAGCATCTCTCTAGTGCAACTTCCTCTATGGAGGGAGAAATGGATCAGTGTTTGCCCAAGACCACAAGAGTCAGCCACTGGCAGGATCTAGCCCCTGGGACCCTTGCCTTCAGGACCAGTGGTCTCCCTCTTTGCTCCCTCCCTCATTAAGATCAAAATGGAGAGTTTTTTTAAAGGTGTTTAGCAAAAGTGACTGGATCTGTCCTGGAACAAGAAATGTCCCATACATTTCAAGCTTGGGTTTTCTTAGGTCATCACGGTCTCCAATGATATTCCTGAAGAGGGGACAGCTGGATGGCGCAGTGGAGAGTGTCAGAAGGACCTGAGTTCATATCTAGCCTCAGACACTTACTAACTGTGTGACCCTGGGCAAGTCACTTCATCCTGTTTGCTTCAGTTTCCCTCATCTATAAAATGTGCTAGGGAAGGAAATGGCAAACGGCTCCAGTATCTTTAACAAATAAACCCCAAATAGGGTCTTGAAGAGTCAGAAATGGCTGAAATTAATTAAACAGAAACAACAACAAAATTCCTGAAGAGGATTAAAACAATTAGCCAAATAATGTAGACAAAATGAAAAACCACCCCAGCTACCCAATTGCCTGAAGATTTATTGCCTGGTTGTTCCAACTAGTATTCTGGGGCTCCCAATAAATAAATAAATAAGTGAATAAATAAATGAAATTTTTAAAATGAATAAATGAGTAAAACTAATAGTAAAGCCTTAACAAACTGCATACACAGGATTTGGAGCTGGGTGAGCTGGTTTCAAATCTCAGTTTTGCTAATCCCTGCTTCTTCCCTCAGTGGTCAAAAGTAGGCCTTTTTAAGCTGCCTAAGCCAAAACCAGACTTGCTACTCACATGCCCAGCTCACCACTAAAAAGGGAACTTATTTTTGAGTTTCAACATTTAAAGTTGGAAAGGACATTCAAGGCTATTTGGTCCCTTCATTTTCCAAATGAGGAAACAGTGGCTCAGGCCTCAAAATGCCTTGAAAATATTAATGCCAATAATCCTTGTTAGAGCTGGGGTGTGAACCCAGGCCCTGTGATTCCAAATTCAGTGTGTGTTTTTTTTCCTATGCCACGCTGCCAACACTTATTGGATTTAATAAGCATTTATTAAGCTCCGCCAAGCACAAGCTGCTGTCCTAGGTGTTGGCAATACAGACAAAGTCACTGTAGTCTGTCCCCTCAAAGATCTCACTCAGAGAAGTAAATATATGATACCTTGAATAGGGAGAGGAGTTTCAGGAGAAAGCCCTGACAGTTTCCTTTGGGTAGGAACAGGAGGTTTCAGCCAAATCTAGTCCTTGAAGAAGGGTAAGGAGTCTGAGAGTCTAAGTGAAGAAGAGAGCACATTCTAAATCTGGAAACAGCCTAGGCGATGGTGTAAAGCAGAGGATGGAATGATGAGTCTGGAGGAACAGCAAAAGGGTCACTTTGACTCAAATGTAGAGTGTGTGAAGAGAAGTCATGTAAATCATTGCAAGAAAGTCAGGCAGCTGCTTGACTGTTGCAGACTTTAATGTTAGGCTGAAGAATCTATAGTTGATCCTAGAAGTGGTTTGCCATTTCCTCCTCCAGCAGATGAAGGAACTGAGGTAAACAGGGTTAAGTGACTTGCCCAGGGTCATACAGCTAGTAAGTATCTGAGACCAGATTTGAATTCATGAAGATGAGTCTTCCCTGACTCCAGGCTCAGTGCTCTAACCACTGCACCATCTAGCTGTCTCACCAAAGAGATGAGATCAGGTATAAATGATTGTTTCTAGGGCTTTCTCTGTTCTCAGTCCCAGTCTCTATACCCTAAGGAGCAAAGTCCTCTAGCTCTTGCCGGTTGAAACTGGAGCTCTATTTTTCTATTCATACTATTTACTCATGAAATTTGGAGACCTGCCTCTCTCTTTTTTGAAGAATTATTGCATAGCGCTCTCAGGCCAGAAGCCGCAATTCGGGTAATGGTTTCCTTTCGTCAATACAGATAAATATTGATGGCAGGCAGCAATAAAACAAGTCATTAAGTTTGTCTCACACATTGCTCAGAGGTCGGAAAGTCATGCCCAGCTCCTGAGAAAATAAAAATATGAGTAGAGATTGCAAATACCCAAATCCCTTGCTCTGAATTGTAATGCTCAGGAATGCCAGGCTGACCACAGGAGCTGGGACCAGGCTGTTCTTCCTGGTTACTGGGAAGGGGGATTGGGGACTTCTCTGTTAGGCCTCTGCATCCCCGAATCTTCCTGCTCCAAGCCTAATGAATTCCTAGGTGAGCTAGAAACCTTTAGAAAAATGGCAATTATCTACCAATATGAGCTCTACTGCTGGGAAAACAAAGACTTCTGTCATCGACATTCCTAACCCTATAAAACCAGGTAAAGATCAGAAGGGCAGTAAACTTCGCTGCTGCAGTTTCGATTTTTCCCCTTTAGGGTCTGTCATGATGATTTGGGGGTGGGAGTGTGGAATGGATGAACCCATGGATCCGCTCAGGGGCCTGTGGCTTATGGTTCCACATGGACCATGGGTCATGTGCCCATGACATGTTTATCTTTCAGATTTAATGTTAGAATAAATAAATGGACAAACAGACCTATAAAGAAACAAACAGAAAAATGAATAACTAGATGGATAAATAAATAAACAAATAAAGGTATGGTACGTACCCATATCCTCAAAGCCCGTGCTTATCCTCCAGGATAGGAGAAGTCTAGGCAGCCGGCCCACTTTCCACCCAGGTATCTTAATGGTCTCTGTGCTGTCAAAGAGGAAGCTCTGATAATGAAAAAGAACCCGGAGTGAACGGAGAGCCCCATAATGAGTGAGCAGCATGGTTTGTTACAGTTATGTGGTTGCTTGGCCATAATATCTTTTTGAGGTTTATTAAATCATATAAAATTTCAATTTACACTGTAATATTCTCTAAAAGATGGAGCACACCAAAGTAATAAGTGTGACAACATTTCTTTCATTTATGAATTGTATTGTTGATTGTGTTAAACCTGTCACAGCCAGCAGCCCGGTTATTTATGTCGGGATAGTCATTTTCGATCTCTCAATTTAATTTTGTAAAAGTTAATTACAAATTAGAATAAAATGAATGCAGTTACAAAAGGCAGTGAAATGCTGATAGAGGATGTTATTGGGGGAAAAACATTTATGCAAGCAGCTCCAGGGGAGGATAGTGGCCACTGAAACCTAGGGAGGCTCCTTGCTCCTGATGCCCAAAGTCACCCACTTGGTGGATGACTAGAAGGGTTCACCCTGCAGGTCCAGACTTTCTCTGCTGGCTAAAGAGGCTGAGACTGCATAGCCCTGGGTATCTGAATGGAGTGGCCTCAACCAGTTTTTTCTTGTTCTCTCCTAAGGCACAAAGCAAAGGTGGCTTTCTGCTGCCATGACCAGTGTGATGGGATAGTGATGGCAGCTGCCATCAGACAGAAAGCTTGGTGGGGGGGGGGGGTCAAGATCATAGAACTGAGGCTGGGGAGTAGTCTTAGGGGTCATCTAGTTACTCTTACTCATTCCACAGAGGAGGAAGGTGACCCAGAGAGGTCATAGGGACACAGATGCAGATCCAGAAGGGCTTCAGAGGTCTCTAATCTAAGTCTAATCTAAGTCCCTCCTTTTCCTGGTAAGGAAGTTTGGCCGTGGGCACAAAAGCAGGTTTTCCTGGCTCTGAATCAGAACACTCTCTTTCCTCCCAGGTTTGATTGCTTCATTCCTGTGTTTGTCTCAGCCATTGATAACCAGTTAGTTTGTCTAAACAGGGTCATAGAGCTTGCATTATAACCATGCACCCAAGAGCAAAGGCTCCCGGAGTTCAAGAGTTTGGCATCAGGGCCTCCACCTCCCAAACAGGCAGAATCAGGACTAGAGGATCACTGATCCTGGGAAGTCACTGAGGTCAGTCTTCACTTTTTTACAGATGAGCTCATGGGGACCAAGACAGGCAAAGAGAGTCACCTGAAGTCATGTAGGCAGTAAGAGGCAAGAATGGGATATGTGATTTCCATGTTTGTCCTCCAATTCTAGCTGCCTGAGCAGTGACCAAGAATTGAAACAGGAAGAGAAAAAAGAAACTCTGAACTCACCCTCCCTGGAAGGAAGCTCAGCACCATGCTTTTCAAGGCTAGGGTGTTGGATGTGTGTATAAGCGTGTGCATGCACACATGAGTGTATATGTGAGCATGTGTGTATGAATATATATTCATATATGTGTGTATGAGTGTAAATTTATGGGAGAGCATGTGAGTTTATGTGAAGGCATGTATGTGTGAGTTTGAGAGCTTGTGTGTGAATGTGAGAGTATGTATATATAAGAGTGTGTGTGAGTGCATGTGAGAACATGTGTGTATATGAGAGTGTGTGTTTGAGTATATGTGTATGAGTGTAAATTTATGTATGTGTGAGTTTGTGTGTGAGAGAGTATGAGTATATATGTGAGACTATGTATGTGAATTTGTGTGTATGAAAGATTGTGTGTGAATATATGTGGGTGTGTTAGCATGTATGTGTGTATGCATGTATGTGACAGTGTGAGAGTATATGTATATGAATATGTGTAAGCATATGTGGGAAAGTGTGAATATGAGGTTTTTGTTTATGAGAGTGTATTGTGTGTGAGCATGTGTGTATGAGTATTATGTGTATGAGTTTAAATTTATGTAAAGATGTATGAGTGTGTTTGAGTGTGAGTGTATGTGAGAATATATGTGTGTGCATATGAATTTGTGTGTATGAGAGCATATTGTATGTGTGTGTTCTAGCAGCCCTTCGAGATATTTTCCCACCATCATTTCTTTTCTGGGCCCAAGGAGGCAGAGGACTAGATGCAATGCCCTGCCTTGCTTTTCCCTTCAGGTGATACTCTTTCTGTCCACCTTGAGCCCGATATTCACTATTGGGGGAGGGTTTTTTAAATCCTATCGTGATTGACTTGTGAGGGCAAAGACTTTTCTATTTAGCCTTTAATGGAGCAAAAGTGACTCTAAATTTGTTAATATTCTTTAGGTTACATAGGACAAATTACAGATAAGTGAATCAGTAATGAAATTTGTAATGAGAATTTCTCAAGTATGAAATGTTGGCGCAAGGAAAGTTAATTGCGGAATTTTACAGCCATTATAGTTTATATCATAAATGCAAAAATGACTGGGGCTATTTAATTACAGTGAGAACACACTAAATTTTTATAGAGTGCCATTTTGTTAAAGAGGTGCTCAGAGCATTAAGAACAAACGCCCTCTGGAACAGCAGGGCCAGGTACCGTGGACAGCGTCAAAGAAAGATGGGATGGCTGCAGAAAGGTTCCTCAGATACTGTAATTGACATAATGACTAATGAGATACGCTTATTCTCACAGGTTCACATACTCAATTTACAGTGTCGGGAAGTGGGTTTTTTTTTTTCTCCCTCTTGCATCTATAGACCTGGAAGG
The DNA here is from genome assembly GCA_028646575.1 of Pseudocheirus occidentalis. Classification (NCBI taxonomy): domain Eukaryota; kingdom Metazoa; phylum Chordata; class Mammalia; order Diprotodontia; family Pseudocheiridae; genus Pseudocheirus; species Pseudocheirus occidentalis. Next base: position 13,143,083 of record CM053597.1, on the reverse strand, counting down.
CACTGGAAAAATCCCTGGTGGAGAAACACTATCTCAACTGCTTCTCTAATTAACCTTCAAAAATGCATCTTGAAATATGGAAGTTGGTGCCTGGCATAGAACTTGGTGTTTCCCAAAACAACAGACCTGAGTACTAATCTGTTCCTTGTTAAGTGCTTGATGGGTAGAAATTATAGGGAACCAATATTTTTGGCGCCTGTCTGGGTGAGGAGGAAGGGTGACTGCTTTTCATAATCAGGTATCTTCATGGCCTTCTTGAGCTCTGGATTTCTGATTAGGGAAACCTGGGGCAAAGTCCCAACTTATGTGACCCTGGGCAAGTTTTTTCAGTGCTCTGAGACTCAGCTGTGTGTTCTGTAAAATGGGTGTAATGATGGTGCTTATCTCACAGATCACGGGATCTGATGGGATAAGATGCATGAAGCACTTAATAAACCTTAGAGTGTGGTGTATACGGCAACTGTTATTCTTGCTACTACCTTCTATTCATCTTTTATTTCATGGAGTTTAGATAGAAATGACACTGGGACCAAGTTCTTGTTGAAATACGGCCTATCCTTTTATGTTGAATGGTCTACAGACTCTCTGACAAGTGATTAAAACAGGTACTTTTGGTAATTTAATAAGAGTATTGAGATATCAGCCCCTTTTCACTGTGGTGCAGCCTCTGGGGAAAAGGTTTAGGATGTTCAGGGGTCCTCAGGAGCCTTATAGTGATACCACTAGCTCCCCCAATCCATCTGCCCTTTTCTCATTGGGAGATTCCTCAGCTCTCTGTCTATCCTTGCCTTTCCTTCCCCCTTGCGTCCTTCCCTAGTTTCAGATTCACAGGTGACTGCAGGAATGTAAGCATGGCTCCAGACAGCCCTGATGGACCAAGAGTCACCATGATTTGATACATCAAGTCACCTTGAGACATAGTCCCTTAGAGGTCATCTCTAGCCTAACTCCTTCATTTTCAAATGAGGAAACTGAGTCCCAGGACTCAATGGAAAAAGCCACCAGTTCTGAAGTTAGATGACCTGGGTTCAAATATTGTCTTGGACACTATCTATGTGACCTTGAACACATCACTTAACTTCCATGGGCCTCAGTTTCCCCATCTGTATAATGAAAACATTGGACCAGATATCCACTAGCCCCCTTCCAGTTCTAGATGCTATAACTGCAGTCTTGGGATTAATCAATAGGAATCCAGTAATGTAGAGTGACTAGCCCAAGGTCATACAGCTAATAACAGTGTCTATCTATATGATACTCTACAGTTTTCAAAAAGCTGTACATATATGGTCACCTTTGGTATTCCTAATAACCCTATCAGGTGGGTTCTGTCATTATCCCATTTTATAGATGGGGAAACAGAAGTTGAAAGGTGAAGTGCTAAGTGTTAGAACAAGGATTTGGCCGCAGATCATCTGACTTTGTACTGTGTCAGACTCATGTAAAGAGAGCCCAAGAGATCAGAGAACTACCATTGTGACTATGTAAAGCTAGACACAGGCTGTGATCCATTTATCATCACGTTAGCATCGGGCCCCAATAAGAACAGCGTCACTTCTAACGCATGGAATCTGTGATGTCATCCAGGTAAGGGGGGAGAGTGGTCTCTCAGCTCCAAGCAATTCCTCTGGCTGCCCTGCCCCTGCCTTGTCCCCATGCCTAGGATTCTCTTCCTTCTCATTTGTGCCCCTGGCTTCCTCTGAATCCCACATAAAGCCCCACCTTCCCAGTCCCTCTTAATTCCTATGCTTTCTCTCTCTTAATTATTTCCTGTTAATTGTTAATAGTTGTTTGCTTATACACACACTCCTATTAGTCAATAATCTTTGATTGCTTCTGTAATTGAGAAATTTGTCGACCTAGTGATAAGATCCCTGTTCATTCACTTACTCTTTCATTCATTCATTCAACAAACGCCTATTGTAGCAAGTCTAATTCTGTGCTCTAAGATTGCAAAGACAAAAACAAGGAATCCTTGCCCTCAGGGAGAATGTGCTCTGTATATCAGGACACAATACATAGGAAGGAAAGTCACCATAAAATATTTACTTAATAATTCCTGGTCAAGGAGGGAGGGAAGGGTCCTGGCCTGCTGAAGGGGCCTCTGGTGAGGAAAAACACTTGAGCCCTCCAAGTTTAGCAGACAGCAAACCTAGAATCCATCACCAGACCTGCCTTGGCAGGACCTTTCAATGTAAAGTCATTGGTCATACTTGGAGCCAATGACAGGGTGACCTGAGTTTGAATCCTGCCTCAAACACTTAATAGCTGGGTGATCCTGAGGAAATCAATTCCCCTCTGAAAATAGCCTCCATTTCCTCCTTTGTAAAATGAAGGGGTTGGACCTGATGATGGCTACCATCCCTTCTGCCTCTAAATCTATGATCTCATGAAGTGATCTGTTCAAAGTCACACAGGTAAAGGAGTAGGGCTAATATTTAAACCTGGTCTTCTGCCTCCAAGGTCACTGTTTCTGCTGCCCCACACTGCCTCTTTGGGGAGGGTGGTCCTGTTTTTCTAATTACATATCAAATGGGTTACATAGTAAACTCCCAGGAAACCAAGACTTGGACTGGAATAACCTTGGAACTGCCAAACTGGCATCCCCATTAGACCTGCACTGTCTGAACAATTCACCATAAGAGTAGAGGGAAAAGTCTAGTATGTCTGTTCCCTCCTATTGAGGCTTAGACCTATCATGATACCCCTAAAGCTTTGATGATTATGAAGATCTCCAAGGGGAGTGACTGAAATACTTATCATCATCCAAGGGCTGATAAAGAGCTGGTTCAACTAGGGTCCCCCAAATGGAAATCAGGTAAGGATGGAGAAGGGGATTTGCATGTTAGGGTATGGCCCCTGGTCTTCACCAGGTAACCAATGAGTGAAGAGAAGCAGAACCAGAGGCAGGGCCTAGGTAGATAGGAGGTGAATCTGTCATTGAACAATGGGGGGAGGGGTTTCATGGGGAGGGGGGAGGTTAGGGATGGAAAGGATTTAGACCCATATTTTATAACAAAGACCACAATAAGCTAGTCATGGAGCACACAACCCAAATATCAAAGGCCACTCAAGCAGATTAACGAAGGTGGAAGGAGTACAGAAAGTCAGAGATTCTAATACACTCTTGGCAGGGCTATGAAATAGAAATCAATTTGGAATTGTGATAAGAAAGTGACGAAAATGCTTATATCCTTTGACTTGGAGATTCTGTTGCATATTCCTCAGATAGATCAAAGATAGACAGAAAAGTCCCAAGTTCACTGAAATATTCAATTTACTGAGTCTTAAGAAAGTTAAGAGGAAAGCATGGGAAGACTTGTACGAGGAAGTTAGGGGGCACCATAATGTATTGAGCACTAGGCCTGGAGTCAGGAAGACCTGAGTTCAAATTTGACCTCAGACACTTACTAACTGGGCCATCCTGGGCAAATTCTACCTCAGCTTTCTTAGCTGTAAAATGGGAATAATAGCACCTTTCTTCCAAGGTTGTTGGGAGAATCAAATGAGAAAATATTTGTAAGGCACTTAGCACAGTGTCTGACACATAGTAGATACTTAATAAACGCTGTTTTCTTTCCTTCTTTCCTCTGTACCTCCCTCCCTCTCTTCCATGAAGGAAATGATACAGTGAAGTTAGCAAAAACAGGAACACAACATAACAATGACTAGAATAATAAAAACAAAAACTGCACCCCCCCAAACTGAATGTTAGATAATTATAATGATCAGCTTTGGGCCCCCCCCCACATGAGGAATGCATCTGTTTCCCTTCATTGCAGAGCTATAGGTGTCATAAATGTTCAGACTCTGTTGACAATTTGGTTAATTTTACTGATTTGCTTCTTTTTCTCTTTTATTTTCCTCTTTAAAAGGATGCTTCGCTGAATGGGGGTGAAGGGGAAGGGACACATTGGCAAATGAAGGGGTTATAAAAGAAAGACCATACAAATTTTTAAATTTTACAAAGCAATAAAGGATTCCATCTACCACACTGGTCATCCAGGCATTGACTGAAGACCTCCAGGGAGGAGAAGCTGCTATGTCTGAAAGCCACTTATTGCATTTAGGGTCAACGTCATGACTTCTGGTTCTGCCCTTGGGGGTCAGGCAGAGCAAGGGTATTACCTACTCAGTTCCTTTGGAAGAAGTACCCTCACTCACCCTGTCTTATACCTACCTAGCTGTCTGCCTGTCTTTCTGTCTACCTAATTATCTACCTTCCTTTCTATACTACCTAATAATATGTCTCTATCACCCTTTCTACCTATACTATTTAGCAATCTATCTACGTATGCTATTTAATAATGTATCTCATCTGATTATTTCTATCACCCATCTATTTACCTTTCTATAGTATCTATCCATTCTCTTTCTCTATCTACTCATATACGTATACATACACTTATATAATATATACATACACACACACACACACAAGATCTGTCTATGCAAGAGTCTTGTTGCTAGTTTTAACGCCCTCTGGCACAAAAGAGATTTAGGTGTAACCTATCTTTCAACAGGACAACCTTTCAACTGCTTGTGGATGGTTTTCACATTCCCCCATGTCCCTGCTCAGCCTCCAGTCTTCTCTTTTCCCTGAAGCTTCTCCTGGTCACCTTCTCCTTCACTGGCAGAGAGTTTCTTGCACAGACCTTGGGGCTTATGTTGTGACTTATCTCTGTACTAGACTAGAAAATTTCCCCATGCAATAGTAACAGCAACAGCAATAGCAGCAGCAGCAGTAACAAGGTCCACTGGCCTCCTGGAGACATTTCCAAGGCCAAGGCTGAAGCTTCTCTGGCCCTCCTCTGGCAGTGCTAGGAGGTCATGCTCTCTCCAACCTCTGCTAGCTCCTGCCTCTCCAGTAAATCCAGTTCTCCAGCTTGATCATTTTTCCACAATTGCTGGGGCATGGCCAAGTTTCTTCAGCCCATCCAAACATGATTCTTGGGCAACATCGATCCATTTGGAAATGCTTTTCCCACTGTGGAGTCTGGGTGATTAAACATCTTACCATTTATTTTAAGTGAGGCGCATTGACTTGACTGAGTAAATAGAACCCCCTTACATGTATAATGAGGATATTGGTCAAGATGTCTCTAAAGTTTCTTTTAGTTTTTACTCCTCTGGTCCTCTGCCTTAGAGTTCTGCAATCATAAGCATTTAATAGATGGTTGTTAAATAAACAAATTAAACCTATGGATTGCCCCTAATGTGTTGTATTTTGTCTCCAAATGAAAGCAAAAATTGTGTCTTCTGATTTGGTATAGCCTTCTGGTGTCCTTCCACAGTGCTGGGTCCCCCTGCATTAAAGTATGGAGAAGATGGATTCTGTTGTTGGATCTTTAGTTCACTCTAATTTGGTTCCCACTCTTGAATGTCATGCTCAGTAGGAACAATTTAATCAGAGATGGGTGTTAGGAAGATGTGTCTGGAAGAAGTGTTCCCCGTAGTTTAAAGGAGAGACAGACCAGGCAACTCAGAGACTGGGAGCTCAATGCAGGTGAATGTGGCAGTCATCTATACAATGACATTCTCTATGGATTCCAGTTGCAATATTTGAAGTCTCAATGCACATGCCCCTACCCAAAGTCTCTGTTTCAGAAAGTTTTAATTATCTTAAAAATAAACAAAGAAGTAGATTCAATGGGAGAGAAAGACCCTAAAATGAGAAAGTTGGTCAAGACGATCTTGAAGGCTCCTCCCAGGATGAATTCTATGTATACACAATAAATACAAGATAATTGGGGAGAGAAGACACTAGTACCTAAGGGAAGGATGGGCTAGGAACCACTACTTACCTCTAAGGTAGGAGGTGGTAGGTGTAGGTAGGTCCTGGAGCAGTCTGACAACAGAGCAATGCTATATTATGAGGTCATGAACTCCCTGGCACTGGAGATTTTCAAACAGAGGTTGGAAAGCCATCTGTCAGGGATGTTATATGAAAGATTCTTATACTGAGTATAAGTCCATACTAAATAACCTCTAAGAGTCACAGGAACTTAGACTTGGAAGGAAAAGTAGCACCCAGAGATCCCAGATATTCAAGAAATTCTTTTTTTTTTTTGCTTTTTTTTTTTGGAGGGCAATTGGGGTTAAGTGACTTGCCCAAAATCACACGGCTAGTTTTTTTTATGTCAAGTGTCTGAGGCTGGATTTGAACTCATATCCTCCTGACTCCAGGGTCAGTGGTCTATTCCCCGCGCCACCTAGCTACCCCCTATTCAAGAAATTCTAATGAGACAGGGTCATGGCCCAAAGATCAAGGGGAGACCTTAGAGCCAGAAAATGTGAAGCAGAAGTAAGCATCAAGGTAGGGATCGTAATGACCAACAGACAAAGAGAGAGCACTGCTGATTAACAGCATTGCCCAGAGTGCCTCCGTCTTTTAAGTTTATAAGTTTTTATTGATATTTTATTTTGGTTTTATATCATCTTATTTCCTGACAAACATCCCAATGTACATCCCAGGCTGTGATAAATGGGCCCACATATACATGTGCATGCACACATACATACATATATAATGTCTATATAATGTCTATACAAGGTGTGTGTGTGTGTATGTATGTATGTGTGTCATGGTTTTGATGGATACCACACTTCTTCATACCCTTCTTAACTCTCATGTGGACCACTGCAACAGTCTCAAAATTGGTCTCCCTGCCTCCAGCATCTCTTCAATCCAATCCATCCTCTCCAGGCATCCAAGTTATAGTCCTAAAGCCTAGATCTGACCTTGTCACCCCTCTGCTTAAGACAGCTACATTAGCTGCCCCCCCCCCCGCCCATTGCCTTGAGGACAAAGTAAAAAGTCTTTTGTTTGGCATTTAAAGCCCTTCTCCACTTGATCCTAATCTCTCCAGAATTAATTCATATCAAATCCTTTCATAAATTTTGTGTTGCAGTCAATGTGGTCTCCTGACTGGTCCCTGTCCATGACAGTCCATCTTTGACCTCCATGCCTTTGCTTAGGTTCCTCCTCAGATGCCCTCCTTCCTCTCCTCAGTCCCTTGGACTCTCTCCAAAGCTCAGCTCAAGCCCCCCTCTGCATGAAACCTTTCCTGATTCATAACCTCCAGCCCCACCGCATAAACCACTTTGTATCTGCTTTCCATATGTTTTTATTTGCTTATTAACTTACATGTTGTTTTCCCTCAACAGACTATAAGCCCTTTGAGGACAGAAAGGCTTTTTGTCCTTCTGCCTTTGTAGCCACCAGGTCTAGCATATAGCATCAGGCATTGGTTCAATTCTAATCAAATTGAATTAGTTCTTCTTTTCCTTCACAATAGCCACCAGTGGGACACATGCATGGGATGGTGTTACTTGTGGGCATTCTCATTGGTGGTGACCCCTGGGCACAGGCTCCTTCTGAAGCTTCTGCCCCTTCTTCTGACAAACTAGCTGAAACTTAAGGCCCTCGACTCTATTTCCCCTGCATGATGGATGCTCTGTCGAGCCACGCGTTCCGTGCTGTGACAATTCATTCCCAGGCTGGTGACAGGACCGCCAACTGATTTCACTGTGCTCAATTAGGAGAAAATGCATATTGTAATCTGCCCTGTGGTGAGGTAACATTTTATGCCCAGGCCTTGGCAAAGCAGTTATTTAACCATTTAGGGAAAGGCTCTGTCTTTAGCCGAAGGAGCTGGGAGGGACATCAGAGACTCTTCTGTCCAACCACTTCATCTTACACAGGAGGAAGCAGAAGCCAGAGATAGGAGAGGTCGCCCAAACTTCTATAGAGAGTTTGATGGTGCAGAGGATGTAGCCCAGGGCTTGGAGTCAGGGAGATGTTGGGTGCTGAGCCCATCACCTGGCACAGAGGAGGGGCCTTTCTTATCCACTCCATTCTTTACCCTCCGCCAGCTGTCCCTTTGGTGAGGACCAAAGAGAGGCCCACAAATGGCTGTGATAGCCATTAGAATATAATCTGTGCCCTGGAATGATAGCAGGAGATGAGGGGTTTGGGCCCCTTTAGAAAGACAGACCAACTCCTCCTGTCTTCTTGCCTCTGCCCTTCATGTCTCCTTTAGGGCAGGGGCAGGTCCTTTCTTTGCTGAGAACAGAGAGAAAACCACTGGGATTCCCAGGCACTTCGTGGGAACTCCCCCCAGGCCCCATGGTGGGGGGAGGGGCTGGACTAGGCAGTCATAAATCATGACCCACTTAACCTGGTTCTTGACATTTTTACAGAAATTTGAACTTGTCGATTCAGACCCCCTCAGTAAATCATCTCAAGTGGGATGGGAGTGGGAGGAAGGGAGGAAGGGGAGGAATAAAGGAAAATCTCAGTTTGTTTGGGGGGGTCATTGGGGCCCCTTGGGGAGAGTGCAGGATTGATGGTGAGGAAAGACAGGGAGAACCAGGTGTGGGGGAAGCAAGTCCTGTGGAGGGAGCAGGTTGTGTCTCCCACCTCACCTCAAGCTTGTAGTCTTAATAAAAACTCTCTTGAGGGCAAGGAGTGGGAGCTCTGGGGATGAGGAAAAGGAAAACAGGCAGCCATAAACCTCACTTCAGAGACAAAGTCTCCCCAGAGGGGAAGGCCTGTTCTTCTGGCCTTTTCTACTTTTTCATTCCCCTTTTCTTCTCTTCTGTGCATTTCTCTCTGCCCTGCCCTGCCCTCAAGCAATATAAGGGATTCAGCACCCTTCCCAACTCCTGCAGGACCTTGAGGGAACCATGGGAGTTGTCCAGGAGCATCAGAAGTGAGGAAGCTGGAGGGGGAGGAGCCCACAGACCCTGATCAGGAGGCGAGGATGCACTTGGGTTCATCGGGCGGCAAGTCCTCTTCTGTATTATGGTTTTCTCTGGTAGCTTTGAAACCACCTTCCGAAGTGGGAGCTTGACCTAGTTTTCTTCTCCTTTGATCTGAGGCAGTGTGATAAAGTGCATGCTGGGAAACTGGAAAAAACCCCATCTAATCTGTCTTGTTTTACAGCTGAGGAAACTGAGGCTTGGGGGGTTAGCTGCCCTGGCAGTCAGGTTCAGAGCTAGCACCTGGACTTGGACCTCAGCTCATGGGTTCTGGAGGCAGTGGTCTTTCGACTACAGGACGCAGGGAAGAGGCTTGGATTCAGAACTGAAAGACCAAGGTTCCAATTCCAGATCTGCCACTTACCTGGTGACTTTGGACCAGTCACTCTAACTCCAAGGTCCCTTATTAAGCTATGAGCCTATGATGGCTGAGCATGGCTGGAATCTTAAAATGGAGAAATCATAAGAGGTGGCATTTGTAGAGAGATTTGGGGTTTTCAAAGACCCCCCTCCTTTTTTGCTAGATCCTCCCAGAAACCAGAGTACTGGACTTGGGGTCAGGGAGACATTTATGGGCTGTGTCACTAGGCAAGTCTCTGAGCCTCAGCTTCCCCATCTGTAAAATGGGGGTAAGAAGAGCACCTATCTCCTAGGGGTGGTTGGGAGACTCAAAAGGTTTATTGTATGTAAAGTGGTTCATAAACCTTATGACTCAATGTAAATGTCAGCTTTTATGATTATTGCCATTGTTATTAATGTTATTAGTGTCTTGGGAGTACATTGGAGCCATTGCAGAGTCTTCCCTCCCAAGTTCTATCTGTCATCATGGAGCCCTCCCCCTCCCCCCCTGAGGTGTATCAGGCCACTGGTCATGGTCACTCATGGCAAGCAGGTCAGCAGGACTGTAGTCTGAAGTGACACATCTGCTTTCCCAGACAATCTGCCCTGCTTTTCAGAAGGCCTCAGCAAGCCGGAAAGTGAACAGGCTAGGGAAGCTGCAGGTACCCACTGCCCAGGTTGGCCACAGAGCAACGCGAGCATGGGATGCCTGGAACCAGGCAGAGTGAGAAGCTGGGCAGCTGGGACGCTGGTCCTTTGAGCCAGAAGGCTCCAACTCAAGAGGCGTTCTACGATGCCCGGTAAGGGTTCCTTCTCTCTCGACTTTCCTCCCTCATCCTTTCCCTCTTCCTCTCCAGCTCCCCCAGCACACACCCCCAGCACATTTTACAACTTGGCTCATTCTAGTCTGCTTTCACTTATCTTCTCAAATGTGCGTGAGTCATCAACGGACAGTGCTGGGCTCTTCGTCCCACACTGAGATCACACAGAAGTGGGAAGCTGATTTCCTTCATATTGTACAAAAGATGTGATGAGTGGAGATGCTGAAGGAGGGCTGTGCCGCATGAAGCAAAGGCCTTTGCTAGCACACTTCCCCTCTATTTTACCTTAGGTACCTAGAAGAGGGAGCAGGACTAAATTTAGTAGGTGTGCAGCCAGAGCTTACTCTCCTGAAGTAAATGCACCCTCACCTTGCATAGGAAACCCTCTGGTGACAAACAAGCCTGTTGGGAGCCCAACTGAGGCTTTGCCCACCCAACTTGTACCTGGAGATTAATAGAGGCATTTGGGTGTAGCCTGGGACTCTAATTTTACAGCTGAGGAAATGGAGACTCAGGAAGATCAATTATGGTGGTCGTCAACTGGTAGAAGAAACTTTCTTTATGACAAGAGCAAATATGTTTGTGTTGTTGGTGTCCTAATAGCTTCTGGTGTTTGACCAAAGTGGGATTCTGGAAGTGAACCACATTTCATTGAGGGAAGAGGAGAAGACAGCCACAGGATCCACCATCTTGGCAAATTACCTTGCCTGCTTTCATGGCATCTCACTCTTCCATGGGGGACATTGAACAACATTGGGTAAAACCAGTTGTCTTCCAAGAAGGGAACCTCTGGCTGCTCACGGCAATTCTGAGTCTCTTTCCCAACTGTCTCTATCCATTGTAGTGGTTTAAGAGACTTTGGAAGCTTTCTTAGAAGAGTCAAACAAACCGGGGTGATGAAGGCAACATGTCCTTATTTATTTATAGCTCAGCTCATGCAAAGGAAGGCCTGAGGCTAGAGGGACATATAGGGAGGAGGCAGAGAAGACAACACATGAGAAGCCTGTCAACAGGTGGAGTAGAAGCTGGACCTTGGGCACAATGGTCTCCAGGCCCCAAGAGAGAATACCAGGAAGGGTCAATGTCTCAGTCTCATTGGTTTTAAAGGTGTAGACAGTCAATGAAAGGAGGCTACGTCCACCCACATGGGAGGGAATGGAGAGATCTTGATGTTAAGCAATCTAGATGTGTTCCAAAGGTCCCTCAAGGGCACCTCCATGTTGGATGGACTGGATATGCCCAGGCCATATATATTGTTCACCAATTAGGTAGCAGACATGGTTCCAGGTGCTGGGGATATGAGACAAGAAGGGGTATAGTCCCTGTCCTCAATCAATTAGTCAATCAGTGCTCATTCAACACCTACTATGTACCAGCCACCTTGATACCTGCAAAGAATCAAACAGTCCCCATTCTCACAGTACTTACAGTCAAAGAAGGATTCTTTTACTCTTTAGCTAATAAAACTGTGCTAAGCCAAATAACTCTAGATGTCATGACAGCCATGCAAACTTAGCCAATCTATTGCTATGCTTCTCATTTCTCATCCCAGCAGAACCACTATATAAGCCCCTTGTGTCCCCTTGAGGGTCCCCCAAGTAGGTTAATAGGTGCATTTGTTACTCTTTGTGTCAAAAAAGGGATTTTAAGGAGTTTTATGGGTGTGTTTTTCTTCAGGTGTGGATGCCCTTTGGCCTTTCATCTGTGCTGAAGTAGAGAGATTTCCTGTAGGGTGTGTGGAATCATGGCTGCTTTGCCTTCAGGATTTTCTAGGCTTTGTATAAATCTTGGGTAAAACCAGCTGTCTTCCAAGAAGGGAACCTCTGGCTGCTCATGGCAAAAAGGAGGAAGGGGTGTTAACACTTCCCTTTCTCCTTTCCTTCTCTAGGTTGTATAGCTTTATACCCCATTCATTTAAACCAAAATGTGTCTGGTTGGAGTGCCTGTAGAAAAGTATAATGGGCTATAGCAAATGGAAATCATTAGGGGCTGAGCTTGCTGGTGTCTAACACAGATGGAAGCATGTGTTGTCCTTCAAGTCTCAGGGTGTTAGTGCACCTGGCTCAGAGAAGAGGGTAATCGTTACCATGTGCTGCTTTGTGGTTGTATCAGGCATCTTTGGGTCCTGATGTTTGGGGTCTCTTTATTTATCTCTAAATTTGGTGAGGGCCTGAAGGGAAGGATGATCTGTGATTTTAATAGGATAGAGAACTACTCTGGTGTGGAAACTCCCTCCTCCAGTGAAGCTAGGTGATGCTTCCATACCTAGAGTCATAAAGAGTTGCTTGGTCTTCTGAGAAGTTTAGTTACTTGCCTATAGTTACACAGTCAGTCTATGACAAAAGCAGGACCTGAACCCTGCTCTTCCTCATTTCATAGCCAGTTCTTTATCCACTGTACCATGCTACCTCTCTCAGAGCCTACAAACCCCTCATAAATCATGATGGGAGTAACCAACACAGACCAGAGAAATACAAGACATCTTTACCCACAGACCTTTTCTTAATGATGTCCTGATGCTTTCTGACCCTTGGTGCTCACTTGGGCATGTGGGTCACCCCAGACAAGGGAGGGTTCTGGGAAATGCCCCCAGTGGAGGAGGCATCCCTCCCCAATGCCTGGGTTGGCTCGTAATCTACACTATGTGTAATAAGGTTTCCCTGATTTCAAGAATGTAGCAAAATGTATCATCCATACCCTGCACCCACATAGCCAAGAGGAAGCGAGAAGAGCAACAGATTTATCCTAGGGAACTGGGGATCCTGGGAGCCTAGGTCGAGAGCTGGAAAGGACCTCAGAGGCCATCTAGTCCAATCTCCTCACTTGACAGATGAGGAAACTGAGACCCAGGGAGGCTAAGTGAAGTCACGCAGATAGTAAGCTTCAAAGGCAGGATTTGAACTCAGGTCCTCTGACTCCAGAGTCCATCTCTTTCTTTAGCTTTTAATCATTGTGACTGTCCAATGTGGAGAATTTGGGTTAAACACACACACACACACACACACACACACACACACACACACACTTTTCCTTAATGGGAAATTATACAGATGAATGCCAAATACTGCTTCTCATCTTTCTCATCTTGCCTGTATAGGCAATGATTCAAAGACAAGTAAAGAACCTATTTACAAATCACAAGGTTTAGTTAAAAAACATTAAATAAATATAAAAATATATATTTATACAAATTACAAATAATCTAACAAATATTCTATTTTCACATTATTCTTTGCAATTGAAAAAAGAGAGAATGGTCCAATAAAAGCAGGGGCTTCACCCTCCCCACCCAGACACATAACTCCAACAGAATCTGTCTCTGTAAGCAAAGAGAGGATCAGTCATTTCCATGTCCACTTTCTTCCCAGGCAGCAGCCCAATAAAAAGAATCAGTGTTCACCATGGTAACCTCCAACCATATGGTTCCCTTATGATTCCAAATTATAAGGCACCAAAGTGACCCCCTTAATGTGTCATGTTAACTCATAGACAGAAGCTTGCCTCTTAGTAAGTGAAACAGCCTTTGGGAGAGACCCCATTTCATCTCTTATGTCTGAGAATTATTTTTTTCACTGGTTCCTCCATTTAATAAACCTAAATCTAAATAAATAGTAAATTTTAAAAACACACTTGCTCACATTTTTATTTTCCCAGTTCAGGAACATTTAAGGGGATTGTATAAGATGAGTTTCTGGGATTTGGTATCTTGCCAAGTACTGACAGGAATTTTTCGAGGAAGCAATGGTTCATCTCGTGGTGCATCAGGACTGGTTTGCTCAAGGTCTCCATCCATTGTGGTCCATAACTGTTTTTATAACCTAATACTACAGAGAGAGCAAGTGCCAAGACAAAGACTCCATTTGAGGAGGTACAAATGTCCAGCTACTATCTGGCCAGAGAAAATGCAGCATAATGCATGGTTTGGGGAACCTGGTGTTGGTTTCACCATTCCGGGAAACGATTTGGAACTATCTGTAAAGTGAGTGAAATACTCAGACCCAGGGACACCCCTCCTGGTCATATACCCCAAAGAATCTAAAGGCAAGCCCCACAGGAAATGATCATATGAAGAATTCAGAGAAACTTGGAAATCTGATTCCTAATGCTAGTATACATGTATGTATGTATGAATGTATGTATGTATGTATGTATAAAAATAATATATGTGCCTTACATATGTTTTCTCATTTGATATTCAACAGAACTCTAGGAAGCAGATGCTATTACTTACTAGCTGTGTGACCCTGGGCAAGTCAGAACCCTAGTTGTGTGTGTATGCATACATGAATGCATATATGTGCATGTATATACATATGTGTGTATACATACATGCATATACATCCTGGTGTTGGTGGACCACCATGAAATGGCAGGATCAGAAGGAGGTGCTGGGGAACCTGAACCTTGAGGAGAATAAGGGGATCCAACAAGTGTGGGTGATGAAGAAGAGCATTCTGGGGATGGTGGAACAGACTCGGCAAAAGAGTGAGGAGAGGGAGGGAAGGCCAAGCTTTGTCTGAGGATGGATTTGAACTCATGAAGATGAGTTTCCCTGACTCCAGATCTGGAGCTCTACCCAATGTGCCACCAGCTGCCCTAATGCCAAGCTTGGGGAAAAGTGAATAAACCAATTTGTCTGGATCATCGTTTTAAAGTTAGGAGGGACCTTTGGGGTCATCTAGTCCCACCCTTTTGGTTTATAGATGAGGAAACTGAGGCCCTGACCTCTGGTAGGATCAGGACTATCCAGTGTCCTCGCTAATTTGGCTTTAATATCTTCCAGATCCTGTGAAATCCTTGTCCTCTAAGAAAAGATTCAAAATCATCGATTCACTCTGTGTAAGCCGCAGGATGCTGTCAGCAGGTCACACATAGCAGAGCACCTGAACCAGGGCTTAATTCGACCTGGTAAATAGAGGGTTGAAGTGCTTCTGAACCCCTCCCCCACAGCCCATCCAGACACTGTTGGGACAGGCTGCCATGGGCCTCATAAATTCAGCTATTGTGTTTGTTCCTGTCTCAGTCATGGCTGGTTTTATGAGATATCACAGGGCTCCATGGTGCACCTGTATAGTGAAGAGCAATGTTCACTGTAAAGACAGGGGGAGAAAAGCTGGAAGGAATTCAAACACAATTCCCTTTTGTTAGCAATAAAAAAGTGAGGAGAATGTGGCCTGTAGTAACTTTTTCAAGATAATTGAAAGAAAGCTGAATACCTCTCCTTTACACCAACATCCTTTAATCCCTTGGATAACATTTTCCCATCCACCTAGAGGTAACAGGATCTCACCTGCTCCCCACAAACCAGGATGTCAATGGGTCCTTGTCCAATGCTAGGCCTTCCCCTGCCCCCCTTTCTTTCTCCTGAGCGGGATCAAGAGAGGAAAGATGTAATCAGATCTCCAGAAACAAGCACACAATTGTGGTTAACTCATTTTCTCAAAAGCTCCTGATGCAGCCTCTACGCCTGAATGCTGAATGCTGAACTCTTTCTAGCCTGTGGATGATCATGGTTTATGATCCGACGGTTAGATGGAATGGGGACCCTTGGCAGACTAAGATCAAAAGGCAAACTACAGTCAGTTTCATTAAATTAGAAGGTTATTTATAAAGAAAAGAAGCAAATAAAACCCCCAAATCTGTTCACCATTTTTGTATTACTCAAGACTACTGAAGACTTTGTTGTTATTGTAAATTTGCATAGGAAAGAATTCTTTCTCTGGGAAGTTTCTGAATGCTGCCACCCCATTAGGCAGAGTTACTAGGCAGATACCAGGCAGAGTTAAGGCTAGATTCCTTACTTCCAGTCAAAAGTGTGTATGCTCTCAAGGAAGGTCAAAGACATTCGGGGTAGAGTTCTTCATTCCTTACTTAAAAGCTATGTCAGATAGCTCAGATCCACCGCTTACTTCTCCTTTCAAGACCCACTGAGGGAGTCTTATTTTAAATTCTTCAGAGACTGTACTGTTCCCTGATTTGTGGTCACACAATCACATGAGCATCAGCAAAATATTGGTATCAAAATGATATGACTACAAGTTATAATCTTGGAAATAGGTGTTCTTCTTCTACCTGGTTTTTCCTGTGTGCCATAGCGAGGGACAGTTAAACAGTTGAAAATGCAGCCATGAAGTTGGAAAGTCTTTCTACTTCCTTCCTTCCTTTTCCTTTGGTTACTACAGGATTTCCTTTCCTTTCTCCTGACTAATTCTTCTACTTTTCTTCATTGCCATGACTGTTTTCTTGTCATCTGAAGGTGATGGGTGGAAAGATTATGGGCTTTTGTTGGTGTGATGTCAATATTCCCCATCAAACAAGTTGATAGGGTGGATGTTGTAAGTAACTTGCATTGTTTCTCAGTCTGAGAAATAGCTCTAGACCAAGTATAATCCTGAGTATTGAGTCATAATCCTGAGTAGGCACAGAGGATGGAAACCTTGTATCAAGGTAGGTGGAAATGAATCTTAGAATTGAAATAAATAGTCATGGACTCATAATTGATAAATCAACCAGTATTTATGAAGTGCTCAGTATTTACTAAGCACCCGGCCCAGTGCTAAGCCCTGGGGTTACAAAGAAAAAAGAAAAATCATCTCTTCTCTGTAAGAGCTTGAAGTGAATTCTCACTCTTTGGTGATACCAGCTCTCTTCCCTGCCTGGATAGCCCCCTCTGACTATTTGCAACAAGAAGCCTCAGTTCTAGCCTCCCTGTAGAAGAATGATTTTATTTGAATGATAATACCTTCAAGGATCAGTAGCTTTGTCCATGTGGGTCCTTTCCCTTCACTGAAACAAATCACAACCCCTCTCTTATTTAGTAACTGCTCTTAGCGTTACTATGACTGAAAAATCTGCCCCTTTTGTAAAGAGCCCCTCTTCACTCAGCTTGGCTGGTCCAGACCTTCATGTAAGTCCTGTCCAGCTTGGTAGGGCCTGCACTGGGAGGGTCTTCAGGATCCCAGGGTCATCCCTTTACCACAATGAGACATCAGAGGAGGATGGCCATAGAGTGCAGTGTCCCTAAGGGCAGGGTTTGCTTCATTTCCCTCTCTCTCCATCACCTAGCACAGTGATTTGTAGGTGTTTAATAAATGCTTGCTGATTGATGGATTGATGGAGGAATCATAATAGTATCTGTCACTCAGATGGTGCTATATGTCTTGCCCGGCACTTGACATTCTAAGGTTTGTTCTCTTGTCTGTAAAACTGGCATCCGAGTTTTGGCCGCCTGCCTCTGGCATGGGTTTGTGGTAAGAATTGATGGACAGTGTCAGTAAGCACTTAGAGCTTCTCAGAGAAAGCAAACTGATTTTGTGGTTTGGATCCACCAGAACATTTGGTTTTTCAGTCCAAAAAGCTGTCATGTCAGCAAAACAGAATCTCACAAGAGCAGTGATTTGTTGGATGGATCTGACTGTTTCTTTGAATGGCGTTTGTCAGAAGAGGTTCGTGCCCATTTCTTAAACATCTCCTCTGTTCCAGGGGCTGTGCTAGCCCTGGAAAGGTAGAGACAGAAATGCAACAGGCCCTGCACTCAGACAGTTTAGCATTGAAAAAGATCTTTGGTATGATTTCATCTACCCATAGAGGATCCTGTCACTGTCCTAGAGTATTAAAGCCAATTGTCTTTTCTTGGTAGAATAAAACAAAACAAAGCCCAAAATGCATCAACATCTTCCTGGGAGAAATACTAGAACAATACATTTTTAAGGCCCTCCGCGAAGAGTGGGAAAAGCTGATGGATCTGGCTCCAAGTTTGTGTTCTATTCCTTAGTTATACTTGAAGAAAATTTGTAAATCAAAATTTTGTGGAAATGAATGAGGTAAACAAGAAAATTAATTAATTTTAAAAAAGAATTTAGAATGCCTTCACAACTTCAGCCTCAGTTTCCCCTTAGAGATCTGATGGTAGTAGAGAGAGAGCTGGGCTATGAGTCAAGAGAAAGCTGGGTTCAAATCCTGCATGCCTGTGAACAAGGCACTTAAGGTGTCTGAGCCTCAGTATTGCCATCCATAAAACAGGGAAAACACTTTTATGACCTCCCTCACTAGATTGCTCTGAAGAAAGTTCTTTGTTAACCTTACAATACTATGGAAATGTAAATTATTCTTACTATTATTCCTCTTCTTGTAGGAGAATTTTCAGTGTTTAATCCACTGTAGAGTGCCCTTCTAATAAACTTTTGGATACCACATTAGCTCCAGAGTGCACCATTTAAAGCCACTGAGTCATGGAGGAATCACTTCCCATGAATGGTTCTGTCTAGACTGGGTCTCAGGCATCCTTTCCCATGTGGGGTCCTCCCTCTTAGACCCCGCAGGTGGCATGATGACCCCAAGCCCTTTGCTACTTCTATCAGCAGGGAGTGGATCTCTCCCCTTCCTGGAAGATGCCAAGCTTTTCACTTGGGTGACCCCCAGTCTGGGTCACTGCAGCAAACCCTCCTCTGAGGAATGACCCTGGAGGGATGCAGCTCACACGAAGCGTGGCCTGTTTCCTTCTGCTCTCAGCCCCACAGGCCAGAGAACTGTGTGCCGTGAAGCCTGAAGGACCAAACCGCTCTTTTCCAGGTGCTGTGGAAGGGCTGACTTTGATTTATAAGGAAGAGGTCTTGGGGAAGTGGCTCTCATTGGAAATCTTGCCCCCTCCCCAGTGATCTAAAGCAGAAAAAGGTGACTTTTCCTTGAGCCCAAGGGCTGACAAATTTGGGAGGGAAAAAAAATGACAAAGAATTCCATTGCTAAGTCTTAGGAACTTGTTTTTTTTTAAGAGTTTCTCTCATTGGTGGGCCTCTCAAATACATATAGAAGAGTACCCAGTAATGATAGCTCACATCTTTTTAAAGCCTACACAATGCTCTCCAGAAATTATTTCGTGTGAACCTCATTATAACTGTGAGATAGGACTATTAACATTATCTCCATTGAAAGTGGAGAAAACGAAGTCCTGAACAAGTTCAATCCTTTTCCAATGGTGATGCAGTTAAACATCAGAGGTGACATGGAACCTTGGCCTTCCTGACTCCCAACCCCGTGCTCTGACTTTTCTGCCCCACTGTCTTGTCTCAGGGGTGCCAAACCTTCTCCAGACCACAGATCCCTTTTTGCCAATCTCGTGCAAGCTCTGGACTCCTCAGAAAAATGTTTGTAGATGTATAAAATAAAGCACACGAGATTGCAAAGGGGAAAAAGTAGTAAAATGCTGTTATAAAAAATTGTTTTCTAACAATTCTAATACCAAGTTCACTGACCCCAGGTAAAGGATCCCTTCACAGAGATAGGTCTGAATGCAGTCGCTGCTAGAAAGCTTTTTACACCAATCTTACTGGTATTGCTTTATCCATTTTTATGATTTTACTTTATTTATGACAGTTAATGCAATACAATAGTAAGACTTAAGTAATAGTTATTGATTCTTTCCAGAAGTCCCTTGTTATACTGTACATATGTGTCCAAGAAGTAGCAGGAGGGCCATGATGGTGCTTATCCCTTTCCAGTGGAGGGTAAGCTTCCAGAAGGCAAGGATAGTCATTCCTGTACCCAGCACAGTCCTTGGCACATGGAAATGAATTGATGTCTCTAGGCCTAAATTCAACCTCCCTCCCAACTGAGCGGCCCATTATTCATTCCATGCCGTGTGTGTGTGTGTGTGTGTGTGTGTGTGTGTGTGTGTGTGTGCAATCCATTCCCAGGACCAGACTCCCCTGCTTACTGTGGCCTGAAAGCAAGTTGCCATCATTTGGGTCAGGGGACTCTGATCGCCAGTCCATGCTTTTGGCCCACTGTTTGCTCAGACGTGGGCAGAAGGGTCTTTGGTACCCTGAGACAAAGCAGGGAGAACTCGGCAGGTCATCTAGATTCTTGCTTTCAAATATTATGCTGGGAAAGTCCTTGGAGTTGTCTGAAAGGAGATGATACTTAAGGACTGGATTTAATAAGAAAATGTACTTGAGTTGCTGGATTAGATGATAATTCTACTGAAATCATGTACAAAGCACACACTGCGTTCCATTTCAAGGTCATTTGTACCCAGGCTACCCAACCAGAGTCTCTTTCTGGCAAGTTCCTGCTGTCTGTCATTTATGCCCAGCCCTGGGTCATGGATTTTGTGCTATCCCCACGAAAATGGCTTAGGAGATATGATTTTCTTTTAAAACGCATGACAGTAAAACAAGTTTTTAATAAAGTGTTTAGGAAAGTAACAGACTCTGGGGAAAAAAAGGGGGAAATAGCTGGGCAAGAGTTCAAGTTGGTAATGAACTGAATATGTCTCTAATTATATTGAATTTACTAGTAATAGGATGAGGCAATATTAGAAATTATTTCTGAGTGAAATTTGGCGCCTAGGGGCACAAAAAGCTTCCCTTCAACTTAGGGAGAGGGAATGAAATTGGCATCTCGTTATATTCAATTTTAAATATCTGTCAGTCTGAACTTCCCTGTGAACAGTAGGCAGACCAAGCCACTTCCGAAAACAGACCCTCCAATAAATATCTCTCAGAAATGTCAAGGCAGCAGATGTGGTGAGCAGTGGGGTGACCTGGAGGCGAATCCTGTCAATCTAATTACTGAGGGGGAGAGGGGATTACCCTGGCTTTTTGTTTCTTAGCACTTAGGATAGCACCTGGCACATTGTAAGTATTTTTTAAAATTCTTGTTGATTGATTAATTATTCAATAGCTATATAACTAATAGAAAATCACATCTTCTACGTCTTCCAATATGTAAACTAAGACATATTACTATCTATCTTATATAAGCCATAACAAGGAATTATTAATGATTTAAAAATCATTCTTAAAAAAATGTAATAGCTAAGGTTAAGAATCCCTGACCTAAGGGAGAAGGATGATGTCACAGAGGATAGTCTGACTGGTGATGGGAGCTGACGGAGGAAGGCCTGGGGAAAAGGTCACTACGAGGATAAAGCTCTGAGAGCAACAGTCTGAGAATGAACAAGGGAACTGGACATGCTTTGTGGCATAGGGTGGGAGGGGATATTAAAGGGCAAAGCAGGAGAGAGACAGTCTCCACATCACATAAGGAGGAAGTTCACCGGTCCCCTCCAGAAATGGATTTACTGTGGCAAAGTCCCACCATCCTACCCTAATTATACCCTGTAGTTCATCTCATAGGTTTGCTGTAAAGCTCAAATAAGATAACGTATAAAGTTTGACTTGCAAACTTCAAAGCATTATAAAAATGCCCATTTTCAACCCTTTTCCCCTCTAAATGTAAAATGCAGTTACTTGGCATGTCTGTCTGTCATTCCATGCATGATGCTGTGCTGAGATGCCCTAATGCTGGCTGCCTGCCTGGACATTCTCATGGTGTTTCTGGAAGAGGAAGATCATAGTTGCATATGGACGTCATGTAGTAGAATCTCCATGCCCTGGGCAGAAGTCTCAAGAGTTAAGCCCATGCCTTCATTAGAATATTTTAATCCAGCACATGCATTCATTGATTTGCCTTCCATAGAAAAACATCCCAATTATTTGTCCTTAAGAGCCCCAATCCATAATTAAATAGGAGCTGTCCAACAGAGGGATCCTTTGTCTCTCCAATTTTGAATTAAATTCAGTTGTGACCAAAGTAACCCTCCATCATCCTGGGCTAACGGCTGGAAGAGCAGTAAAGTGAGCTTTATGGAGAGGTTGGTTCAGCCCCCTTTCTGGTTGCCAGTGGTCCCCTAGGAAGCAAACAGTTCCACTCAGCCCGTGGTTACCAAAGCAAGGCTGACTCTAGAAGGTTGAAGCTGGAGCTGGCAAGAACAAAGGAGGCAAGAGATAAAACCAGCCCTTCCCAGGGCTGTTAATATTCTATGTTAATAACCTTCTGTTTCAGGCCACTAGTAAGTCTAGTGTTTGGGTCAAGTAAACATGTTTACAATTCCCTATTAAAAGGGAACGAAGAAATATTGTTTGTGTCAAGTAGGTCAATAAGATAATATCACCCAATGTTGAGTTTTTCAAAGACATCCAGAGATGCCAGTATCCCAATTCTCAGACACCCAGTGTCACACTGGAGCAGGGAATGTACTTAAATGGGGGAGGATATATGCAATGAAGTTGAGTGACTTATGGGGACCAGTAGTGGAAATGGAAGGGAAGGGTACAGGGGTGACAAAGAAAGGAAATCATCTCTAGAGACCTTGTTTCTGAGCCCAACAGTGTGAGTGCTTCACAATAGTGTGGATGTGGGTTGTGTTCTAAAATCACATAATTCCCAAGTTGGGAAAGGACTTCAGAGGTCATTGAGTCCAATCCACCCCGACAAAGAACCCCTCTTATGACCTATTCAAGAGCTAGTCACTCAGGCTCTGCCTAAAGATGTGTAGGGAAGAGAACCACACCACCTCCAAAATTTAGTCAGCACACATTTATTAAATGCCTACTTAGTGCTAGGCACTGTGCTAATCATGAGATACAAAGAAAGACCAAAAAGTCCCTGTTCTCCAGCTCACAGTGTACTGGGGAAGACAGCACAAAGAAGAAGCCCCATTCCACTTTAGGATGCCCCTAATTGTTAGGAAGGTTTTCTCCTCCTGATGCCAGCTTAAATGTGCTTCTCTGTGACTCCCACCTCCCTGCCTTGTTCTCTGTTCTTCCTCCAACAGTCAAATAGAACAAATTACAGTTACTCTTTTACTGGCCAGCTCTTTGGATACTTAAAAACAGCTTTCAACTCCCCATTGAGTCTTCCTTTCTCCAAATTAACCATTCCCAGGTCTTTCAACTGATCCACCCTCTCTGGATGTTCTCCAGGATGTCAGTGTCCTTCCCAAACTTGGGCACCCAGACAGAACTCTCAAATGACAACCAAGCCAGACAACCATGTGACTCATCATGGAGATCCAGCTGCTATTTTGAAGTAGGGAAAGAAAATTCCCTGAAGGAAGACACTGCATTCACAAAGGCAGATGGCTCGCCTGTTTGGGGATAAAGGGCCACCATAGAATAATCTTGTGGGCAAGTAGGGTGATGGATGGGCTTGGTCCAGTCATGTCATAATAACTCTTGAATGATAAACATAACTTTCCTTCCTCCTCCATCAAAAAATGGACTTGGGAAAGATGGCCCTAAAGTCTCATGGCCCTCAGTAACCATTCACTGCTGTCCTGGGCCAAATTCAAATTCGTGTGTGGATGGCTCCATATGCCCTTATCCTTCCCTTGAGCTGCTTTGTCCTCTGGCTTATGAATCCTTGATTCGGAAAGTGAGGGGGTTTTGCCCACTTTCTCTTCTTAGATAACAGTTGTAGGATGTGCAAGAGCACACCTATAATCATTATACCTGAGACTTGGATACTGTCAAAGGTATCATGGTCCTTGAGGGTATTTGTCCTGTCCCTGGTTTGTGTATTCAGCAATAACAAACCTTATGGCAAATACTGCTCCCATCCATTGTTCAACACGGGGATCATAAAGAACCCATCTGGTGGAGGTTTTCTTTCATCATCTCCTGTCCTCAGAATGGCACTTGACACTATTTTATTCAACCTCTCTGTGCAAAGTTCCCAGGCAGGGACCCCTCCCAGCTCAGAGCCATTCGGCTCAGCTCTGCCATTCCTCCAGGAACCACGAGACATCCATTCTTGCAATGTCTGAACCCAAACGCCATCTGTATTCATATTCCACAGACAGAGCGGGAAGCGACCTCTGAAGATGACCCCTTCCTCTCACTGACGGCATCCTGCGCGGTGGGGATGCTCTGTATGCAGGGTCATTGTTTCTCAGAGTGATATATCGAACCATGGATTTTCGAATGTTTATGTGCCTCCAAATGGCCACATTATGTAGGAGTCATCATTCTTATTATCGTTATTGTTCCATGGCCTGCTATCTTTACTTTGTCTGTTAAGCAGAAGTCTATTTAGTGTTCGAATAGATATATCATAAAGGTAGGGAAAGGTGAACTCTTTGATATATGATGAGTCTTTCATAGCATGAAATAACTATTGCCTATTATTTTACTCCTGACGTTTTTATTTTTAGGGGAATTTCACTTGATTTGTGCTGCTGACACCTCTGATATGTTGTTTCTAGTGACCTTACATCCAAAACTAGTAGGGTGTGACATTTGATGGCCCAGATAAAAAACATTAATGGGGGAAGAGAGGGTTTATTTTCCTGGCCATAAATTAAGTTTAAATAACTCTGAATTTATTTTAAACTCTTCAGTACTTTTTACTGTCCAACCAATAAATGTATTTATTGCTGGAGCCTTACCTTGCCTTCCTTAGCTCCTCCTTTACTCAGCACTATATGAGATGCCTTTTTTCCCTTTCCCATGTTTGGCCAAGTCACTTTTCCCAGGAAATCCTGGTTTGTAAAATGTGTGTTTTCATTTCTGAACATGGAGACAAAGAAAGGTTCTTTTAGACCAGAGGGAGAGCTCATTGCCAATGCAGATAAGAAAAGTCAGAGTTGGCAATCTTTATCCTCATGTAGCAAATACAGTCTCAAATTATTTCATTCAACTCTTAAAGCAAGTTGTCACTCAGGCATCTGGATTTGTGCCCTGCTAACTTTTTAACTTGCTAGTAGAGATCTGTTGAGTCTGGGGAAAACAGAAAAAAAAAAACCAGTGCCGGTATTGCATTTGAAGTCTGTTCTTGTCTGGTGGGACCTACCAGTAAAGTCCTTGGACTTCACTGACCTAGTCTTTGGGAACCTAGGGTCATCTCCAAGATGCAATAAAGAATCAGATGAGAACATTATGGATGTAGGAGAGAGATTCAAAGGATAAGTGGGCATAGAGGAGATAACTGGAAAGAGTCTTCATCTTGGGGAGGTCACTGAGCCAATGGTCCTTTCTAGCTCTTAAATCTGTGATCCAAAGTCCTTTTAGTCTCTAAACTCCAGTATCTTCAGCTATCAAATGAGAGAGTGGGATGAGATGCTCCTTCTGACTCTCAGCTACTATCCTGTGGTGCTGGCTCATTCTGACTGTAAGTGTGTGATGTAATCCAACCCCCTGAAAGTCCCAGAAAGAACACAACCTGCCCAAGGTTATTTGAGTGGAAGGTAGTCACTGTGTATATAGGAGAATGGTGTTGTGAGAAGACACAGGCTCTCAAGTCAGAGGACAGGGACTCATATGCTTCCTCTGACCCTTACTACCTATGTGACATTGGAAGAGTTAATGAAGCTCCTTAGGTCACTGTTTCCTCTTCTGTAACTCGAAGAGGTTGGTCTAGATGCCCTCTGAGGTCCCTTCCAGCTCTACATCTATGAATCTAATTAATAAGGATGTTTCTAATTCAATTTACACCAAATTTTAATTCAAAACACTTGTTTTGTATCCCCTGAGCCATCTTGCCTAATAAATGATCATTGGATTGAATATACTTACTCCCAGTAAAACATAAACTCCACGAGGACAGTCTGTTTCAATTTTCCTTCAATCCCCACCAGCACATAGCACAGTTCCTGGAACCTAATAGGTACTTAATACGTTTGTTGAATTGAGCCAGTGTTGGGGAGAGCAATGGGACTCCTTGATCTATCTATCCCATTCCTCTGCCCCTTTCTCTCACTCCAGGTACACAGTTCCTACAAGAGGGGAGAGATCAGGACAATGCCTGGCTCAAGAGGGTGTCTACAGTTGTTCTCCTCTCTTCTTGGATCAGGGGCCCTGAATTTTTTTTGCATCCTAGACCCTTTTGGCAGTTGAATAATGCATATGTACCTCTTATTAGAAGAATGTTTTCAAGTGCACAATATAAGTAGCATTATAAAGGAAGTCAATTATACTGAAATGTTGTGATAAAAATATTTTTTAAATCAATTTACAGACCTCAGTTTACAGGTTAAGAATTTTTGCAAGTCTAAATGTTTTGTTATGTGGAAATCATTGGGTGATTTGAATACTTACCCCGACACTCAGAAATGCTATTCATATGTACAATTTGGGGGAGGGGGAAAGGGAGTCTCCCTTTAGGTAGAAGACATCATACCCAATTTCAGAGGGGAAAAGGAGATTCAGATTTCTGGTCATCATATTTGCGTATGAAATTTCTGATGGGAGCCCCTCTTGTGTCCAGAGGACCAGGTGAGAGTGTTCTCCTGTGGAGATAGAGATTGGCAGGTCTGACTTTGCATCCCTGGAACCAAAGCTTTATGGGTAGAATGGTGCCTCTTGTTAGGAATGGCCATTCCTCAGGCTTTTGCTCATGTGGTGAATGAGACAGGTGACCAAGAAAGAACTTTTGTTCTGATGAAGAAGTTTGACTCTGACTGGCCAAAAAGACAGCCATGGAAGTGGCCACTACACCTGGGACCCCTATGAGAAACAACAAGTCACTAGAGAAAAAATCTGGCATGGCCAGAAGAACACTGGTTTAGAATCATGAGACCCAGATTTGAATCCTGCCTCTCTCAGTAACTACTCCTTCAGGGGCCCTTTCCTGATTTCCCTACTTCCCTTCTGCTTCTATCACCAAGACCAAAACAATGATTGTGACTTTGCTTACAGCGTCTATTTACTGTTAGCATATGGGAGAGCAAGTCCCACTCTTAGAGCAGTATTTCTAGCACCAAGGACAGGGTTTGTCTTCCCAGTAGGTATTTAATATATACTTACTGAGCAATTAACTGCTAAGTATAGATTGCTGGGTAAGTCTCTTAACCTTCCAGTTTCTTCATCCTAAATTAAGGAGGTGTCCTTTAGATGTCCTCTGAGATTTCTTTGGGTTATAAATCTATGATACAAAGAGCTTTCATTCTGTAACAGAGCCCAGAGCCTGGTGATGCCCACTTGGACCATTGAGGACCTGAAGAAATAGATGAAGGTGGAATGGAACACCCTGCAACATCTGCTGGGCATTGGAGGGACTACAGAGGGACTACGCTGTTCACAGTACAGCGTAAGAAGGATCCAATCCAGGGGGCGGAGCCAAGATGGCGGCGTAGAAGCAGCAAAGCACCACAGCTCCCACACAAACACGCTAAAAAACTCATAAAATGGGACGCTAAACAGATTTTCAAGCTCCAAAACTCTCC
>CM053597.1:13096802-13115658 GCA_028646575.1 Pseudocheirus occidentalis | reverse complement strand
ACCTAGATTTGAAGTCAGAGGAACTGGGTTTGAATCTTGCTTCAAGTACCTGGTTATCTACGTGGCCTTGTGCAAATGACTTAACCTCTCTAGGCTTCCTCTTCTCCATTGTAGAATGAGGGGATTAGCATGGATGGCCCTGAACTCTTTTCTGTTCTAAATCTCTGAAATAGCTGCCAGTTCTGTGGCAGGCACAGTAGGAATTACAAAGTGCTGTACATACATAGCGTCACTCAATCTTCTTTCCCAAGAAGTCTATGAGGCAAGTACTCTCCAGTGAGACAGTGGGAGAGTGGTTACAGCAGGAGGAATTCTGGGTGTTTCTGACTCTTACTGAGTGACCACAGAAAAGTAGAGCCTCAGTTTCTCCCTCTGAGAAATGATGGTCATAATTTCTGAAATTATATAAGACTCAAATGAGATTAAGTAAGTGAAGCGCTTTGCACAAATGCTTTGTGAATGTCAAGTATTTTCATTGGTGTCATTAGAACGGTTATCACTATTCTAAACCCAATTTCTCCCTTTACAGATGAGAGGATTATATATATAAACAATGTCTTTGAAGCTCTTTGTCTCTGGGATCCTGGCAATCCGAGAAAGCTGCAGTGAGAAGAAACCATCCCTTTCACAAGATATAGATGGGAAACAGAATGGCTGAGCCCTGGAGCTTTTGCTCATGGAGGAAGGAGACTTAGCTGAGCTGAAATGTAATATCTCATTAGTGTGGGGCCCTGATGATTATCTGGTAATCTCCCCCATCCATTACTGAGAGATGCCTTCCCCAAACACTGGCCACATAAATAACTCCTTGGCCATCTTCCCCCTGATCTTTGTCATTAACCCCACCTCCCCCATCTCTCAAAGAGGAAACCAGGCTTTTTTCATTAGCTACAACTTCACATCTCCAATGTCTCCTTGAGGCTACGAAGATGGGAAAAGAAGGAACCTGCAGTTAGATTAGCTGAGGCCACTTCAGAAGTGGCCAGTCCATAAATAGGGGAATTTTCATTTAGAGCAAGTGTAGGAGTATGGAGGGGAGATGTGGTTTTTGATATAACCCTGTTGAGGAGTGATGGGAAGAATCCCATACTCTGGGAATATTTAGAGGTTTCCACCAAGTATGGCTAGCATGGGAAAGAAGGAGTTGATACTGCTAAAGGTAGACCTAGGCAGGGGAACAAAGATGCTGGTAGCCCTGTCTACCAGCATGTTGGGCAATGAATGAAGGGGGAGGGGTGGGTAAAAAATGGAGAAGATCAGTGACAGGGAATGCAGCAGAGGAAGTACCCTCCATGAAGATACCAGCATCCTTTAAATTTTCCACTCTTGGGCAAAGTCCCAACTGGCTTAGCCTAGTTATGACTCTAGCAAGGAAACCTTATCTGCTGCTGGTATGCAACTTTGGTGAATGACTTTGGAATCTGAAGGCCAGTTCCTTAAAAAAAATTGAGAGAAAGTAAGTGAAAATTCACCCTACAAGCACTGACTAATTGATTAACCAAGAGTTCCTGAAGAGAATGATTTGATTAGGGTAATTTATAGTGCTAGAATCTTTTGTCATCATCTGTCTTTGAAAATATAGATGAAAGGGGCTTCCAAGTGGCTGGAGCCACGGGCATGAGCTATGATCTGCCTGGCTTCATCAGTTAGGGCAGACTACTCAATTTTATACCTTTCTGACTAGCCAAATAGCCAATAACTACCAGGCAGGGGGCTTTCTGGTTCTCTGTGCTCCAAACTTTTCCAGTCCCATCTTATGAAAATATTTGGAATTGTTCAGTGCTCTGCTCTCTGTAGCATAAACATTTATTCAAATGGGGCTGTCTTCAGTAATGAAGAATGAAGGAAAAACAATGGTCTGATTTTGACAAATTAACTTGTGATTTGGAGAGTCAGTGAAGCAGAGAAGAGACATTCCTAACTATACTAATTAAATGAGCTTGCAACATTTATTTTAATGCAATGGAACCAGCCATATGAAGATGAACATTTTAATTTATTTGGCAATGACATTATGAAAAATTTCCCGGCTGCATATTATCTCCAAAAACAAATCTCATCAGCATCTCAGTCTATACAGGGGAATTTCCATCTCGCACATAAGCCTGGCCTTCCTTGATGGAAATAAGGGAGAATGAGAGAAGTTACTTGAAAAGTTGGATTGGGGGCGGGGGTGTTTCCTGCCTCCCGAAGGTTGCCTCTCTTGGGCAGCTGAGCTTTTTGTCCAAATGACTTCCGCGCCAAGCACATCCATTTTTCATGGCAAGGCATAGATGAAAAATTCTGAATCCATTCTAAGGGGAATGCAAATATAGCTCATTAGTTCTAAAACATTTTTCATGGAGGGATGCTGAGTATGTGCCGGCAGATGAGGCTGGGTAGCTTCAGCCAGCAATGAGCACCACATGTCCCGCTAATTGTTTTTTAAAGTTGTTGCGTTCTTGCTGGCACCCAGTTGCTACTGGAAATAGGAAAACCACATGAAAAAAAAAGAGATGGGATCTGAGTTTCTTTTGACAGCACACTGTCTGATGGGAGGCTGGCTGCCTTATAAGCAGACACTCTCTAAAAAGAAAGCACACTTCTGCTGGCCAAGAAACCATTTGAGCTCCAACCAGACCAGGCTCACTTTGCGGAGGCATCACCTGTCCTCCACGGCTGCCCAATACTGGTTCCTCCACACTATCTCTCCCAGATACGTGGACAAGAGCAGAAGTGAACTGACAAGATGGCCTCCTTCCAGGCAGATGGGGGAAGGAAGGGCTGTTGGCTCCTGGCCATTCCCTTAACCAGGTTTGAAGGAAGTCCCATAGCCCAGAGATGTCTTCCAGATGAATGGTTCCCTGTTGGAGCCCTGCCAAAAAACAAGAGAGAATCACTTTCCTCTCCTTCCCTTAAGCCACAAGGAGGAGATGCTGGGAGCAATGACCTCTGAAGTCTCATCCAGCTGGAACGTTCCCTAGAACTGGGAAAGGAGCCTTAGAGATCATCAAATTCACACCCTCATTTGCATCATAGCATTTGTAGAGAGTACTTTTTATTTTGCTTTTTTTTTTTTTGGAGGGCAGTTGGGATTAAGTGACTTGCCCAAGGTCACACAGCTAGTTTTTGTGCTAAGTGTCTGAGGCCGGATTTGAACTCAGGTCCTCCTGACTCCAGGGCCGGTGCTCTATTCGCTGCGCCACCTAGCCACCCTTAGAGAGTACTTGAAGGTTTGCAAAGCACTTCCCAAAGTTTGCTTCTCTTGATCCTCATAACAACCCTGGGAGGTAGGTGATATTATAATTTCCACTTTACAGATGAGGAGACCAAGACAGAGCTTGTGCAGCTAGTGTCTGTCTGAGGGGGGATTTGAACTCAAGTCTTCTTCACTCCAGGTCTAACACTAAATCTGCTCTACCATGTGATCTTTCTTTTTTACAGATAAGAAATCAATAACTTTATGATTCATGAGCAGACTCCCAACTATTGGTAAAGTGATAATGGAATAACAGGTTTCTGGTCATGCCATGCAAAGTAAACCAGGGTGTAACTAGAGCAGGGTGATCAGAGCAGTTCTCCAGGGCATTGAAATGGAAAGACTGA
Organism: Pseudocheirus occidentalis; assembly: GCA_028646575.1. Taxonomy (NCBI): domain Eukaryota; kingdom Metazoa; phylum Chordata; class Mammalia; order Diprotodontia; family Pseudocheiridae; genus Pseudocheirus; species Pseudocheirus occidentalis. The sequence continues at coordinate 13,112,073 of CM053597.1, read as the reverse complement.
CACCAACACATGTGCTCCTTCAGCAGACAGAAACAACTAATTAGGATTAGTTAAAATAGGAAAGTACCAGATCAGCTCACAACTTTATTCCACCTCAGCCCCAGGTGCCTTAGACCAAGTAAAATCCTGCTAGCCCTCACTTCACTCTTCTCCTTCCCAAGTATCTCCCAGTGTTCAAATGTCTCCCTCCCCAGGAGGCCATCCTTCCCAAGATCTCACCCCATCTTCTCCCCATACATCATTTGAGTTTGTCTTTAAGAATCAATTTCAGAATACCTTTTGTGTCTGCCCCCAGCACCAGACCAGTTATGGCTCTGTAGACAGGACAACTACCTGCCAGTCCTTTAACCATTATGTGTATTATCTACTCTCTATACTAGAATGTGGCAATGGATATTGGTATCCAATGGGGAAAGATAAGTGGTAAGTATTTCTCTGAAGAGTCGGTCTCTCCTTAAGAATTCTGCTTTTTATTTTTGGTCTCTTCCTCTCCAATTAACCCCTATCTCTGAACCAATATTTTCAGCTTTGACTGACTTAGAATTGTAAGATCAAATTTGATTTTTTAAAAAAGTTATTTATTTATTTTTTGTTTGCAACATTCATTTCCACAAGATTTTGAGTTCTAAGTTTTCTCCCATCTCTCCCCTCCCCCACCTCAAGACTGTGTACATTCTGATGACCCCTCTCCCATTCTTCCCTCCCTTCTGTCCTCCACCTTTCTCTCATCCCCTTCCCCTTCTATTTTCCTGTAGGGTAAGCTAGATTTCTATAGCCCATTGCCCAAATATCTTATTTCCCAGTTGCATGTAAAAACAAATTTTAACATTTGTTAAAACTTTTGAGTTCCAATTTCTCTCCCTTCCTCCCTCCCCGCCCACCTTCATTGAGAAGAAAAGCAATTTTACATAGGTTATATATGTATAGTCATACAAAACACTTCCATAAGAGTCAGATCGTATCTGCTTTTGAACAGTCCTGATTCCAGGGAGTGGATGATAAGACTTGTGACCTCCCCCCAGAGAGAGCGATGTTGGACCCAAAATGCAGAATGAGATACACAATTGTGGACATGACCAATGTGACCATGCATTTCACTCTGCTACGTATATCTGTTACAAGTTTTTGCTTTTCATTTTCCTATGAAAGACAGGAGAAAGAAAGAGAAAATAAATGCTTGATAGTTTAAAAATAATTTTTAAGATATTACCTGCTTCATATGTACTTTGAACATGTATCTCCCATTAGATTATAACCTTCTTTGAAGGCAGGATTATTTTGTCCTCATAGGGTGCCATCTTCTATTATGGAGATTGCCACACAGCAGTCACTTAATGGATGTTTATTAGATCTGTGGGTTTGGGTTGAGGCAGCTGTCTATGCTCTTGACTGCTACCTCCTCCATGATCTGGACTGATTTTTTTTTCAGCCCAGTGTCTGTGGGAGTTACCCATTCATAGAATCCCCAGAAGCTCAGAGCTAGATGGGCCCTACATGACCATCTGGACCAAGATGAACCTGAATGATAATCCTCTTGACACCCACCCTCCATTGGAAGATTTCCAGTTCACTGGCTGAGTGCCCATCCTTCCATAAAAAAATCCTTTATAGGACTGAAATTTCTCCACTTGGTAAACTCTAATAAATATCATGCCTTCTCCTAGGATAAGCTAATCATCTGAAATCTCATCACCATGCAGATTGACTTAACTTTTGATACTTTTGATATCCTTTCAACTGAGATGGCTAGGTGGTGCAGTGAATAGGACACTGGGCTTGGAGTTAGGAAGACTCATCTTCATGAGTTCAACTCTGGCCTCAAGACACTTACTAACTGTGTGATCCTGGACAAGTTGCTTCACCCTGTTTGCCTCAATTTCCTCATCTGTAAAAATGAGTTGGAGAAGGAAATGGCACTGTAGTCTCTCTGCCAAGAAAATCCCAAATGAGGTCACAAAGAGTTGGACAAGACTCAACTTAGCTTTCTCAGTTGTCTCAATTGCATTGCCTCCCCACTCTGATTGGAGGAGGGCTTTAAAGAGGGCTCTGAACTCTGCTAGAAACTCCATTCTCCATCTGCCACTCTGTCCCCTCACCCTTTTCAGTTTCCTTTTGTGTATTGTCTTCTCCCCATTAGATTGCACTCCTTGAGGGCAGAGACTGTCTTTCTTTTTCTTACTTGTATTCCTACTGTGCTTTTAGCCCAGTGACTGGCACACAGTAGGTGTTTAATAAATGTTTATTTAACTGAATGATGAATATAACTTTTTGTGACAAAATTTTTCCTTAGGAGATACTATGGAGCAATGAGAAATATGACTTTTGAAGCCAATCCTGTCTTTGGTGCAAGATACCTCTAGGGCCTTGGGCAAATTGCTTCCCTTCTCTGGGTCTCAGTTTACTCATATGTAAAATGAAACAACTGGACTGGATGACCTGTAAATTCCCATTCAGCTCTAAATCTTCACTCCTTACTGCAGTGTCCTCTGCCTCTGCAGTGTCCATCGATCGCTTGTTGTTACGCCCTTAAAGTCCCATCTGTCTTCTACCAGACAGTCCTCAAACAGGTGGAGACAGAGATCAGGCCCCACTTCTTCTCCCCACCACAGTCTTTTCTTCTCCAGGACAGTTTTTAGCCTCCTTTGCAGCTGAGGGCCCCTCAGTGAAGGCCATGGACTCCCACCGTACAGTTCCCCAAGATAAAGGCCTTCCCTGAACCAAGAGAAGTTCCTTTGGTTTAGCTCTATGCTTCACCTGCCTGTCGAAGCTTTGGGAGGGAGAGAGAGAACAGACAGTGATGTAGGCCTTCCTATGTGCTAGGTACTGGGCTGAGCACTGTGCAAATTGTGTCTCATTCAATCCACACAACTACCTTGAAAGGAACTATTATTGTCACCGTTTTTCAGTCGAGGAAACTGAGGCAAACAGAAGTTTAGGTGTCGGCCCTGGGATACACAGCTAGTAGGTGTCTGAGGCTGTATTTGAACTCAGGTCTTCCTGACCCCAGGTCAGTGCTATATCCACTGTGCCACCAACCCCTAAGAGAGATACATGTACACTTTTCTCTATGGTAAGTCAGAGATTTGAATGAAACAAAATAATATTCTTTTGTAAGACTATTCTTCCATTAAGCCTGTATATGAAGCAAGTTAAGGATTAGACCAATTAGACATTCCTATGTCAACTGTACGTGTGAGATATGCTACAATGGTCATTCATTCATTCATTCATTCATTCATTCATTTGTTCATCCATTCATCATTACACTAACATTTATTTATCAAAGCAGAATAGTCCTTGCCCTCAAGGAGCTTATATTCTACTGGAAATAGTACTGGAAATGAACTTTCCTAGAGCTTGTGTGATCTTTGAATTCTGGGCTGTAGGCATATAAGAACAATAGTCCATGTTTATAAAATACTTTAAGGTTTGCAAAGCACTTCAGTCATCTTATCTTATTTCATCCTTACAACAAACCTGTGAGGTAGGTGTTAACATTACCCCCATTCTAAAGATGAGGAAACTGAGGCACAGACAAGTTAAATGACTTGTCCAGGGTCACACAGTTAGGCAGGACTGGAGCTCTAAGTTCTAGCACTGTATGCCACCTCTTTCTTTTTTTTGCATGCTGCCTTTTTCATCTTTTGAAAAGCATCCCTAATCTTTTGTTCATTTGAAGCTAATGAGACCTCCTCTTTCTGGGCCCCCTTGCAATGTAATTCCTTGGAGACAGGAATTATTCAGAGGAAATGAGTTCTTCAACACCAGGGATCCTCTGCCAGGCTGCCTAACACCCACAAGCATTAGCCCCTCCCTCACAGTCACCCTTGGAAGACAATCACTCCTTTACCTACGCATTGTTAGATGGGCCCTAGCTGGACGACCAAGCTGAAGGAACCTATTTATCTTCAAATCAGAGACTTGTGCATCATGTAGCCCTAGCCCTTCATGTTACATCCACAGAAAATGAGCCCCAGAGAAGTTACATGACTTGTTCAGGGTCACACACAACTTGTTAATGGCAGAAATAGGACTGGAACCCAGGTTCCTCACCTCCCAGCTCAATGCTTATACATAGAAGTTGTACAACATGCTGAAAAGGCCACAGACATTTACCAAATCCCTGTCACCACAGCAACCCACAGAGTCAGTTAACAAGCCTCTATTGAGCACCAAGTTGTCACAGTCTTCTTCAAGATCGAAGGACAGACAACAACAGCTGAGCACAATAGAGAATCTTGAACTAGGTATTTGGGGGAAATGGAAATTGATTAAGAGTCATGACCTCTTCTGCCCATGAGGCACTTACAATATGGTCTGGGAGAACAAAATTGCTCCCAATGAAGCAGGAGACCATGCTCCCTACTTGCCAGACTGTGCTTCCTCTTAAAAAAGACTTTCAATTACTTTGTTCATGCTATGTGTTTATATGTTTCCATCTGTTTGTGTCCCCCTGTTAATGTAAACTTCTTGAAAGTAGGTCTTGGTATGTGCCAAGCATAACACTTGTCAGAAACTCAAATGCTCCGATGACTGATTGGCACCTTCCCAGCAATGATACAGATTGCAGCCCGTTCATGCCTGTGCATCCATCATGACTCTGACTCTCACCCTGTAAATCTTTCCCATGGACTCCACCCAGTGTACTGGGTACTTGCTTGCCCTCTCCTTGACTGTTCAGGGATACCAGGGGAGTTGTCCAGCGGCCATCGCTTATTCTCACCACATGACCAGCCCAATTTCTTTTTCGCTCACACATTTATAGGATCATAGATTCAGAGCTGAAAGGGACCCCAAAGGTCATCATCTTTTAGACCCAGAAGTCACTTAATGAATGTTTGTTGGATTGAATTGTTGGCTCAGCATATACAAGACTAATATATTAGCTACTAAAAGGAATGGAAGAAAGGCATGAGGAGAGGGAGGGAGAGTTCATCGAAGAAAATTTCCCAGAGGAGAAAACCTCTGAGACAGGTTTAAGAAAGACAGGATGTGCCTGGACCAGAAGTGAGAGAAGGCTGGTGGGTCAGTCAACAGACATTAATTTAGACCTCTCTCCCACTTAAAGTTGGAAAGGATCTTAGAGGTCATCTAGTCAATCAATCACCAAATACTGATTAAACACCTACTATGTGCTCTGTGGTGGGTGTTGAAGACACAAGTGCAAAGAATGAAACAATCCCAATTCACAAGAAGCCCATATTTTAATAAGAGATAACAAATACATTAAATGTATATAAAATATATATTCTATGTATAAATATATGTATTTAAATTACATTTAAATATGCTGTATATTAAATATATATAACAAATATATAAATACATTCAGCACAGATATTAGGTGAGTAAATACTATATATATGTATGTGTGCATATTTGTATGTTTGTACACACACACACACATATAGTATAGTAGTTTCAGAACAAGGTAGTTTGCAAAGGAGAAGGTTGGGGAGATCAGGAAAAGTTTCATGCAGAAGACAGTTCTATGAAGAAAGAGACTCTGTGAGGCAGAGGTACGGAGGTATTAGGCATGAGATATAGCCAGTACAAAGGCATAGATGATGGAGATTGGCCTGCTGTGAGTGAGAAACAGAGAAAAGGCAAGATTTGCAGGATTGTTGAGGACACAAGGTCCACTGAGGCTGGATAATAGGTTGGAGCCAGGTTGTATAAGGATTTGAAATCTAAATAAGAGAGCCTAGATTTTATCCTAGAGACAATAGGAAGCTATTGGAGTTGAGTGAGTAGGGAGTCAGGTTATCATATCTGCATTGAAGGATTGAAGGAAAAATACTTTGGCACTCATGTGAAGGGTGAACTAGAATGGGAAGACTTGATGTGAAAATTAGAAGGCTGTTGCAACAATGCTAGGAGAGAAGCGATGAGGACCTGAGCTAAGGGGGTAGCTATGGGAGTGAAGAAAAGGAGTCAGATGGAACAGATGTTATGGAAGCAGAAATGAAAAGATTTGGTAAATGGTTGGATATGTGGGGTGAGGGAGAGTAAAGTGTTGAGGATAATGTCTAGGTTATAAAGCTGGAAGAACGGTGGTTTCTTTGACAGGAATAGGAAAGTTTGAAAGAGGGAAAGAGGGAGGGGATATAATTCATTCAGTTTTGGACATGTTGCCTTTAAGATGTCTATGGCACATCCATTTTGAAATGTCTAATATGCAATGTATGGTTAGAAATGAAACTCAGAGGAAAGAATGAGGAGAGAAAGACAGAGAGAGGAGGAAGAGGAGGAGGAGGAAGAGGAAGAGGAGGAGGAGAAAGATAGAGAAAAGAAAGACAGAGATGAGAAAGAGGAAAGGAGAGAGGGAGAGAAGGCAAAGGAAAGAAAGAGAGATAGGAAATAGAGAGGATGGATAGATAGACAGACAAGATGGATAGATAGATGGTCACCATAATTAGGTCGTGAGCTTCTTGAGGGCAGGGACTGTTGCCTCTTTTTTTATCTCCAGCACTTAGGAGTGCCTGGTACACAACAGGCACTTAATAAGTGTCGACTGATTGATAGACACAAAGAAGTAGATGGCAGAGACAAGGCTCGAACCCAAATTGCATCCTCCCACTCCAGAAAAGGAGAGCTGCATTCCAAAGTACTGAAGCAAACAAGGAACCAGAGCCCCAGGAGTCCAAGGTTGAACTGAATCATTTCATGACATTCTCTGTGACTGTGGAACAACCCCTAACCTTTCTCTAGCTTTGTTTCTGCATCCATAACAGGGAGACTATGGTGCTGACCTATTTCACAGGACGCTTGGAGGAATAAGCAATAAAAGTGACTATGAAACATTTTTCACATGTAAGGAAACTGTTAGACACCATAAATAAAAATAATGTGGGAGAATAGAGCTCCCCTCCCATTGCCTGGCATCTGTAAAGTCAAGCTTGTGTTCTAATAATCAAAATCTCCACCCCCGTAGTTTATTGACTTGCTCAGAGGAGAAATGACTTTTTCCCACCTGGGAGGTTCAGGGGGAACTGAAGGGACTTGCCTAACTGAGGAAAGATGGATTCTGGGCGATGGAGGGAACACAAAAGGCATTCTGTACAATCCTCAGGTGACAGCTTGACAAAGAGAAGAAAATCCTCCAGGACATTCTCTTTAATATACTTTTAGTAAATGTTTTATTGGATTGGATTATGGGAATTAAATGAACAAAGGATCCATACTGTATTTTTCAAAAGCAATATTTTTAGAATCGCAAATTGCATTGAAATTTTTATACCAAGAAAATAAAAGCAAAGATCAGGAAGAGCAAATAGCATTTATATATGTCTCTACAGAGATATATATGTGCATTAGAGACATGAAATATGGCTAGTGCACACCAAAAACACACACAGAAAAGAGATGCAAATTACAGTTTTTGACATACTTTCAGCACAATCACCGAATACAATTTTCTTTTATGGGCATAGGTAATAAATAGTGCAAATGTATATTTATGGGAAATGTGACAAATAGGTTTGCTTGGAGTCAAAAAAGAAAAGCCCAAATGATTTTATGTCTACCTTGTCTAAATGGCTCTGCTTTCTTTTGTCTTTCCTGTGGGCTCTGAGTTTATGAAGGAAAGCACCTTTTGACTTTTGAGGTTGGCATATGCCTGCATTAGAGGATGTGACCATAGTGTTGCAGCATCTTGTGTGGGATAGCTCTTATCCCTCCAACCAGATTGGATGCTTGAGGGGGTTGAGGGGTGGCAAGGGCTATGTCTTATGTCTTGTATCTTCAGCAAGGTCTTTTTCAAGTAATAGAATCCTGCAAACTCGGAAGCATTTAGTTGATCCCATACCTGAACAAGGATCCTCACGACAATATCCCTAAGTGGTCATCCACCCTTCGTGTGAACACCTCTGATGACAGGGGACTCACTACCTCCCCAATACTGGTATATAGAATGATCTAGAAGACCTCCAAGGTCCTTTGTCATTTACATGTGTTATGATTCTTTATTCCTGTATGAAAAGATGGCTCTGATCTGAGTTTTCTGCACATCAAGCCTATACCTCCATCTTTACACCTCCCCCCCACTGCTCCTATTTCTGTCACCTGGGGCCCATCAGAGCAAGTCTAGACCCTAGAAGATGTTTAGTCAATGTTTGTGCTTCTGCTAGACTACTGAAAGTGACCCCAAGGACCCCATAGATGGCACTTCATGCTTCATCCAGGCTTATGCCCCATCTCAGAGCAGGGGAAGGGGAAGGAAGGAGAACAAGCATTCATTAAGTACCTACTATGGACTATGTGCAGAGCACTTTATAACGAGTATATCATGTGATCCTAGAAACAGCCTTGGAAGGGAAGTACTGCTATTTATTTCCACTTTACAGCTGAGGAAATTGAGGCAAACAGAGGCTAAGTGACTAGTAAATGTCTGAGGCTGGATTTGAACTCGAGTTTTCTTAACTCCAGGCCCCTTTCTATCCACTGCCCAGTGCTCTGTCCAATACCTCTGATTTCTCTGCTAGTACGTCCTTAATTCACATCAACAAGGATTTATTAAGCACCCACTACATAACGGACACCTGCATTAAGTGCTGGAGACACAAAGAAAGATTGAAAGCCCCCTCTAATTCGGTTCCCCCAGTGTGTCACCAGGCGGGGGGGGGGGGAGGTGTTGGCATGTCCAGCCCAGCAGGAGAGATCTGGAAACCTCCCAGGTCCACCAAGGCCACCTAAGAAAGAGCTGACCTGTGCTTGGTGCAGGCAGGTGGAAGCCAGAGCCCAGGAAGCGAGAGCTTCAGCAAGAGCATCACTGCACCAGGGCCAGCCCAGCTAATGAGCTCAGCCTTCTAAAAAAGGGAGCCACCGGTTGGTTTCTACTGACCCACCCCTGGGAGGAAACAGTCCTCTCTCCACTGACGTTGGTCAAGGACAAGAAGAGAAAAATCTCACCCTCCCTCCCTGCAGACTAAAATCACCTCCAAGGCTGAGGATCTTTAAGATTTGTGGGATTCAATAAACAAAAGTTAATTTTAAAAAATAGAAATAAAATAAAAAGAATGACTTGCTAAAATGTAAAAATAAAATATTTGTGGAATTTAGAGGAGCTCCCAAGGACCTCTCTCCTTTTACAGATGAACAAAGGCTTCAAGGGACTTGTCCAAGGTCATATCTGCTCTTAAGCATCAAAGCTGTGACTTGAACCCAGACCCTCTGACTCTGGGGTCACCATTTTCCCCTGGTGCTTGCAGCCTGACAAGAAGAGGTCAGACCGGATTCTGCCTTGAGGCCAGACCGGACCTAATGCTCTAACTGCGGAGAAGTTTCTGAAGAAGGTGGCTATGGTTGGCAGTATCATATTATCACTAATCATGATCATTTATATAGGGATACAGAGGGATATATACATATCTATTTACATATATACATTTGCAATTATATATGTGTTTACATATTTATTTCTACATATTCCCAAAGTGTATATTTACATATGTGTATGTATATATTTACTTATATGCATATGTTTATATATTTGGACATATGTATATAATCTAATTTTATCCCACAACAACCCTTTGAGATGGATGATCTTATCCCCATTTTACAGATGAGGACACTGAGGTTAAGGGGCTTACCTAGGTCAAATGATTTAACCAAATGTTAAGGGACCCCAGAGGCCACCTAGTCCACACGCTTCTTTTTAGGGAGAGCAGGAGAGAGAGCCTAAGTGAAGACTTAATTTCTCATTGAACTCTGCCTCTCCAAAGCTTCCAACCATTGTTCCTGGTTCTGCCCTCTGAGACCAGACAGAGCAATTATAATTCCTTCTTTCTTTAAGTTCCTGGAGATAGAACTGTCATATAGATATGCTTTCATCATCTCTTCTCCAAACTGAATATTCCCAACTCTTTACACCTATCCTTCTATGTCATGGACTCAGGACCTTTCCACACGAGGCTGCCCTCCTCTGGACACTCTGCAGCTTACCACTGTACTCCTAAAAAGGGGGTACCCAGAGCTGGACATAAGACTCTAGGTGTAGGCTGACCATGGCAGAGTGGGGCTATCACCTCCTTGGCTCACCCAGGGCACTGGGCTTCTTGATGCAGCCTGAGAGGGCATTAACATATTTTCAAAGCTACGGTCCTCCCTTTCCCACCTCCATGCCATCCCCCATACTTAGAACTCTTTCTTCTACCTCTTCTTCTGCTGAAATCCTCTTTGTTTTTCAAGGACCAGCTCAAATAGTTCTCCATGAAGCCCTGCCCGATACCCCTAACCAAAAGTCCTCTCTCCCTGCTTTTAAAGCTCTTTGGGCTTCCTGTACAATGATCACATTCTCTCTCTTTCTGTCTCCCAGGAAAGCATCCCTTCTTCCTAGGGAGTTTTGGGCATTCTTGGTGATCTAAAAACGTGAACATCTCGATCCCAAACTGGAAATTGAGCCTAGAACCATCCCCACCAAACTGTGGTGAAGCGGTCTGTTTCAATTCCTTGTGAGCTTGGGTGACATCTTCGGATGAGAAGCTCTAAGTACCAAGAGTTATTGTTATTACTATAGTTACTGCCTTGCATGCAGGGAATTACCCTGTCCTGCTGTGTAGAAGATGCATTGTGGGGCCAAGGAGGTGTGGAAGGAAGAGACACATGGGAACTCTGAGTGAATAAACACTTGATAAAGAGCACACAGGTAAAGATAAGGAGGTGGGGGGAGAGGGAGAGAACCATTTTGCATGGAGGGTGGGGCCAAGCACACACATCTGGCCTGAAACCAAGCAAAGTGTCTTTGCAAAACTTAAATCATTTTACATCAATGCAACTATTACTACTGTTGTTATTCAAGCAAAGAGCCTGCCTGATTTCTCTACCCATTATTTGCTATCAAAAAGCTCATGAATTTGGGGCATACATTTCCCATGAAGAATCTGACAAGAATCCATTACAGATCCTGGTAGTGGGGAGTGGGGCAGGGAGCTGATGAAGGCAGTGCCTACCACCTTCCACACAAATTGAGACTGTAGTTCCCCACATGTCTTAGGTCATTTCCCTAACTGGGGCTCTTTTCTGTCAATTGCCAGTAAAACAAAGTGGTGGACTGAACCCCATCAAATAAACAGATCAGATGAGGGATTTTTGGTGGGGACTCACAGGAGGCAGTATGATCTAGTAGATAGAGTTGGAGTAAGAGTCAGGAAGACCTGGTTCAAATTCTGCCTCTGACAGATACTGACTGTATTACGCTGGACAAGTCACTTAACTTCTTGACAACCCACCCCAAGATCACTCTCTGAGGTTATAAGTAATGAAGTACCCCCCTACATCAGCAGTGAAAGGAGTTTCCTTACCAGGAGACCTCCAAGTCAGTGAGATCATAGACTCATACACCCTCCCTAAATCAAGTATCTAGATGGTCAAGACAGAAGTGTAGCAGAAAGCTACACTACTTCTCTCCCTGGAAGATGGGAGGGCAGAGGCTTGGGGACTCAACATTAGACTTTGTTTCACTTCTACTGAGTGATGGGGCAATAGAGAGAACAGTGACTTGTCACCTCTTCCAAAATCAGTTATGTACTGAGGTCCCCATTCTTTGAGATAGGACCAACCACTGCTTCTTGACCCTCTTGCATCCTTTTTTTTTTGCCTTTTGGAGGGGGGAAGGCAGGACAATTAGGGTTAAGTGACTTGCCCAAAGTCACATGGCTAGTAAGTGTTACGTGTCTGAGGTCGGATTTGAACTCAGGTCCTCCTGACTCCAGGACCAGTGCTCTATTCACTGTGCCACCTAGCAGCCCCTCTCATCCTTTCTTTAGATATCTTGATGCTACATTCTTGTGGCTCTCTTCCTCCTTCTTTGATTCTTCTTTCAACCATCCAGCTAACCAGGAAGCACTTATTAAGTGCCTACTGTATGCCAGACACTATGCTAAGCATGGGGGTTACAAAGAAATAATAAGAAGAAAAAAGTGATTCTCTTCTCTAGTTTTTCTCCATCCTCCTATCCCTGAAATATCATCATCTTCCTTGGGCTCTGTCCTCATTCTCATCTTCACTCATTCTCTTGGAATGGGTGAACCCAAACCTACTGCTGTTACCCAATATCCTCTTTATGCAGATAACTCTCAGGGTGCCACAGGTCTATGGTGAGTGACATTTAGGAAGGGAGTTGGGAGAGAGAAGATATGCTTTCTATAAGCCAGGTGCCTTGCAGATATTAGTCATTTAATAAATCCTTGTTGAACTGAATTGCTAGAATGTGAGCTTCTCAAGGACAAGCAGTGTTTCACTTTTGTGAACAATGACTCACCATTTTTTGCCATCTTTGCCAGTTTTCTGGATATGAAGGGAATCCTCGAATTGTTTTGATTTGCATTTCTCTTATCAGTGATCTGGAACATTCTTTCATGTGTTTGTGTATACCTTGTAATCCTCTTGAGAATTGTTTGTTCAGATCCTTCCTCCACATATCTATTGAGGAACAGCTTTCACTCTTGTATGTTTCTCTTGGTTGTCTATATATGTTGGATTCCAAAACCTTATCTGAGAAATATGAAACAAAGTCACTTTTCCTTCTAGTAGCAAACTCTAGGATTGGGTTTAATGACTCCTCTCTTCCCATCCCAATCAACAAGTCCTTGCTTCTGTATTCCTCTCCCAACATGCTCTCTTTACCATCTCAAGCTTCCTCTGTCTTTGGAGACCCTAGGACAAGTCTTTAGGCTTACTCTCAAATATCCTAGAGAGTCATCCAGTGGCTGGAAAGAACAAAAAGGAAGTTCTACAACTACAGATGTCTTCAAAGCCAACACGGTCAATCTATGCAGATATACTGGAGTTCCACCCTCTAACCTGATAAAGCACCTTCTTCCACAGCCTTTCCCTGACATTACCTGGTCCAGTCTTGTTTGGATTGGGAGATGGATCAAGGTCCACTGATGTATATTTAAATTGCCAACTATATAAAAAAGAGTTATAACTAGGGTGGAGCAAATGGGACTTTATCCCAGGGTACCAAAACTTAAACAGTCCTTCAATGCTATAAGAACAACTGAACGTAGTGCCTTAGTTATCTACAATGATTAGTGAAAATAGAAAGCTACCAGACAGTGCTTTTATTCCTCAGGTGTCCATAGCCCTAACCCAAATCAGTCTCTACTCTTCCAGCCCTTCCCCTCTTGATGTAGTCACTCCATAAAAGGTCTTTCATAATTTTAGAGTCTCTCTCCTCTCATAGGGTGGCATTCTCTCCTAATTATATTTGTCTTTAAAAGTTGGTCTGACCAAACAAAGGATAGAAACAATTACAAGTCAACAAATCAACAAGTCTTTCTCAACCTGTGGGCTGCAACCCCTTTGGGGGTTGAATGATCCTTTCACAGAGGTCACAGGGGTCACCTAAGACTGTCGGAAAACACATATTATCGATGGTCTTAGGAACCGAGACACAGTTCCTCTATCCATTTCCAGGAGGGTCCACCCATATGCAGATATGCCCACATTTGAGTATTAAAGGGTCACGGCATTAGGAAGGTTGAGAACCACTGTGCTAAGCAGTATGCTTTTACAAAAGAATTACAAACAATTAAACAGGTGATTTTTATTAAGTCAAATCAAAAAGCTTCTGCAAAAACAAAATCAATGCATCCAGAATAAGAAGAGAAGTGATCACCTGATAATAAATCTTTATTTCAGATTTCTGAAATAAGGGTTTGTAATCCAGCATATATAGACAGCCAAGAGAAACATTCAAGAATATAAAGGCCATTCCTCAGTGGATATGTGGATGAAAGTTATGAACAAACAGTTCTCAAAAGAATTACGAAATATACCCAACCACATGAAAGAATGCTCCAAATTACTGATAATAAGAGAAATGTAGATCAAAACAACTCGAGCTTTCCCTTCACGTCCAGAAAATTGGCAAAGATGGCAAGTCAATGTTCACAAATGTGAAAGTCTTTGCCCTCAAGGAGCTCACATTCATGTACGTATATAGGTGCAAAATAGATACAATCCAATTCAATTTAACAAGGATTTATTAAATGGCTAACACATACAAGACACCTGGTTTATAGAAAGCATATCTTCTCTCCCCCAAATCTCTTCCTAAATGCTCCTCACTGCAGCTCCTTCCCATCCTGCCCTCCCCTCAAGTTCTTCTCAGAATGATTCCCCCACCCATTTAATTTCTTCTCCTGCTCAAAGCCTGTGACCCCCTTTGGATTTCTCACCATGGCCTTACTTCCCACATTGCAGCCTCTGGCTCCTAATTCCTTAACAGAACTGAGAGCCCTGAAAGTTCTGCCTTCAATGGTGTGGATACAACAGTGTAGTTAGAACAGGAAGACATGAATTTGAATCCACCTCAGACATTTATCAGCTAAGTGATCCTGGACAAGGGACACTTCTCAAGACCTGAGTTCCTTTCTGTAACATGAGGGAGTAGGACTAGATGGCCTCAAAGTCCCTGATACAATAATCAATGCCTGGGTTGGCAGATTTGTTTCCCCAGTGAATTGTCTGAATGGATCTTTTGCTTGGAACCTAGTCAGGCAGTAGAAAAAATGAAAAGATGTTGAGATAGTGAGTTCAAAGAATGGACTCCAAATTAACTTCAATTCTCCCCCCCAACCACCCCTCCAATAATTAGCATTAATAGAGTGTTTTGACGTTCACAAAATGCTTTTTATGTATCATTTTATTTGATTTTAACAACCCTGGGAAGTAGGTGCTATTATCATCCTCATTTTACAGATGAGGAAACTGAGGCAAATAGAAGTTAAGTGACTTGTCCAGGGTCACACAGCTAGTAAGTATCTGAGGAAGAGTAATAATTATGATTTCCATTTTGGGCATGGCAACCCTGGAATTCTCCAGTAAGGTTTCTGTACCTTCCCTCTTTTATCCTGTTTGGTTTTCTTCTCACCCTCCTATGTCTTGGTCTATTACTGCATCACTTCCCTTCCAAATCACTGAGTCTAATTAATAGTCAGGACAATGATGATACTGGATAAAGGGTACAGATTTCCATCCAGACCCCAGGCAACTGCCATTTCTGGTACAAGGGGTGGGGAGAAAGAAGAGACACTGGAGTTTCAGTGTACATGGGCTCAAGGGAAGAAACCCCTGGAACATGGTGCCTGGTGGAGGAAAGGGCCAGTGTGCTATAAGGTGGTTGTTGGAGGTGCTGCTACTAGGGGTGGAGCAGAATGAGGTGACGGGGGGGGGGGGGGGTTGACTGAAGTGAGAATTCTTAATTAAATAAGGGATAGAAGAAATAAAAAAGAGAAATGAGATAACTTTGATTACATGAAAT
>CM053597.1:13053488-13096302 GCA_028646575.1 Pseudocheirus occidentalis | reverse complement strand
TCTCTCTCCCTAAACCAGACCCATGATCTCATTTCTTTAGGGTCTTCAGGGTGATAAGTCTCTTCTATTAATGCATATCAACACTTTCTCTTCAACATTATTTAAAGCAACCACGTGGTCTACCAAGTAATCATTGAGTGACATACCCAGCATCACACAGTTGTGTCAGTCAGGGGCAGTACTTGAACCCCAGTGTTTCTTTCTTCAAGACCTTTCCTCATGATGATATGCTGCTTGTTTCTCTCCATATGTCTCCAGTCCCTCCTCAATAAGCAGAGAAGCCCTGGCAACTTCCTGACCTCAAACTCTACCCATACCCAAACCATCCCACCATTTGCCCCCTGACATATGTGCCCCTCTTTTCAGCTGTTTTCAGGGAACCTTCCAGCTGTGTTCACTGTATGCCAGTAGGTTATTATGATTGAAGCATCAAATGAGTTGACCACTCTGGCAGCTGTTCAGATTTCATTCAATGAAATGGTGTGACTACAGCCTGGCAGGAGTTGCTGGTGTTTTGGGGCCCAGAAGGAGGAATATTGGTCTACAGGCTGGTATCTTACATGAGACAACCTCAGGGATCATTGTTCTGAGGAAGCTCAAGGTGGAAAAGATGTGTAATATCATTCCCCATGCCCATCAAGATGGTGTGGAGATGAGAGAACAAGCATTTCATTGGTAGAAAGCAGCCAGAACATGCCCATTAGCCTTCTGGTCTGTGCACAGAGTAGATACTGTAGAAGGAACATCAGTAACGAAATGGGAATGATTGGTCATCAATGCAACTATTTCTGAGAAGTCTTGCTTCAGAGAGGGGGAATTTAGAGGATGCTTGACAGACCAGCAGTCTTTTAACAGGGGAAACAGCCAAATTTAGCCCCGAAGGAGCACTTGGGTTGGTTAGACAGATGATGATGCTGTCTCTCCCCTTTATGGTGATCACATCCCTAGTAAGTTGAGGGTCTCTTGAAAGTTGATTGGAGGGTCTGGTTTCATGCCACTTGGCCCATGGGCAAAGATTCCTGTCTTCAGCTCTGTTGGGGAGTCATTGCTATGAACATTTCCTCTATCCCTTCTGAGCCGGGGGGGGGGGCCACACTGCCAGAAAGTTCCAGAAGTACCTTTAGCTTCCCAGGACTGCTCACGGTAAGAAAAGCTAAGTCAGCCACAGCAGGAAAATCCTGGAATAGAGATACAGAGAGCAGGAAAGCAAACCCACCAACAGGCACCCTAAAACAGCCACCGTGTCCATAAGTTACAGAAGGGCAACATCAAATTGATGAATCCCCAGCGTGAACGCTTGCTGCAGATGGATAAACACAGACCTGGGAGGGGGTCAGATTTATTCTGAAAGCCTGTTTGTCTCCTCTCTCCTGACCAATGCTGGAAGGCAGACTGCGTGTCTCTGATTGTTCACATGTGAAAGATCTCCAGCTATTTTATTGCACATGAGATTGGGCTCTGGGTGTGAAATTGAGCAAAGCTTTGGCTTGGGGTTCTTTCCCTTAGCATGGAGACAATGGGAGGAAAAACTAACCCGGCCTCGGCGAACGGGTTTGAGCAGTCATGTGCTTTTCCCCAGTCTGGCATCTCTCATTGACACCTTGTGACAGGTTCAGGCTGTTCATGGATACCAAGTTTCTCAACCTTAGTTTCACTGTGATGGGAGCTGGTGATGATGAAAGCAAGGTGTGCCAGCGGGAATGGCCAAGTGTTGCATCAATCCATTCAAAGACATAGGAAGAACAAGAGGAAGGCCTCCAGCATGATGGGTGGTCCTTCATGGAGGGCCTGTGGAGGAGCATGGATGAAGATGTGGATGGGTGGAGGCCCCCGTGTGTGCCTTATTGTTCCCTCTGTTTCCCTCCCTCCCCCCCCTCCCCAGGACCCTGACATCCTTTAAGACTCAGCTGAAACCCGACCTTCTGTGGGAAGCTTTTCGTGGTCCTCCCCCATGGCTCAATCCTTCCATCATAGTGTGTGTTTCTTGTGTGAACAGCAAATATATCATCTCCCCATCAGAATCCTTAAGGTCAAGTTTTGTCCCCAGTGCTTAACACAGTTCTTGCTACATAGTAAATGCATGTTGATTGACCACTTCATCCTCCTTATAGATATGCATCCAATTCACCTCTCATACCAGTGAGCAAATAGAGGTGAAATCATTTGTTCAGCTTCCCACAGTAGGAAGAGGCAGAGGCTGGGGATGAATCTTGGGCCTCTCCCTTCCCTGATCTCTTTGCACTATGAGACAAATGAGATGATTGTAGAGGGAGCCGATCTAACTCCTTCAGTTTACTGGGGCCCAAAGGAGTAAAGTAATTGGCCCCTAACTTTACATGGACCAAGTAGCTGAACTGGGTCCTGAGTTCAAATCCTGCCGCAGACATTTACTAACTAGGGAGTCAGTTCACTTCTTTGTGGCTGAATTTCCCCATTTTACAATTAGAGAGTTGGACTTGATGGCTTCTGGGCTCTAAATCTGATTTGGTGTAATCCTGTAATTGACCTGAGGTTGTTTTTTCATACATTTCCCCTGCATTCCACCTTGTTAAGAAGGTAAAGAAACATAAGCATTGTTTGGGTCAAAACCACTTAAAACAAACCTCTCTGTACCAGAGTGAAACCAGCCCAGCAATCTCTGCTCCAGCCAAAATCTTTCTCCTTTCCTTTGTGTCAAATGACCCACACCTGTTGGCCTGTCTCCCCCACCTCCTCTTATTCTTTTGAAGACAAAGGGGATTTCAACTCCTTCTATTACTCTCTCTCAAATAACCCATCGGCTGCTGAGTTGAGTGATTTGTCCAGTTCCTGCCCTTCCCCTTTAATGACACATTAAATCAAATACTCTATTAGCAGAATTAGTCCAGCCATATCTGTACGTAGTGTTCTGTGAATTGTGGGACGTCTCTGCTGAATGGCCCTGTACTTAGGCAGGTCAGATGCTGCAGAGGTGGGATGGGCTTTGTGAAGAGCCGACTGACTTCCTCTAAGTAAAATATGGCAGCCTCCACAAAGAGCAATCACCCAGATCACACAGTCTGGGGCAGACCTAATGAATGCTGTCCATTGTCCATTAAACTGAGACCACCTTGAGAACTGTGGTCTTTGCATCTGCAGGCCCATACTTTCCCCTTCAAATGGGATTTGTTGCCCTGTTTGCAGTGGCCTATGTTGACCTGTCTCATCCCATATGGTCAATGCATACACTTGGGCTGGAGTTAAGAGATGGAACATGGGAAGTAGGAGGTCCTGTGGAGAGTGCACATCAAGAAGCTTGAGGAGTCATCTACCACCAAACCACAGTCAAGTCTGTTCAGAGCTCGGACTCAGTATGATGCTGATCATCAGCCCCTTTTGCTGGCTGTTGTCACAGAGGACATTCCAAAGCTGACAATGAGATTTACTACATCCTATCGTCATGGTTTGGGACACCAATCCAATGATGCTGAACTACGAAAAGCCAATATGCTTTTAAGAGGCATCTCTTCACTGTACACTGAAGGTCTCCATGCCATCATCCATGTATGGACTCCCAGTTGTTCACCCCTCGTGCTGATCTGTATTTAGCTAGAGTTAATTGCATTTAATTCTTCACCAATCCATCTATTTCCTAAAATAGAAAACTGCAAAGATTGTCTCCTTGCATTGTTATTAGGCTGTTTTGTTCATGTCTGTAGGCCAAGAATGTTTAGAAGGCAAGATGGAGAATTGGGAGGTAGGGTAGCTTAGCAAGAAGTGCTTTGGGTTGGAGTCTTGACCCTGCTGCTCTCCTTGAAAGACCTTGACCAGGCCACAGACCAATCTGGACCCAATTCAATCTGAGCCTCCATTTTCTCACGCTTAAACAAGTGGGTAGAACAAGTTAGCATCTCAGGTTCTTCCCAGCCATAGATCTAAGACTCCCAGGTTTCTTCTCTGTGGTACATTCATGAGTTTTGTAGTTATGGACAGAACAAATCCTCACTATTCAGTTTTGCAATAGGTCAGTGCAATTATGACAGCATTATAGTGATATGCAGCATTTATGGAGAACTTCTAGATTCACAGATCCCTTTACACATATGATGTCACATGGGCCCTAAAGGTGGAAGCTGAAGGTTAAGCTTCCTCAGCCCCTCCTGAGAAGCCACAGGGAGATACCTGGGGGAGAAAAAGCTTCGGGTCTGTGTCCTTGTCCCTGGCTTCCCCAGGGTCCTAGTCAGGAGTTATAAGTGATTGCAGCCCTAGGGCGCTTCCTATTGGTCCTGATTAGAGAAATGATATCTATTATTGCTATTATTATAATTATTAAGTTGAGTTGCATAGAGATGAAGCAGTTGTCAAGGTCACACAGGCAAGTAAGTCATCAATAGAGCCGGGAGCTGACCCTGGATCCTCAAGCTCAATTGATTCCCAGTCCTCTGTTGTTCCTTTGACATCAGAGAGCCAGGGAATGGTTTGTCCCAGACTTGCCTGGAGGTTGGATGAGAAAGCAGGAATGGCCTCATTTCACCTTCAGCTTGTACATTTTCCCAGGCTTCTCCAGGCTGATAAGAATATTTAGAGGAGGCAGAGGAGGAGGAGGAGGAGAACAGCCCTTCCTGATAACAAGATCTGCTGAGTCCAGAGAGAAAACAGCCAAGTCTCTGATCAAATCCCACCCTCTCACAGACCTTCCAATCTGAATAGACATCTCTCTCCTGTTTACCTTCCTCAGCCCCTAGCTTGGTCTGCCTGCGGGAAGAGCCCCTCACTGCACTGTGGTCACAAGAGTTTTGCCATCTCACTCACCCCTCTGGGAACCTGCTGATTCCCACACTCACTGAGTGGGAAGGTCAGCATTACTCCAGCTGTCTGTGCCTCTGAAAGGTGGTAGATAAGCTGGGCTGAGACCACATCCAGGATACAGCACATCCTGTCTGCCTTTACAATGGCTCTGAAGGAAACCACAAAGTCTTCCATCTTCAACACGGCCATGTTTCTGCCCAGAGCTATCCAAGTGCCAAGCCAAGGTCATGGACTTGAGGCCCTTAGCCCCACCAGCACAGCGTTTATTTGTGAGTTACCAATATCATCAGCCAGAGTTATTCTTGGGGCACGATGTGGCATGTTCTAGAAGTTCAAGTGTCCTCTAACTTTATGAGACCACGGAATTCAGTCAAGAGACCATGGAATTCAGTCAAGGCACCTAATGGTGAAAAAACCATAGGCCACGAGCAATAGTCCTGTTCCTTCTTAGATCCTTGTCATTCCCCCCAATCCCCAAGCTTAAGAAATGCCTTTTTCTTGTTGTTGTTGACTTTGCCAGCTTTGGCTCATCGGGAGCTTTAGAACTCCTGACCTGTGAAGATTAATGAACAACTTAAAACCATCCTAGCATAACTGTTTCAAATGGCTCTCTCACAGAAAGGACTTCTTAGTCTTTTTTTGGTGTAGGCATATGCGTGCACGTGATCATGCTATGGTCCCTTCTAACAGTCTGGTGAAGCTCACGAACTCTTTCTCAGGACAATGTTTTTAAATAAATGAAGGAAAGGCTAAATTTCACTTAGAGGCTGGTGAAAATAAAGATATATTTTTTTCCATCTTATTTAATTGACTTTCCCTGAAAGCTGCCCTTGTTCCCCTTATGGGATTGTAGACCCCATGGAAAGAACTTCTGCTATATTTACATTTTTGGAGGGGGTAAGGCAAGGTAGTTGAGGTTAAGTGACTTGCCCAAGGTCATAAAGCTACTGTCAAGTGGCTGAGGCTGGATTTGAACTCAGGTCCTCCTGACTCCAAGGCTGGCACTCTGTTTACTGCGTCACCTGCCAGCCCCTGCTATATTCGTTTTTGCTGTATCTTTAAGAGACAAACAATGTTGTGGGAAAAGCAATTCATGCTAGTTGTTTTTAAGTATCAGTTGGAAAATTTCCTGGTAATTTCTTGAAATTAAATTAAATTTCCTGAAAATTTCTCACTAAGGAGTTATTATTGTTTACTTTTGATCTATCTATGCCTTTATTCACCCAAAATTTAAAATCTCTGAGCAGGAAGGGACCTCAGAGGCGGTCGAGTCAACCTTGTACATGAATGGGAATCGCCTCCACAGTACAACCTGGTGGTCGTCCAGTCTATGTTTAAATACTTCAAGCGAAGGAGAGCCACTAACTCCAAGGGCATCCACCCATTCCACTTTGGGATAGATCGAATTGTTGGGATTTTCGCTGCCTCTTTGAACTTCTACTCACTGATCCTCATCTTGCCCCTTGGGGACAACCTGAACAAATATATATATATGATATACATATATATCACCCTCTTCCACATTAGACTTTCAAATATTTGAAGACAACTGTCATGGATCATGTGCAATGGATAAAGTACAAGACTTGGGGTCAGTCAGGGAGACATGAGTTCAGATCCTGCCTCAGACACTTACTAGCTGTGTGACCCTGGGCAAGTCACTTAGGCTTTGTTTGCCTCAGTTTCCTTATCTGTAAAATGGTGATAATAACAGCACCTACCTCTCAGGGTGCTTGTGAGGGTCATATTAATCGACATATATGTAAAGAACATAACTGTGATTCAGATTTTGATTATCTCAAGTCTTCTCTGGGTGCAATCTCTCTGGTACTCTCAGCCAACTGCCTTATGGCATGTTCAGCTTCTTGGTTGCCATTCTTTGGCCACTGCCCTATTGGTGCCCTTCCTAGAATGTCATGTGCAGACTGAGCACAGCATTCCAGGTGGGCTCTGAACAGGGCAGAAGACAGTGAAGCGATCACCTGGCCCATTCTGGACATCTTGCATCTCCAAATGCAGCTGAGGATTATAGTAGATGTTTTGGATGCCACATCAAGCAGGTCTTTGTGTCCCCATGAATAAAATGAGATGGGGGTATTCTAGACATTCTCTAGAGCCCCTTCTGCTCCCCTTCTGTGATGCCAGAGAGTGGGGACAGTTTTACTCTGTTCTTTGCATTCCCCGCATTTGTCCTGGTTTCTGGAACACAGTAGGCACTTAATAAATGCTTTTAAAAATTTACTTATGAAGCAGGTATTGTGATGTATTAGAAAAAGGCTGGTCTTACATTGTATGTGTGATGACCAACCTTGATAAACTGGACTCCTCTCAGCAACACACAGTTATAAGACAACTCTACAAGTCTCAGGATGGAAGGAGATGTCTAAATTCAGAGAAAGGTCTAGAAAGAACAGAGTTTAAATGGAGACTGAAGCAATCTACATGCTATTGCTCTTTTCCTTGTTTGGTTTTGTTTCCTTTTTCCATTGTCCACTCCATTGGTTACAACCGTTCTATACAAACAAACCAATGTCCAATGTGAAAGTATTTGCAGATTCTATACTTGACTGCATGCTGCCATGGGTGGGTGGCAGGGTAAAGGGAGGGGAGAAAACTTGAAACTCAAGGGACTTTGGAACTGGATCTTGTAAACTAAAAGTAAATAAACAAATCAATCAAAAAAAAGGGCTGGTCTAGAAATTAGAAAACCCTGGTTCTGATATTGACCAGCTGGATGACTCTAAGCAAGAAACTTACCCTCCCTCCACCTCTATTTCCTCATCTGTAAAATGAAAGAGTTTGAACAAGAGATCTCTGGGTTCCTTTGCAACTCTGGCATTTAACGATTTGCTAAAAGGCACTGACAAAGATGGGAAAGTGATTGGGTCTTACTTCTCACACCCTTATTTGAGATAGTGTGGTAGAGTTTGGAAGAACTGGGTTTGGGTCTTCCCTCTGACACTAGTAGGGGACCGAACAAATCATCTTTCTGGATCTCAATCTCCTCATCCATAAAATGGGATGGCCTCTGAGGTCTCTTCCAGAGATGAGAATCCATGGCAGAGGCCACACAGCAAATCGCAGGTGTAAAGGAACGTGCCAAGCTCTTGACCAGGTTCATGGTCCTGAGCCGCCTGGAGTGCAGAGAGAGAATAAAGCAGAGCATAAATGGTGAAAAGGACCCATTAACAATTTACAGCCACCATCCCTTTTTAGTGCCCCCATTTTTCAGTATAAAAAATCTCTTGGATGTGTCACCAAACTATGAAGCAAACAGACTAGGGCATCCAGGGAAGGGCTCTCCATAAGCACGATGCCATAAAAGTGCCCACAGGGGGAAGCCTGCTAAGTGCTGCATTCCTCTGCTCCCTTCACTTCCCTTCAGCCTGAATCCAAAACTCTCCTGGGGCCCAGACTGAGAATGACCATGAGCAATCCAGGTTAATGATCCTACAGTAGGATGGACTTTGGGGCTTTGGCTCTGCTTCTGTGCGGGGTGGGGAGCCTAGAAATAACAAGAACAATAGCTGATGCTTCTACAACACTTTACCGTTGGTAAGGGCTTCACTTGCATGACCCTGGAGTCTTTATTTTACACCTCTCTGTTGACAAGTATTTGTCAGTACTTATTATGTGCCCAACACTGTACTAGGTCCAGGGGATATCAGGACTAAGAACAAAGCAATCCATATATACAAGGAGCTTCTATCTGAATGGGAGAGACAGCAAAGAGGTAGAAAAATAGTCGGCCCACAAATATAAGGTAAATATATATAAATATGTAACTAAATTCGAGGTAGTTTGGGAGACAGAGCACTACCAGATGGGGAAACCCAGGCTTAGAGAAGTGATTTCAATCAACCAACAAACACTTATTAGGCACTTAGTATTTGCAAAACAGTGCTGGAGGTACCAAGGAAAAGTAAAAATATTCATTTAAGAAACTTACATTCTCAAGGAAGAGACAACATGTAAATAATTAGGTACATACAAGATATCATTGCAGAGAAGATGGGAGGTAAGTGACTTGCCTAAGGTCACACAACTAGTTGAATTCAAGTCTTCCTGTCTCTAAGGCCAATGATCTCACTGATCATTGCAATCAGGCAGTCAGAAGGTAAGCATCCAGATGGGAAATGTCATGACCAACCAACCAATCAACAAGTATTTAGTGAGTGTCTTTTGTGTTCAAAGATCACTGTTAGGTGATGGGAATACACAGAGAAAATGGTGACTCTCAAGAAATTTAATTCTAAAGAGAGAGAAGACATTGACATACATAAGAGTAAATACTGTTGGGCAGTAAGCTATGGATAGGAGAGGGCATGTCATTTTATAGGTGGAGGGAACTCCCACTTAATAAAACCTCCTCTACCAGTATAGGCTGGCATTGCATAATCTTAGAGAGTTGCTTCGACCAGAGGATTGAAAGAGATCACAAAATCACAAAGCTATTACTTGGCAGAGGCAGGATTTTAACCCAGACCTTCCTTGCCTGAGGCCAGTTCCCTATCTACTAGGCTACCCTGACTCTTTTATATATTTATGTATGTATTCCACATACATCTATAATAAATACATTTATGAAATGTATATATATATGTATGTGTCTCTCTCTCTCTCTCTCTCTCTCTATATATATATATATATATATATATATATACATATATACTGTCAAATCCATGCAATAAATATAAAATAAAAACAAAGTTTGAGAACACAGATTTAGAGCCATAAGGGTTCTCAGGATTCATTCAATCTAGCCTTCTCATTTTGGAGATGAAGAAATCAAGGCCCAGGGTATGAATTGACTTGCCTGAAGTCAGGAGTTGATATGTCAGAAGTAGGATTTGAACCCAGATCCTCAGGCTCCAGTGTCATGCTCTTTCAAGATGAATTGGAGAAAGGTGGAAGACAAGTGAAGGAAATCTGCAGTAGTTTAGGTGAGATGGGATGAGGCCCTATGAGGTCTCAGGGAGAACAGAGCAGAGTGGTCATGATTTCAAGGATGGCATGTGGTGGGGCAAGATGGGAAGGGCAGTCATTCAAAGACGACCCAAGATTTTTTGACTGAGCAAGAGAGCTCCACTTGCAATCCCTTGAGCTGAAATGTTAGCGATGGTTTCACCCTTTGCCTTAATTTGTCTTCACCCCTCTGGGTTCTTGACTCTGTATAACCTGTGTGAAAATGGAATTATCCATGAATTTTGAGTTGGGAGAGATTCACAGCTGTCCTTAGATTTTTTTGAAGGCATCCAAACTCACGCCTCTCACAACAGTGTTTTCCTGCTTGCCCTAGCTTTGTCCTTGGCCAGGCTGCTTCTGCACCGAATACAGAATGGAATATTTATGAATTCTAAGCCAGGCATAGCTGTCATTACCAGCAGGAAGGGAATGAGCTGTGATTGTTTCAGCACATGGCACTCTCCTCCCCCATGATCAGCTGCCTAGGACAGCACAGAAGTCCTGGCGGGTGCCCAAGGCCCATCCTCTCACTCTCTGGCTTCCAACCTCATCCTTCAACTGAAACTACTCTTTCCACAATTGCCAATGATCCTTTCATCACCACTTCCAATGGCCTGTTCCCAGTCCTCATCTTTCTTGACCTCCCACCAGCCTTTGGCACTTCCACTCCTTTCCCCTGGATATTCTCTCCTCTCTAGGTTTTCCTAAACTGATCTCACTTGGTTCTCAAATCTTCATGCAGCTCAGACCCACCAACCATGAATGTTCTGGTCCTAGGATATCTTCTCTTTGTTATTTATACTATTATCCTTTGTCATCTCATCAGTTTCTGTGGATCCAACGGTTATTTCTACATAGATACCTCTCAGATTTGGTTATCTAGTCCTTACCCCTGTCCTGACCTCCAGCCTCTCATCCCTACCAGACATCTCAAATAGAATGAGCCATAGAAGTCTTAAACTCAACATGACTGAACCTGAACTCCTTATCTTTCCCATCAGGCTCTTCACTCTTCATTTGTTGCTATGATGGTGCAGAGCGCCACCTTCTTCCCAACCACTTGGGCTTCCAACCTAGGCATCATTAATTCCTCACTTTCTCTGATCTCTCATATGCCAACTGTTGCTTGAGCCTGTTGATTTTACCTTAGTAACATCTCTCATATACACTCCCTGAAACTATCCCAACCAGGCAAAGACCCACACCATCTCACCCTGGAATAAGGCAATGGCTACTGGTGGGTCTTCATGCCTCAAGTCTCTCCCCACCCCAGTCCATCCCCCATTCAGCTGCCAAAGTGAAGGAGGCCCTTCCTGCCCCCTCCTACTTCTAGTACCTTCCATCTAAGATTGTTGTGGTTCAGTCATTTTAGTCATGACTGACATACTGAAATGGTTTGCTATTTTCTTCTCTGGTCCATTTTACAGATGAGGAAACTGAGGTAAACAGGGTGAAATGATTTGCCCAGAGACACACAGTTAGTATGTGTCTGAGGTCAAATTTGAACTCAGGTCTTCCTGCCTCCAGGTCTGGCACTCTACCCACTGTGCCACCTGGCTGACCCCTCATCTGAGATGGTCTTCCACTTACATCATTCACATCTTGTATGTAGCTGGTTATTTATATGTTGCTGTGCTAGGATGGGAGTTTCTTATGGCCAAGGACTATTTTACTTTTCTTTGTAACTCAGTATTTATCACAGCTCCTGGCATTCAGTAAGCACTTAATTAATGCCTGCTGTTGCTCTTGTTGATAACAACAAGTATCTGCTCAAGGTCACACAGTAAGTAAATGGCAGGGCAGGATTTGATGCCAGGTCTATCTGACTCCATTACCCATGATGTAATGGGGTCAGATGCCAGCTGCCTTTGAGGTCACAGGCTTCTGTGATCCTGGAAAAGAAGTCACCTCCCTATTAGGATCTACCTGATAATGGCATGTTCAAGATGCTTACTTTGTAGGACTGTTCCTGGGCCTTGGAGAAGCAAGTTTTCAGTACAACACAGGGGAAACTTGTAGGAACGTGCAGGTAGACTTGCCTACAGATGGGAACATTTGATCATATGTATTAAAGGGACTTTTCCCCCCAAATTTCTTTCTGGAAAGCATGTAAATATACACAGACATAAGCTTGACATTCTTTGATAAAAACGGTGGGGTCCACGCAGCCCATGCATCTTGGGAACACAAAACATTTGCTAAATAACTAATGTCCTAGGGAAGTCAGGAAAAGGAAATCATTGAACTTTATCTAAAAACTATGAACAGACTTAGAAGACAAGAAGGCAGAGTCACAATCAAAAGAGCTCGATGGCCCTTCCCAGGCCTGGTTTCTCAGAAACTCACAGCATGGCACTGATTGCAACGTCTGGGGAGAATGTCCAATTCTCAGAAGAGCTTTGTGGTTGGATGTACGGCAAGTGTGGCCACTTTTCAGATGGGGAAGAAATCAAGGAACCTGTGGGGTTAAGCTCATTACAAATATACAACATAGCTGGTGATAGCCAGGAAACAGAGGAGGCTCTTGCCTGTGAGAATGATGTTCTAGCTAAAGTCGCCAAAGCTGGGGAGAAATCATCCTTTTGGGATATGATAGTGGAATGGGAAGATGCTGGCCTCGGGGCAAGAGGAACTGGGGTCAGATCCTAGCTCTGGTCCTGACTGCCAAGTCCCTCCCCCTCTCCTCAGCTCCCTTCTGAGAGCCCTTCCAACTCAATATCAATGAGATTTTCTTAAAACACCACTTTTGACAATATACTCCTGATCAGAGATATTTATGCTGCCCCGTGGCCAATGAATGTGATAACTGGGGATCCTGCTTCCCTTACTGGGAACCCCATATTGATGAGTATTCAACACATACTGCATGGCAGGATGCAGGGCATGGGGGGCAGATGCCCAAAGTCCCATGTGAGTCTTGGCTTCAGTGCTAGGTAAGTCTTAGCTATCTTTCTCATTAACTGCCTTATTTTTCTGAATATGGCCAGGTCTGCCCATAAAAGAGTTCTCCTGCCTTTTAAGTCACTTTTGTTGCTGTTATAGAAACGCCTGCCAAGATAAAACATTTTGGCTGAAACACTTGAATCGGAGCATCCCTATCTCTTGTTTATTGCTCGTCTTTATCATGTCCAAATGGGCTTAAATAAGAGCCTCAGAAGAGTCATCCTGCTCTAGATAACAACCATGTTCCTGCAGCGAGAGTTTCCAGGAAGAAAGTGAATTAAGGAATCATGGGATCAGCCCACTAATGGTGGAGCTGTGAGAACTGGAGTGGATTCACTTCTCTTCTGAACGTCTGATTTTATGGAATAATGGAGAGATGAAGATTAGGAGATCGAGAATCACTTAAGGTCAAGCTTTGATACATTGCCTGTGTTTTCAGTTGACAGTAAGAACTGGAAAATCTGGCATGAAGAATTCCATCAGGGCTCACTATCTTTTTGTATATAATTATACATATGTACATTTCCCCTATTTGAGGGCAAGGAGACATTTTCTTTTGACTTTGTATTTCCCGTGCTTAGGACAGTCCTAAGCTTCTTCTGTTCAGTTGTTTGAGCTTTGTCAGACTCTTTGTGACCCCATTTTGGGATTTTCTTGGTGGAGATACTGAAGTGGTTTGCCCTTTCCTTCTCCAGCTCTTTTTACAGAGGAGGAAACTGAGGCAAACAGGGTGAAATGACTCACCCAGGGTTACAAAATGGTAGGTGCTTAATAAATGTTGATTGATTTATTGTTTAATTACGAATGAGCTTCAGAGACCATCACTGTCCATCTATGGAATAGGTGAACTTTGTCCTCCCCAAATCTGCTTGTACCTGTCATCATGGACTGACCCTAGAGGCAGGATGACCTTAGTTGAAATCCTGACTGACACCAACACACACATTCCTTTCACTGAATTCCATTTTCTTATTTGTAAAATGAGGCTCATTACAACTGTAGTGCCCACCTCCTAGGTTTGTTGTGGGCCTCAAAGGAGGTAATGCTTATTATGTGGTGAAGGCTTTGTCTATCTCAAGTATCCAAAAATCTAACTTAAAACTGCATTTAGCCCTTGGAATGCCTCTTATTGTCAGCTTTGACGTGGGGAACTCTTCATTAGGACTAAAGGCAGAATGGGAAGAGGAAAATCAAATCTCTTTAATTTGAAGTTGGTTCATCTTATTTCTATCTAAAATGCTTTACACCAACCAAACAAAAATGATTATCACCGAAACATTCACTAAGGTTGGCCAGAATCCTTTTTTAAACCCTTGTGAATAAAGATAAGTTAAAATAATAAATACGAATATATTTATAAAATAATAAGTATGAATAAAATAATAAATATGAATAAAGATCCATAATTCACATTAGAGATAAATGTTTCAGAAATGAGTTTTTAACAGCTGTGTTCATTGAATGTAGGAGGCCCAGAGACTACCCTTCAAGAGATTTCTTCTTTTTTAAATGTGGTAATGATAGCTTTGAAATGCAACTGGAATTGACCAAGTTCTCCCTTTTCTCAGAAAGAATGGAGTCACTTAGGTGTAAAATCAGGTTAATTTCATCTTTTTTTTTTTTTTAAGATATCAGCAGTGAATAGGCACAACTCTTCCCTACCTCTGTAGATGGACCAATAATCCCTTGTGAATTTATTTCATTTTTCCTTTCCAGAGAGAATAGGGTGAGCGTTACCTTTAAGCAGCTCACATTTAATTAATGAATACAAGGGAAAAAAGAATCCGACTGCATTTAAATCAGGCGCGAACATGTAGAATGTGAGGGATTTGACCTTAAAAATGAAGAAAATATTATTCTAATTACTCCATTTGCGAAAAACAAATGGCCTGGCATTTAAATTTAAGACTTCTATCAAAAGCAGCAGAATGCCTCTAATCAGCCCACACCTTTACATCTTAATGGAGTAAGGACTGAGACTGTACAGTTAGAATTATAAAGGCTGACTTCATCCCTTTGCAATGACTTAAAAAGATTAGCATTCATATATTATTTATTAACTCCTAGTGAATGTATTTCCAAGAATGGAAGCAACATATCGTACTCCAGTCTACTTTCCAAGTTTAACGGTTTTAATTAACGGCGAACCCGTTTCTGCTGCCAAAAGCCCCGCTGAACTCACATGACTTTTTTTCAGGCTCGCTCTCCTCCACGCTTCCTTTCCAGGACCAAGGCTCTATGCTAGGAAGGCCCAGAGCTAATGGTGACCCTAACCCAAGCTCTGCTTGTGATAACACACTGGAAATGTTATGTCCGAGGTTGCCATTGGGAGGAAAAGCTGATCCAGGCAGCTCCCGTCTCAACCCCTGACAAGTGCCTGGGAGCTTGGCAGCCGAGGCGGTGACAGATTGGCGTGGACAGTTTAACCTAAGCACGCTTTCTGCCTAGATAACAAACAATGTCTTGTCTGAACTCGCGACAGCTGGGCTGGGGATGGGTTTGGGGCAGGAGGTTTACGCCAGCCTAGTGAAGGCGACTGAATTCCTTCATCTCAGGCCTGACTCCAAAATGCACTCGGTTTCAAAGTAGGAACTAAAAGGAAGGACCGACAGAAACGGGTACAAGGCAGACCTTTGTCTCCAGGAGTTGGGGGAGAGTGAAGCTTGAAGCCTTCACTCTCAGTCCTTGGGCCGACTTCAAAACGGCTCCTGGCAGAGGTTGGTCTGGTCCCGGGTCTCTCGGAGGAGCCAGCCTCTTCTGCCTTCCTCGGAATAAGATCGTGAAATGAGAGAGAGAAATGCTAGGGGAGGAATGTCCTGAAGGATACAGCTAGTTCGGACTCTTGGCTGGGTCATGTGCAAGCTTTCTAAGGACAGAGATCAGGGGAGCTGTCCAGAATCACACGGCTACTAATAAATGTCAAAGGTAAGATCTGAACTCAGGTCCTCTTCACTCCAGGTCCAGTAGGTTTCTACTCTCCTGTGCTCCATGCCCTTTTTCATAGGAGAACAAAAGAGAAGTAACTTATTTTGAGATAACTTCATAGATCTGAAGGGAGGCTTTGGGGGATACACATATAGGAGAAAAGGGAAGAGGGAAGGGCAGGAACATTTATGAAGCACCTACTATGTGCCAAATAAGGTCTTTACAAATATGCTTTCATTCCATCCTCAAAACAGCCTTGGGAGGTAGGTGCCCTTATTACCCTCATTTTTTTGATGAGGGAACTGAGGAAGAGAAATAATAAGTGACTTATCCAGAGCCACACAGCCAATTTAAGTATCTTAAATTGGATTTGAACTCGTGTCTTCCTAATTCCAGACTGAGCGCTCTATCTACAGGGTCACCTAGTTAACACAGCCTTACTAACATTATTTTACTTGATCTTTACAACAACCCTGCAAGGAAGATGCTATTATTATCCCCATTTTAGAGATGAGGAAGCTGAGGGGGATGGGTAAAATGACTTGCCCAGGGTCACACAGCTAGTAAATGAGGCTGAATTTGAACTGACTCCAAGTCCAGTGCTCTGTGCACTATGTGCATCCAGCCAAATCAGACACTTGAAGGCCAGAACTGACTTGCTGTACTGGTCATGACCCAGACTCACAAGCCCCAGCCCTGAAGATTGGCTACACAAATTTATGAAACAGATAACTGGATATTTACTTTAAAAAGCTTGCTTTACAGAAAGAATCTTTGTAGGCTTTCTTCTCCCTGGAGACCTTCCCTGGGGTCCAACATGTTTAATATAGGCTCTGGGTTGCCCAGACTATGTCTGTACACACCTTTCTGGGATCATCTGGAATATGTAAAGTGTGAAAGGTTTGCTTTCTAGGGACCAGATTGAGAGCATGACCCTTTTTTATCAAAGGCTGGCACTGGCTTGGTTAAAGATTTCAAATAGGCTGCAGTCACATGAATTTTCAAAGGACAGGTTGGAAATTAGCTGCCCCCAAACCTATCTGGGTCTGTTAGCACACATTCCCCAAGCCACTCACTCAGATTAAAGTGAATTTAATCAATGAAAATATGACTTGGACCTGTAGCTTCTTTCAAGAAAATAATCACAAAATGTAAGGAGATTCCCAGACTGTGTGTTAACTTTCTCTTTTCACCAGGAACCAGGAATTTCTGGTGAATGTTTAACGATCAGATCCCCAGAAATGTATGACATACTTTTAAATTTAATCTGCATCATTAACATTTTCTCACATCTAGACAATCAAAACAATAACTTAAGCCCTGAGTTGCAGGTTTCTAAGACAAAAATGTTGTTCAGTCATTTTTTAGTCATGTTCAACTTTTAATGACTCCATTTGGGGTTTTCTTGGCAGAAATACTAGTGTGATTTTCCATTTCCTTCTCAAATTCATTTTACAGATGAGGAAACTGAGGTAAACAGGGTTAAATGACTTGCCCATGGTTATGTAACTAGTAAGGGTCTGAGGCTGGATTTGAACTCAGGAAGACTAGTCTCCCTTATTCTCCGGTGCTCTATGTACTATGGTTTCACCTAGCTGCCAAGATATAAATGCTCTCAATAAAAATTTAATGATTAGCTCTTGCCAGCCTGTACAAGCCAGTACCAACACAATACTAAAAGGAATGGATTTCTTTTCTGATCCGATGTAACCAAGAACAATTCTTTATTTCTCTTAGTCTGTTTCTTCACGTGTAAAGGTTTTTTTGTTTGTTTATTTATAGCATTCTTTATACAGAATAAACTTCACTGATATTTAATTCAGTGTGGCATCCTGTTGTGCTGAAGCCCAAGATTACATTAATTAAAAACAAAGAAACAAAGTACTTTTTTACTTTTAAAAATTCTCTCTCCAAAATATATATAATATATATATATAAAATGTATGTTACATTGTTACATATTATGTATTATATATCTGATATACATCTATACGTATCCAGTTGCCAAATACCATAATTCATTATTATATAAAAGACTAAAATCAATATAGAATCTAAGCACTAGTTTCTTATTACAATTGATCCATTTAGAGGTTCAAAATATTAGAAACTATATTCAAGTGCTCTAAAAGAAAAGCCAGCACCTATAGTATATACATTACAAATATTTCAAACTGCTAACCAAATACACTGTGCCTGAATTTTTATTTTTAAATGAATTTTATTCCTAATAAAGAAATTAATTTATAAGCCTCCTTGAAAGCATATAATTTGATTCCCAAATGCATAAATCTACTGAAGGCATAAAACAGATTAGCAATAAGCTTTTTTATGTATCTAATCCAGACATGGCCCTTTGAGCTCAATAGTGTAATGATCAGACTCAGTAAGCATCAATGAAAATAGAGGCAATTTGTATGCCTGGGGAATTTATCTCCTGGTTTTAAAAAATAAAATTGTTAAAGGCCCATCACTCCTTCCACCCAATTTGGATATTAGTGAAATCTAAGCATGAGCGTTTATTTATTCCCTTCTTTTAATCCTTAAAAATCTTGGGTAATAATGTGCCGTTTTCTTTCTAGTTGTTTCATAGGAAGCAAATGTTTAAAATGCTTTTCCTAATATTTTAAACATCAAACTAAACTCTTGACAAAAACATTGCAAGCAATCCAGGTAGATATCATTTTTAATGACTATTTAATGTTCCTTTCTCAAAATTTTCAATAAGCAAAAACCTTCTCTCTCTTCTACCCTACCCTCAATTGAGAGAGGAAGAAAAAATGAACACCCTGTTACAAACACATGTAGTTAAGTAAAATAAATTTCTACATTTGCCCATGTCAAAAAAAAAAGTCTCTCTGTGCACTCTGAGTCCTTTGCTTTCCTGTCAAGAGATGGGTGCCATGTTTCATCATGAGTTCTCTTGTTGGTCTTTATGCTGACCAGAGTTCCTAAGATTTTCAAAGTTGATTATCTTTACATTATTTGTGTCATTGTATAAATCATTGTCTTGGTCCTGCTGCTTCATTCTCTATCAATATCTATAAATCTTCCAACATTTCCCTGAAATGATTTCCTTCATCTTTTCTAATAGACCATTTATAAACCACTTACATCACATTTATATGCCAGAACTCAGTTCACTATTCCTTAATTGATGGGCACTCCCTCAGTTTCCCATTCTTTGCCACCACATAAAGAGCTGCCCTAAACATTTTTGTAATTCTTAGAGTTAGTTTTGCCCAGGACTAATCCTTCCCTTCATGTACCATCCATGTCATTTCCCTCTTTCTCCCTTTCCCTCTCCATTTTTCCTCCTCTTTCCCTCTTTCATGAAATGTATCTCTGTATCTGACACTGTGTATATGTGTTTTCTTCCCTCCTTTGAACATTTCAGATGAAAGAATCACCTACTGCCCCCATCCCTTCTTCCTCATTCGTAGACTTCTATTTACACACTCCAATTATGTGAGATCCACACCCCCAACCTTTTTCTTCTTTTCCCCTCCTAATATATTTCTCCCTTTACATTCTTTGAAGATCATCAAGACATAACAGGAGGACTCCTAGGCCCTTTGAAGAATTAGTTTCCTTCTGTAATCTCCAACGATGGCTCAAAGGTGACACATGTATCATCTCCCCATATTAGAATGTGAGTAATTTATTCTTGTTTAGTCCCTTGCGATTCTTCACTCATGTGTATGTTTTTATGTTTCTTTTGACTACTATGTTGTACTTCAAAGGTTAAACACAGCTCTAGTCTTTTTGTCAGGAATGCTTGGAAGCCCCTATTCCATTTAAGGTCCCTTCCGCCAGCACCACCCCCGCCCCCCGCCTCCCACCCCCCGCGCCCCATGGGATTACACTCACTTTTGCCAGGTAAGTTATTTGGGTAGTCAGCCTTTATCTTTCACTTCCTGGAATCTTGTATTTCAAGCTCTCCATTCTTCCATTGGCGGCTGCTAAATCATGTGTGATCCTCCCTGTGTGTCCTCAGTATGTGAATTATTTCTTTTTTGCTACCTGGACTATTTTTCTTTGGCCTGGGTTTTGGCTTTAACATTTCTCCTAGTTCTCATTTTGGTGTCTCTTTCAGGAGGTGACAATGGAATCTTTCTTCCCTCTGAGTACAAAATGGAAAACTTGACTGACATGATCGCTGCTCATTGAGTTCCAAGGCTACATGGCTTGTTGAGATGAATAGCTGATTCAGATCTCTTCTTACTTTAGCTCTTGGCCTGCCCTGCACTCTTGGGCAGACTGTATATCCTCCTTATGCTGTTGTTTCTGTTTTTCCGAAATATAGCCACTGACCAATATGTGTAGGAGGGAAGTGTGGTACAGTGGGTAAAGACCCACCCTCAGGGTGAGGAAGAATGGAGTTTAAGTCCTATCTCTGACATGTACAGGCCTTCAGTGCCCCAGGTGGCTCCCTAAGTCCATAAATCACAGAGCAGGTACTGATTGACATTGGGAGAGGGATTTTCTTACCTAGGATCTCCCCAAAGCAATGAAATCAGAGGTTTAAAAAATAGTTTAAAATGTGTGTTTGTGTGTATATGCGTATGTAGACTCTATGTGCCTCTGTAATATTTAAGTAAAGGTATGAATTTCGGGAGCCTTCTTGCATTTGGTCTCCTGTTTTCCTCATCTCCAGCCTCTCCTCTAATACCTGCCAACATCATTTTTCTGATCAGTACCATTCCTGTGCTCCAAATCTTCAGTGGCTCCTGCTTGCTTCTAGGTAAGGTGCAGACTCCTCAGGCTGGCGTTTGAAGCGCTTCCAGGTCTGGCTTCCGGCTGCTTTCCAGGCTTATTGACTTTTACTCTCCCCTCCCTTTCAGATGTTCCACATTCCAGTCCAGGCAGCCTTTCCTCCAACTTTGACATTCTAGCTCAGGTCTCTGCATGTTCTCCCTCCTCACATCTGTCTCTTCAAACCCTACCTTCTTTCAAAGCTCAGCTTAAGGGCTGTCTCCTCCAGAAATCTCTGTCTCCCTCTTCAAATCACTTTGTATATATTTAACCATGTACATAGGGACCTGGTGGATGCATGGATGCCAACCCCAACCCTGCTACTTGATAGCTCTGTGATTTGGGGCCAATCGCTTCTCCAGTCTCTAGACGACCTCAAAGGTCCCTTTTAGATCTAGAATCCAGTGCTGTAACCTCCAACAAGATGGAAGATCTCTTAGGGAACTTAATTAATAAATGTCCATTGACTGATGTTAGGGCTCATTTTGTGATCCCCAGAACCTTCCCCCCACCCCATCAGGCTTTAATCCTAGAAGGTACTCAATAAATGTTTCCTGAATTGAGTTGCCTTTTCCTTCCTTTAGAGAGTTTTAACCTTCCCAGAAACGGGCCTTAGAATTTATGCCTTCCTTTGATCAAGTTGACATGGCATAGCGCAAGGCCCATCTGCTTGGGCAATGGATGGAAGATGACTGAGGGATGTAGGGCCACCAGTAAGCATCCCAAAGAATAAATAGTCAAGTGTTTGTTTTTGTATCAGCTCCTCAGGACACTGGGGTAAGTGCATTAATAAATCAAATAATCAAAAACAAACCAATAAAACCCAAAGACAAATACTAGGTAGTAATGGTCAAGACAAGCTGCTGAAGCCCATTGGATTCAAGATAGAAGAACAAATAGAAGAATGACTCAGAGAAGGGAGCCTTGGGTACTTTAGCAAGCCATACCTTTGCAAGGCAGCTGGAATACTTTGTTGTCGGGAAGGCAAGGTGGATTGGGTGGTATTCTCTAGGCAAAGGAGGCTGATTAGGTGTGTCCCACATAGTCCAATAGGTACGAATGCACACAGAGATGGAGATCTGTAAAGTGAGTTGCTGTTCAACTTAGACTGAATTCCGTAAAGGCATTTCTAGTGTGGTCTGATGGGTAGAACATAGGCCACAGGAGATGGTACCTGAAGCCCTGGCTCCTCCTTTTCTAAGGGTGTTCATTATGTCAAGTAAGTGAATTGACTCTACATGGGTCTCATTTCTGTCAGTCATAAAACCAGGTATAACAATGCCCACCCACCACCTGCTTCAGAAGAACTTCTTGGCATGATTTATGCCATCTCAGAGAAGACCTTTGAATTCCTACTTAGAAAGGTCTGGAGTAAATGGCCAACTTGTGAATTCTGTCACAGCACCTTCCAGGGTAAGGTCACACATAGGAAGGAAAACCTGCTAGGCTTCAATTAATTTTAATTCAATTCAAGAAATAGCTATGAAATGTCTACTAAGTCTAAATGGTTGAAGTATTGAAGATAAAAAGAATTCAAAGGAAAACAAGTTTCCTGCCCTTATGGAGATCACATGTTCCTGGGGGGAATATACCTTGTAAACAGGTAAGTAGCCAGAAGATAATCTGCAAAGGGGCAAGATGATGATATTATGTCCTGATGCCAAATAATGATTTCAAAAAAGTCTTGGCATAGAAGGTGATCTCTGAGCTGGGTCCAGAAGGATCCCGAAGCTTCTAATCAAGTAACCAGTGATTCCATCAGGAAACACTTAACAAGACACTGTGTCGAGCTAGGTACCAGGAGTATGAAGACAACAGCGAGATAATTCTTGCCCTCAAGCAGCCTTCATTTTCAGAGGCAAAGGTTAGGAAGGAGTTCATTCCTGACATGGGAGACAGCCTGTGCAAAGGCATGGGCATGTAATATCAGATTCAGGGAGTCAAAAGTAGCACTGGTGGGTGAGAATACAGTCTGGGAAATGAAATGAACAAGAGGATTAGGAAGGGCTTTAAATGCCATATCCTTTAGGAAACAGGGGGAACCAGAAAAGATTCTGAATGAGGGTGTAACATAGCCAAGCATATGCCTTATATCTGGAATTTCCCACTTCTCTTTTTATCTACTCACATTCTACTTGCCAGCACCTCAAAGGTGCTTTTCTGTATCTCTTACCTGCCATCACCAATTGTTGCCAAGTCCCACCTGGATGCCTCCTTCTACCTATCTCACATATGGCCTGAGTTCTGGCTGCCGCCTTGCTTTCCATCTGTACTGGCAGCCCATCTCCTCAGCTTCTCACCCAGCTCAAGGGGCTCCTCTTGGCCCTACCCACCAGCTTCAGAGCTAACATTCCCAGCTGCCTTTAGTTCTTCCCGTCTGCAAGGCTCCACCCAGGCTGACTTATCTCTGTGCACCAAGGACTCTTTCATTGGCTTCTAGCCCTTTATGCTCATTCCTTACACAGTCATGTCAACATTAATTTCCCACCAAAAGTAACAAAAAGTGTGTGTCGTTATTAGTCCCCAAGAAGAGAAGCAAGATTCTGAAGACCTGTTCCAGCCTACATGACCAGAAATCCTTCCTGATGAATATTTCTAGTCACTTATTGACTTGGGTATTGACACCTCCAATATCCCCACCAACTCACCCCTCTCCTCCATCAAAGGGTAATGCTAAAGTTCAAAGCTTCACTTGCCCAATTTTTTCAGCTATTAAGACAATAACAGATTAACTGGGATGCGCTGACCAGCCATACTTCTTGTAAAGTTATCCCCTGAGATAAATGCACAGCGTTGTTCTGGAGGCTGTGGCAGGGTTTGCGGTATAACGAAGGTTGACAGACTGCTTGCATGTGGGTGGCTGTCTTCTCTCCAGCTGTGACCAGCTGAATTATATCACCTGTCCCACTTGATATATTAGGATTTGCCCACGCTCAAGATGCATGTTGCTGCAGTAGGGAAATTAATGTCCACCCGTGGAGGTAATTAATAATGATTAGGAGCAAAACAGCAGGGTTAAATCTATGCATTTAACAAAGTGTTCGTATGGCTTTTTATGCTGTATTTTGTCCTGGTCTTTAAGGCAGCTTCTTTTGGGGGAGGGATGGGGGGGCACTAGGACACTCTTGCATTGATGAACGAATAAACTTAGTTGAAATGCCAAAGTCACTTCTATGAGACATGTTTATCCATTGTTTGCTTAGCCCTCACCTTGCCTTGGCTCAGTAGAGAAAAGCATCACACATGAGTGGCTGGAGATTTTTGGCATTCAGCGCCATACTCAGTTTAATTCACAGACTTTCTGAACTGCAGCCTCCAACTGCTGGATGTGGGGAAGAAGTCATTGTATGTTTTATCTTGACTTTTGGCAGCTAATGCAAGAGGGGAGAGGGGGGAGAGAGGGAGAGGAGAGAGAGAGAGAAAGCACCACAAAATGGCACATGGCAAATCAGCCATGCTCAGTTTCATACAGCTCCATAAAATCTGAATGTAAAACCCAGGATGGGGGATCATGAATGTCCCTCTAGTGACAAAAATCTGAGTGTGGCTCTGAATGGTAGAAGCCTGGAAGATCTAGCCTTCTTTAAGTCCCAGAAATCTTTTAGAGCTGATTGGGGATAA
The DNA here is from genome assembly GCA_028646575.1 of Pseudocheirus occidentalis. Classification (NCBI taxonomy): domain Eukaryota; kingdom Metazoa; phylum Chordata; class Mammalia; order Diprotodontia; family Pseudocheiridae; genus Pseudocheirus; species Pseudocheirus occidentalis. Next base: position 13,072,326 of record CM053597.1, on the reverse strand, counting down.
ATATATAAGAGTTGAATGGATAGAAATAGAACAGTAAAATATTGTCAGTAGAATATTGAATATAGAATATTGAAGAACCATTATTGGACTGAGTCTGGGTCCTGGATTCTCTGCTCTAAATCCACAGCAATGCTTCAGACTAGCTTTAGTCATGGAGGAGGCTGGACTCTAACAAAAAAGGCCTGTTTTTTCCTGTTCCATGGTTTGTTAAACCCTAACCCTGGTGCCACAGGGACAAAGCTTAGGTTTAAAGGACAAACCCTAGATTTCCCCAAAAAGTTAGAGTGGAAAGTGCCCATAGTACAATGAACCAGACATGGGATGGATATTTTGTCCCTATATACAAAAGAAAAACAAAACAACGCAAAAGATTCTCACAAGTCAATTCCCAGTAAAACTTAAGCTAACCAAGACCTAAGGAAGAGAGAAGTGGCTAGAAGTTGACTTTTCTTTTAATGGATTCAGTACCTTGTGTGTATTCTCTGCCATAGTTATGGACCAAGGGACCTCTTGAGTTTTTTTGGTTATATCAAAGTAACAAGTCCTATCAGTGCTGGGCTATGTCATGGTCAGAAATATTCAGGAAGTTTCTCATCCCCTAAAGATCCAATCAATGATTCCCCATGTCTGTAGTATCTCACAGAATATTCTAGTGGAGCTCTGAGGATGGGACATTATTGGCCAAATTCAACCTCTGCTACATCAAGATGGTAGTGAGTTCAGAAGATCCTAGATTTAGCACTGGAAGGGACCTTTGTGATGGAGTATACTCTTATTCATCTTACAAAGAAGGAAACTGAGGTTCCAAGTAATAACCTGGCAGGACCAGTGATTCTTCTAGTGCATTACAGCCCCCTCTTATTGGAGGTATTCAAGTGGAGTCTGGAAGACCAAAGGCTGGGCAGATTGTAGAGAGGATTATTATTCAGGTTCAGTTTGGACTAAATCACTTCTGAGGCCCTATTGGACACTGCTCCTCCAGGATTCAGGCTTTCCTCATTGTTATTAAGCTGTTTTAGTAAACCTATACTTCAGACAAGGTACAAGTTCACGAGTCAGCATCTGGCATTTGGGGTTTATTGTGGAAGCCGCCTCTAAGTGGATCTCAAAAGTAATTGACCACTCCTTGGATTTGACTGCTCAGTGAAGATTAATTTTTCAACCCAAGTGATTAGGCATCACCCATGAATTTCAAACAACCATTGATTTGAGTTAACACTACCACAGCTTGGGATCTGCTTTAGCCATTAAGTGTATTCAGTTAGGGTTTGCATCTCAGGTAGACTATCCAATAGATTAAAGAAACCAGAAAGAGCTCCAATGTGGTTTCCATTTTCTTGATGGGCTGGTGCCTCCTACCGACACCTTTGACCAAGGATGAGGGAGTGAGTTCAGCCGGTGGAATCAAGCTTGTAGCTTGTAGGCTGATTCTTGTTGTGACACAGTTTCCCCATCTGATATGGGTTGTAGAAAGGCTCTGGAGCAATACATACCCTTGATCACGAACCCACATCAACCCATAGGGAATATGTAAAAAATGTATGCTTATGAACTCTTATCCTGATCAGTTTTCAGATTGATGTACACACAACAAACATATCAGAAGGATACCTTGGAGGTCCAGTCCAGCGCTGGGAAGATCCCTTGCTGTGTATCAGTCTTTCCTCACCTTTGATCCTGGTCTTTCTCACACCCTCTCACTCCCTCTATGCATCTCCAACACTGGCTGCCATAAAAGCCACAGCAGTATTGTTCTTCAGTGCCCTCTGTGTCCAAAGACTTGACTTGCTATTGATTAGATACACATGGAAACCCCTGGAGATCCTCTGAGAGCTTTAGCCTGCAGCTGTGCCCACCTGTCCCTGTCCTCACTGCTGACATTCCCAGTTCTGCCAGTGTCCTTCTGTACACAGTGCCAAAACAATAAAGTGAAAAGTGCAAAAAAAATCAGTTAAGCATTAGAATGTTTGGTGGAGAACAAGAATGTCCATGTTAGGAAAGATATGGAAGATTTAAGCAAATTTTTCACTTTTGATGCAGGCATTTGTGACATAAGTGAAACCAGGGACTCAATGGACCTAGTTTTAATTGAATCATTTTTGAACTCTCAGGGTGCCTACTCTCTTACCCCTTGGTCCTACACTGTTTACATAGAGTTTTCCATTCATGGACTGAGTTATAGCACCTATGGCATATGGAACCAAGGCTTTTAGATTTTATGACAATATAAAACTGCATACGTGATCAGATCAATCATGAACACATTCAGTGAAGTGAAGGGAGCCAGTCTGATCCTTTTCTTTTACCTTTTCCTTCCATTCATTTATTCCACAACAAAAATTCCACTGCATAAAGATATAGCACTGCATTAGACACTATGGTGAAAACAAAGGTGAGCAGGCACAGTCTCTGCCCGTAAGGTGTGTCTATGCTCTGCTGGAGCATCCTCACAGTGCCATCTGCCTAGAGCTGGGAAGGACCTCAGCCGCCATCTTGCCAATGAAGTCTCTGCCTCACTTAGTTGTCAGTCTGTTGGTGGGTGGGTCCAGCCATCAACCCCATGCTTTGACAGCCCACAGATGCACATGAAAACTGTCCCCAAATATACTCCCAATCACCATCAACCATGGTACATAAGACATTCCAACAGATGTATTATTTTAGAAATCTCATGAGGAGAAAAATGTGTTATCGGATCATTTCAGTTGTGTCCTGCTCTCTGTGACCCCATTGGGGGTTTTCTTGGCAGAGATCCCAGACTGGTTTGCCAATTCCTTCTCCAGGTCATTTGACAGATGAGGAAAGTGAGGCAAACAGGGTGCTTTGTTGGTCATTTTAGAAGGTTGTTATTCTCAAGCAAGGATCTGAAGACCTAGAAATGGAGTCAAATCTCATTTGTTTGTATTGATTTCTAAAATGTATTTTCCTAATTTGGGCATCTGTGGGTTGGTGCTTATCTTCATGACTGCATTGAGGGACTCCCCTATGTTGAGAAAGGCTAACCTAAAAAACCTCTAGTTGTAGCTGGCTTCAACTACCAGGAAGGTAGAGATATTGGCTACCATCCTCACTCAGTAGCATTGATCATTAGGTTTTGGGTAACTCAGATTATGGCTGTAATAACAATCATAACAGGTCAGCTGGATGCCCCTGCCTTGGGAATGAGGAAGACTCATCTTCCTGAGTTCAAATGGGGCCTCAGATGCTAGTTGTGTGACCCTGGGCAAATCACTAAACCCTGTTTAACTCACTTTCCTCATCTAGAAAATGAGTTGAAGAAGAAAATGATAAACCGTTTCAGTATCTTTACCAAGAAAACCCTGAATGGGGTCATGATAGTCAGACATGACTGAGAGAACTGAGCAACAACAACAATGTATACATTGTGTGTATACAGAACCTACTGTGCACCTGGCACTGGATTAAGTGCATGACAAATTTTATCTTTGTTCTTCAGAAAAACCCTGGGAGGGAAGTACTATTATGATTCTTGTTTTATAATTGGGGAAAGTGGGATAGACAGAGGTTAAGTGACCTACCCAAGGTCACAATCTAGTAAGTATCTGAAGCCACATTTGAACTCAGGTTTTTCTGACTCCAGGTCCAGAACTCTATTCATTGCTGCATCTAGCTGCCCTGTAGTGGGCAGGACGGCCATATTTGGGAAGGATTAGGATAAATTTGGCAGGCATTTATTTAGCACTTCCAGGCTGATGAAATGATATTGTAACACCATGGAGCTACTTTATAACATTCCCCTCCCTCCCGTCCCCCCCCCCCACCCTCTGCAAAGAAGTTTTGGAAACAGATCCTTCCTCCAACATTTCTTTGTCATGTAACCATGGGCAAATGGCTTAATGCCTCAGTTTCCTTTTCTGTAGAATGGGGAAAACAATACTTGTGGCATTATTCTCAGGGCCAGGAGCTTAAATGATAATACATGTAAAGTACTAAACACATTCCAGCTGTTTGCTCCTGGACTAGGGCTGTTTGGGAAAACATCACTTGAAGTATGAGAACCTGTGAACAAGGAAGAAGGGAACCATGTTTTCAGGGGAGTTTGTTGTATTTTGTGATAATTACCCTCCGAAACATGATGAGACTATTCCAGATGAGACTATTGATTTTTCAAGTCCAGAACAGAACAATTAGGTTCATGTAACAAACAAGTTCTTGTAGCAAATATTCCCATTTCCCTGCATGCGATAAAAACATAATTAGAAAATTATGAGAGGACCAGTCAAAATCTTAAGTATAAGTCCAAGTGACTTAGCCTCAAAGCTTACAGATTCAAAGCATCTGCCATGTTCTCCCCGGGATGCAATTCGCTCAGGTATTAACATTACACATATTAGATTTATATGGCTAATTTTAAATGTTAAGAATAACAATGCCAAAATGGGCTGGAAAGAGTATTTAATAGGAAACCCAAGTGAACTCAATGGAAAATATGCGTCTTTAATGTCTCTTGACTACCCATTTTCTGCTTTAGCCAAGAGTGTAAGTCTTAGGGCACCCCTGGGAAATTGAATTTGCATGGGGAGTGGATGGCAGTGGGGGGCAAGGTGGGTAGGAAGAAATGGCACTGAAGCTACATGGGGAGAGACATCATTGCATCAATACCAATACTCCAACACTGAGTGAAGCTTGGATTTCTATGCCCAGCCCTTACCACATGGTGGGTGTGGTGCTTAATAAATGTCTGTGGCTTGCTTGGTGCCAATGGGGATTAGCATGGTGGTAACAATGGTGCAACAGTGATAATGCCACCCTACCTCCTCCAGACAACAGTTAGATTCTGGCAGACGTGTCCAAATACAAACCTCGTCCCTTTTACCCATCAATCTAGGAAATGAACAACCCTCTCCCATCCCCTCATACTCCGAATTAGCTCTTTCTGAAGCTGCTATAAAGGTTCCCCACAGGGCAATGGAGAGCTGCATAATGGGTAGAGGTAGGCTACAATGCATTTCCAATGATGACCCAGCTTCAATAGGAGATATAAAACAAAAAGGAGAGAAAGGAAAAAGAACCAATAGTTATTAAACATCTTTTATATGTCAGGCATTCTGCAAAATGCCCAATCATGAATTGAGAGCAAGGGATAATGGTTGGTCAGTTCAGAAGCTACAGTGGCATTCAAGAGATTAAAAAAAGGCATACAATAGGTAATTTTCACCTCTGTGTATGTGTTTGTGTGCACGCCCTTGTGTGCCCATGCACACACTATGGCTCCCTTGGGTAGGCTAGTGAAGCCCATGGAGTTCTTCTTAGAATCATGTTTTTAAATGCATTAAAAAATACATAGGATTACAAAATTACAATTATATTGAAAGCATTGTCCAAATACATATTTTAAAACGCATCAAGATTTCAAATCTGAGGTTCAGAATTCCTCACCTAGAAGGTCTTCAGCATAATAAGCAGATCTTTTGTGTAAGATTTCTTGGACTGTGTGGATGTGAATTATACAGAATGAAAAGATGTGGATGGGTTGTAGCTAGATGGTGCAATGCCCTAGAGTCAGAAAGACCTGAGTTCAAATCTGGCATTGGACATTTGCTAATTGTGAAACTATGATGAGGTCATTAAACTGTCTGCCTCAGTCTCCCAATTTGTAAAATGGAGACAATGACCCCAACTTGGAGGCTTGTTATGAGGATAATAATTGAAAAGTGCTTCCCAAACATTAAAGTGCTATGTAAATGCTAACTATTTATTACTGTGGCTGTCGGTCTCTGCACAAATGGAGAGATTCTCCAGATCAAAGAGATTACAATTCCATTGAGATATCATAAAAGAGTTTTCAAAACCATTAGCACTCAGAGATTACGGCTGCTACACCAAATTTCTGTTGACTTCACCACATTTTCTTATGGAACATTTCCTTCAAATGTTCTCTTCCCTATTATTTCATGCTCAGGTTTGCTGAGATTGTGGCTTGCTGTCTGATGCTATGTCAGCACACACAGCTTCCTGCTTTGGCACTTCCTCTGGGTTTACTCCCCCAAATTGCCCTGACACTCTGTAGATTGGGTCCCCAGAGGGGAGGCTGGTTATTTGTCTCAGAGTGCTTGGGGTAATCCTGAGGGGCTGGGATTTTCTTGTACTGTCACTCACAAGCCCCCACCGATGTGCTTCCTACTGTTTACTGACCAGACTTAATTAGCCTTTAGAAAGATTATTTCTATCAAGAAGAATTGTTATAGAAACAGTCTTTACAAACCAGGGATGTACTCTCCCTTTGCTCACACAAAGTCCAAGAGATAGTGGGCTCAAACTTATAATAAAAATTTTAGTGAGTCATACATATAGGGAGACTATGAGTCAGAGGAGTGACTCATGGCTGCTAGTTTCTGGAGGTCTTTTTTCTTCCTTTAGGAAATTTCCAGGTTTTTTAAGTTTCAGGTCTCTGCCAGGTTCTAAGGGTCAGTGTCTTTGTGCTGTCTCAAAGGTATCTTTTTTCAGCATATCTATTTTGTCCCCAGTTTGTCTCTCAATTCCTGATGCTGACACTATCTTTAGCCAGTGGTCCTTGGGGGAAGGGGGTGCTACTGACCGCTCCAAGTACTGTGACTTTCAAAAATTCACAAGGTCGATCTTGGGAGATCTCCTTTTTGCCCTCAGCTTCTCTCTCTCTCTCTCTCTCTCTCTCTCTCTCTCTCTCTCTCTCTCTCTCTCTCTCTCTCTCTCCCCTAGCTAAATGCATTATTGCCAATAATTAAGATTCTCCGATAATGCAGTCAACAGGCGTGGGGGAAGAAAAGAGTGAGAGGCACTTCTCCCCCTAAGAGGATTCCCAGTCAGTAGCCTGGATCCCCAGTTGTCCTATTTGGAAACTTTCCCTCTCACCTGACTGGGTCAGTACTAGCTTGCTATCTTTATTTGTAGCCCAAGAAGTATGAGCTGCTCTCCTTTACCCAATCACAAGATACTTCCTGTCTGATGTCATTTGTTTTAGTCCAATAATTCAAAGTTCCTGTAATCCCTTCAAACCAATTGAAGTTTATTTTGATTCATTTAAGATGTCTGGACCTTCTCTGATCAGCTTCTGAGTGGAGTGAACCCTAATCCTTACAACATGAAAACCAGACAAAAGGATATTAAAAAGAAAGTGAAGGTGATTCTCATGTCTACCTAGGTTTCTGCTATACATTGAGTGCTTCTTTCCATGACTTGTTGGAAGAATTTAGCCTTATTTGAGAAATCTCAGCCTACAAAATCCAGATATAAAAGGAAAAAACATAACTGGAAGGCAATCATTATCTTTCCATAGGATTCACTGTTAGGCTGGAGCAGCCAATGAATGCAGTGGATAGAACTGTCAACTACAGGGAGAAAAAGATTGATTTGGTTTATGACCAAATGACAGGTTGAGTACCACAGAACCACCTTTATATTGAGGGGCGTGACTACCTTCCACCTTATAAGCTAACCATGTTGTCTCAGTCTTTCCATGTGTTGGCATGTTTGGAGGGACATGATTTGACTGAAGGAATGTGCAAATCCCATAGCAACAGTGGTGAGCCACATTCTCTGGGTTTTTCTTTCAGGTTTCTTTAAAAGCTGCATTTTGTTGTAATTACCCCAAAGAAGTTATGAGACTGTTCAGGCTTGTTTTCCCAAGTCAAGAACAGAGCAATTAAGGAAAGCTGCCATAAATCTCTCAGGTATTCAAAAGTTATCTTTGGTTCCATTGACCTCTTATTTGGATGAGTGGTCTCTTGGTCTCCAAAGAGTCCTGGGTTTGATGACCATCATCCCTGTGGGGTCTGTCTGTTTCCTTCCCCAGCATATGGAGAGCCTTGTTTGTGCCTCAGAGGAGAGAAAGCTGATTCTCCAGCCCCAAGTTCATTTACCTTGGCTATGATGACTTAGCTGACTTTGGGCAATTATTAACCCAAGCCTATGTTCTCAGCCTAATCAGTTTCACCATATTATTTTTCAGCACTCAACCTTAGGCAAGGAGTGAGGGGTTGGGGGAAGAAGGGAATAGAACGCGTCCATCTCTGGCTGTAGAAGCTATTCTGAAAGAAGAATAACAAGTCTCTAGGGAAAGCATTGCTTAGTACTGCCAGAAGTTATGAGATAGAAACTCTGCGAGTAGTTAATATCAGGGAAGAAGGAGATGGTCCCCCCTGTGGCTCCCCCTCCATGAGATGAATTTGCTTCAAGAGCTTCATGTCCCACAAGCACAAGCAAATTCCTGAAAATGAAGATAGTAGCAGATTTTCTTCTTTATATTAACCCTCCCCACATTTCTGTTGCACTTGGAGTTTTGCCAAGGGCTCCCCCCCCCATACCCAGGTAGTTCTCAAGCATTTCAATGGAAGTGGGATCTCAGCATCATTTCTGTTCCCTCTGATACAGATCACAACCCATCCTTGCTGGCTTGTCCTATGGGACTTTGGTCCATACCTTCCACTATTCTAGCCACAGTAAGTACTTCCAGTGTGTTGGTGGCCTTCCCCACTCAAAGCATACCAGGGAAGCACACAGTCCATCCCATGGCTAACCTTCATTCTTACCACATGATTGGCTCATCTTGTTTGATCAGATATCCATTTGATGATATCCAGAAAGGAAATTTCACTCTCCTTATTAATTCCTTCTTTGTTCAGCATTGCAATCAACTCACCATTGTTCTAAAGTAGAATGCATCAGGGACTCACCACCATACAATACAGAACAGATATTTATATCAGACAGGTAAGTAGTGAAAGCATTCAGATCTCTTTTTTCCAGGTGAGGGAACCTTCACGAGGTTGGATGTAAGACTTGAACCCAGGGCCCTCCACTATATGGCCTCTATGGCCCACAAAATAAGCTCCTTTCTAATGGTGACAATTGCTGGCTCAAGGCAGCCTTAGCTCTCTTCTTAGGACAAGGATTGGGACAAAGCAGCATGGCAACCTCTCCCCAGCATTGTTGATCCTACAGCCAGACAAATAAATAGATAGACAGATAATATGGCATTTGAATGATTTTTAAAAAAAAGATGCCAGATGTTTGTTTGGAAAAACCCAGTAGAACACATTGAAAAACAATTCCTGTTTCTGCAACTGGAAATTGGAATTCATCATTCCTGGGCACTAAATGTTCACATTTTTTCCCTGAGATTCCTACATCTATTTCATCTGATGTTGACAGAGATATTAGGCAGCTGTTGGAAAATCTGTCTCTCCTTCTAAGCTCTGAACAAGAAATCTTTATGTTGAGCTACAAAGTATCAATGAGGCTCTTCAGAGTACAAATCATTGTAACCTGGGGATGAATCTGTTGCAACTGGAGGCAATCACCTTCCTTTACATTCTGAATGGTCAGGATTAGTCCCCCATAGTCTCCTAGCATGTTATTGGGATGACTTGTGTCTGAGGGGCTGAACACCAGAGACATGATTTGCAAAGACTGCTGTTCCTCACCGGCCTCAGCAAAGTTGTACTGGGTGACCCACCCTGCCCCTCAGTGGTTTCTTCCCTTTCTGGATCTCAGCAGTCCTGACCATTGCATTTGGAATCATGTCACTCACATACCTATGGCCCATATATAGCTAGCTGATGCTGAGCGAGGAGAAAAGAATGAGAATCCCATGCATTTTCAACCAACGCTGGGCCATAAAAAGACCATTAGAACAGCCTCCAACACCGTCCAACGCGTCCCATTCAACATTGCCAGATTAATCCTCCTGCTGCGTGTACCTGACCATGCCCCTTGGTAAGCAGACAGTCAGTAAATATTTGTGAAGTGCTTGCTGCGTGCCAGGTGGGCAAAACAAAGAAAGGCAAAAACCAGTGGCTGCCCTCCAGGAGCTTCCACCCCCATAATGGGGAGGGGTTGTATCTTTTTTCCTGCTTCCTGCTGAGCTGTGCCCCCTCCCCCCTTATCTTGCCCTAATTCATTCTGAAGAAGCACAGTGCCTGGCTCACAGGGTGCCTTTCAGAAATCCTTTTTGACCAATCTTCCCACTTACTTCCTCCCTCCTTTATAGCCCCACGTATTTATTTTATAACAAAAAAGTACATACTTTGTATATATGGGTTGTTCCCCCCCCCCACTAGAATGTAAGTCTCTTGAGGACAGGCACTGTTTTATTTTGATCTTTGTACTCTAACACTTCACACAGGGCTTGGCACATAGTCAGGACAGGAATAAGGGCGAGGTCTGAGATTTCATGGCTCCAGAGAGCAAGGCCTGGTGAGAGAACCCTTTTGCCAGAAAGGGGAGGACCCTGTGATTCATAGTTTTAGGGAGAAGCCCAGGGCACAGGAGCTTAGGTGACTTGCCCAGAATCATGCTGGCAGTAAGTATGTGTCTGAGGGAGGACTGGAGCCTCTGCTTTCCTTCCCCCAAGCTCAGTTCTCTGTTCACTCATCCTGTAGACATTGTAGGTATCTAAGGAATGCTTTCTGATTGATTTGGCTTCTCTGCGTCCATGTGGATTGGTGATACCGCTTTGCTTTTCAGAGGGTTAGAGTGGCCAAGGCTTGGGATGAGCCAGAGAGGCCTGAGCATTTCCCCTGCCTCGGCTCTCCTAGTAGGATTATCTGCCCAAAGAAAAGGTGACATCGGCCAAGCTGCAAAAAGGGTGGAATGTGATGCCCACCAGGGGCACAGAGAGGTGAAGATGGCCTTGGAAGGGATGCTGTTGTCTGAGACCACAGAGCCCCGACGACAACTAATGGTGGGAGGGACCAACGAGAAACAAAATCTCATGGGGAAAACAAGAAAACAAGGGAAACAGGCCTGCCCACAATGGAAAGAAAGTGTCTGGAAGAAAAGGGAGCTTTGGAGGAAGAATGGATAGGGAGCTGCGGAGGAGCAAAGCCAAATAGAAGAGATGGAAAGAGAGTAATTGGGGTAGGGGAGGGAAAAGAGAGGGCTCAAAGGCAGCTTTTAGGGGACTCATTACGCTCACATAATTTGAGGTAAGACACAACTTTACTAAGGAGGAACATATGATCTGAATAACCAAAAAAAATCACAGGAGGCTGGAGATGTGGCTTGTGGGGCTCTGAGAAAGAAAACTGTGGTTTTAATACACACACACTAAGGCTGAGCAGGAAAAGGGAGAGTTATCATATGCAAAGGCCTGGGGCTTGGGACTCTTCCTACTAGAGTCACATGGGGCTGGGATTGGGGGTCAGCATACAGTATGAATGTTTCTGAAGATATGAGATCTTGGTGGGAAGGCACAGTCACAGGCATTAATGGACCCCAGCTGGAAGGAACCCCAGGGGCCTCCTAAGCTTCCCATTTAAAGAAGAGTGCATTGAAGGCTCAGGAGCAAGGGACAGAAAAAGGCACAGCCAAGATTTGAACCCAGATCCTCTGACTTTATAGCCAATGAATGTCCTTTCCATTCTATGGATGTGTTTATTTATTTACCCTATTTCTTTATTTTAGGTTGGGTTAACTTACCAGTATAGATACAAGGGACCTTTGAGGCTAGCTAATTCCAGGGAATAAGTGAGTTGCCAAGGTCACACAAGGATCAGAGACAGGATTTGAACTCAGATCCTCTGACTACCAAGTTCAATCAATGTCTCAATCAATAAAACATGTATGAATTCCCTGTTATGTCTCAGGACCTGTGCTGAACTCTGGGGATACACGAAGGTCCAAAGACTATGCCTGCCCTCAAGGAGCTTACAATCTAATAGAGGAAACACCAAGCACTCAATAAACACTTGTTAAGTACCTACTGTGTGCCAGGCTCTTTGCTAAGTGCTGGGGATACAAAAAGAGGCAAAAGACAGTCCCTACTCTTAAGTAGCTTGTGATTTAATGAGAGAAACAGCGTGCAAATAAATATATACAAACTATATACAGCATAAATTTGCTGTTGTAAAGTCATTCTGACTCTTCGTGATCCCACTTGAAATTTTCCTGGCAGATACTGGGGTGGTTTGTGCCATTTCCTTTTCCAGCTCATTTTACAGATGAGGAAACTGAGGCACACAGGATGACGTGACTTGCCCAAGGTCACACAGCAAGGAAGTGCCCAAGACCAGATTTGAACTCAGGAAGATGCATCTTCTGATTCTAAGCCCAACGCTCTAACCTCAGGACCAGGAAATAATCAACAGAGGGAAGGCATTAGAATTAAGAAGGCACAGGGAAAAAACTTCCTGAAAAGATGGGAGTTTCCTTGGGACTTACAGGAAGCTGAGTGAACGTGTATGCAAGCCAGCAGGTACATGGAAAGGGAAAATGAGGTAGGAGTAGGTGGGGTATTTGTGGAACAGAGGTGATAGAGCAGGGAGGAGAGGGATGCTGCCTCTGGGGCTTTGAAAGCAAATTCTGAGACCTGATTTGCACTGATACAGGATGGAAGGACGTTTATCTGAATTCTGTGCCAATAGTCTAAAACTGAGTTGCAAATAAATAAATAAAGCGGGAAGCAAGTCAGTGGGGTGGACAGGATTTATGGGCAGAATGTTTGTGGCATGTAATGGCAGGGACATTGGGCTTTTGTGTTGGCCCTGAAAGGAATGGGAGGAATGCAGCAGGCAGAGACAGGTAGGGAGGAGGGCTGATGGCATTCACTCCCTCTCCACCCTTTCTTAGGGCTGTTTGTCTGCACTTCTTCTCTGCCCCTATCATAAGATCACAGGATCATAAATTTAAAGCTGGAGGGGGCTTTAGAGGCCCTTTCTTTTACCTCCTTCTTTTACAGGTAAGAAACAAAGGCTGAGGGTGTTTAAGTGACTTGCTCAATGTCACAAAGCTAGTAGGTGGCAGAGATGGGATTAGAACCCAGGTCTTCTGATTCTCCTCTACCTCCATACTAACATGCCCATCATATCTTGCTCTCCATGCCCTCCCCATCCCTCAACAAATTAGCTTAAGAAAATGGCATCAAAGTCATCCTCCCCCAAAACAGGAAGCACATTCTCCCATGAATACTTGCAGCATCAGGGGGAAGAGAGGGTACAACTTTGGAGTACAAACAGTATCTAAGTAGGGGACACAAATAGCCAAAGAAACTCACAACTTCAGGACAGCAGGGCCTGAATGACCATCTTCTCTGTGTATTCTCAACTCTTGGTTCAGTGCTTAGTAAAGTGCCTGGAACATAATAAGTGTTTAAGAAATGTTACCACCCTACTCATAGATAGGGTGAGTTCTCCCATGGATCCATGGTGGGCTCTCTTCTCTACTGCCAGTTGTGTTTCTTGAAATTGCTCCCTCCTTTGAGGGACTACTTTGAATGATCCATTGGAATGAAAAGTTTAGGAAGTCTCCAATGGCACATCCCATTGGATGTCTGACCTCAGCCCATTTTTATTAATAATTTGGATAAAAGCATAGATGTCATACTCATCAAATACACAGATGATATTGTGCTGGGAGGGCTAGCTAATACACAAGACATCAGAATCAGACCTTTAAACAAAAATATCTTAACCAGGTTTAACACTGGGCATCTATGACACCTTACCATGTAGGCTGTATACACTGTATGAAATCTTTATACAGAGAGATCACAGCTGCTCATGAAGTCATGAGCCACATTGGAATTTATGGTGAAAGTGATTGATTGGGTCTTCTCCATGGGGCACTGGGGCATCAGGCAGTTCTTGCTGACCTTGGCCACTGAAAAGGTGAGACTTAGCATCTCTCTCCATGGAAAGGACATCACCAGAAACGAAGGATGGAACAGCAATGGAACAACGGATCAAGACTCTTAAGAAAAGTCTGTTGACTTTTTGGTTGACCAATAAGAACGAAGGCAAGTATATCTTGTCTTACTCATCCAATTTCCCTCACTCTCCTCATCCACCTTTCCCCTTTTGACTGGAGCCTGCCCTTGGCTGAGATCAAGTTAGAACAGTGTGGTATATACTTGGAGTCAAGAAGCCTGGGTTCAAAACCCAGGTCTAACATTCACTGATCGTATGACTCTAAGCAAGTCACTTTTACTGTCTAAGCCTCAGTTTCCCCAACAGAGATAAACATCCTTGTACCACTTACTTCACAATACTGTGGAGAGGAAAGTGCATTGTAAATCCTATGCTGCTATTGCATAAGTATGAGTCATTTTCATTAACCCAGAAGAAGTCTGGAGCGAAGACAGGTGCTACTTCCAATGGAGCATGAAGTGACAATTTTCATACCCGGCCAACCAGAAAGATCTACATTGTGTCAAGGTTTCCACCAGAAATCTCTCCAACAATGCATTGTCACACTCGAGTTTTTCTTGTGAGGTGGGCAAGGGGAGCTGGCTGTGTTTCCATAACATGGGTGAGCATTCAAAAAAATTCCCTTTGTCTTGGTCATCCCACTCCTGGGAAGTGGAAGCAAATATACCTGCCACAGCCATTAACCTTTCCATCCCATGGTCATTTGACCTGGTACATCATCTAATGGAAAGTGGCAATCAATCAGGGGAAGAGAAAGAACAGGCATTTATTAAGTGCCTACTGTGTGCCAGGCTAAGCGTTATCTCATTTGACTCTCATGACAATCCTGGGAGGTAGGTACTATCATTATTCCCATTTTACAGTTGAGGAAACTGAGGCAGACAGTGGTTAAACAACTTGCCCAGGGTAACACATCTAGTTAGTGTCTGAGGCAGGATTTTGCCCACTGCTCTATCCACTGAGCAACATAGCAGTCTCAATTAGTCAATCAATGTACAAGCCTTTATTAAGTGCCAGTTACTTGATGGAATCAATCAAATCAAAATTTATAAAGTGCACAGTCACTGCTAGGCTCTGAGCTGATTCTGGGGATATGGAAAACAAAAATGAGGACTCCTTCCCTCAAGGAGCTCACATTCTATTGGTGGGAGAATCTGACAAGGAAATGATTTCAACAGATGGTAGGGTAACATCAGATTGTGTCAGACTTAGAACATCTAGCCAAGAAATCTGAATTCTAAGAGATTCTGCAAGGATTTATAACAAAGGAGTCTGATCTATAGAAGGTCAATGTGACCACCACAGGAAGGATCAATTGGAGAGGTAAAAGCAAAGAGAATTGTTAGGAGCCGCACCAACAACTCAGGGGGGTAGCAATGAGGGTGTTTGTGGGAGGGCAGGTAGTGAAGACAGAGGGTACAAGAGATACCACAGGGGGAGAACCAGTTGGGCTTGGTAACCATTTGAATGAGCCAACAGGAATGTCTCAGTGATGGAAGAGCAAGTGAGGGTGGTGCCCCTGAGAAACAGAAAGAGGGGATCAGAAGAGGACCAGTTGGAGGGGGATTAAGATAAAGTATAAATTAAGATATGATGATCTTGAGGAATTGAAAGGACAAATAGGTCAAGAGGCCCCATGGTTCTTGAGAATTCGAGTCTGGAGTTCTGGAGAACATGATAGGGAGTCAATAATGCCTTCTGTATGTAAGACATTGGCTTGAAGCTGGTGAGATGAAGGTGAAAGTGGCTCAGTTCTTGTCCTCAAGGGGCTTACAGCCTAATGAGGAATTTATCTACATACACAAATGAGTGTAATACAAGGTAGCCTGTGATAAGGGTAAAGGAGAGATAGTGACAATGCCTAAAAGAATCTTTAATTGAGAAGAAATCACTGTGGGGAAGGAGGAAAGACTTCCTGGAGGAGGTGGCACCTGAACCAGACCTTGAAAAAGCAGACAGCTTATAACAGACCAAGATATCAAATAGATAACTTCCAGGGGGTTGGGCTGCATGAATGCCCAGAGAAGGGAGAGGACAGAACAGGAGCAGAAAAGAACTTGTAGGCAAGCTTCTGGGAACAGTAAAGTGTGGGAAAGAAGCTTGGGAACTTTATTGGAGAAACCCACAGAGGTAGCACTTGAAGGATGTGCCTCAGAGAGAATGCTTTGGCATCTGGGAAAAGGATGAATTGGAAGGAGAGATCCTGGTCAGGGAGACCAGTTAGGAGACTGCGACCAGGCAAAAGGGTGATAGTGATGTAAGTGTAAAGGAATCATCTGCTTAAAGGAGAGTTGGAACCATCAGTGAGATGCTACAGGGGACAATGATTCCCAAAAACAGACAGCATCACTTGCTCCAGGATTGTAAATGGGACAAAGGCTTAGGTGAGAAAGACAAGTCTTGGAATTATTCAGGAGCCACCTTAAGCTGATTGTTAGGAGAAGAAAAGGAGGAAAAGAAGAGAAGGAGAGGAGTGGGTAGAGAATGAGGAAGAGAAGGAAAGAAGAGGAAGACAAATTTGTCAAGGAGCTGCCAGGTGTTTGTTCTGAATTGTGTGTTTTTTTGTACCTAAACCAGAGGGTCTGCATCCCTTCATTAATTAAATGCCTCTCAGTACTCTCCTAGTCCCCTTGTAAAATGTGCAAAAGTGTAGATTGTACACTTGTAATCGTAATAGGTTGTCCCAATGTAATTATTTATTATTTTGTTCTTGGATTATACATCAGGGATAAACCAAGGTAGCCTTCACCCCACTCCCCACCCACCTTCCACGAATGGTGCTCCCCAAGCACACCACCCACATCCAGGGCAAAGTGTTGATTATCATGACCATGACAACAGGCAAGCTCATTCTTCCCAAGACTCTGCAATTTGCTCACATCAACAGAGTGCCATCCAAGAATGAGAGGTTGAAGTTCACTCATGTACATGATTCAGGGCTTGTGGCATGGTAAGTAGATGGTTGTTTTATTTCTCTATCTTAAGAGAATGGAGTAGATAGCAAACAGCCTTGTATCAGTTAAATACAGTTAACACCATTTCAGGACAGGCTGGTACTTAGTAAGGATGGGTGAACGCCAACAGCCTTGTTCTCAAGTTGCCTCATATCTCAAAGTTATTTCCTCTGTCTTGGGTCTGACAATATTCCAAGTGTTCTCTTGGGGTTCTATCTTCAGTACCTCACACTCTAGGACAAGGAAGAGGTGGTAACTGGATTGGGGTGGGAATTCAGAGTGACAGCCTGTTCTAGACCCAGGGTATGTGTCAGGCATTAAATGGCATCACACGGTGAAAAAGTTGGTCACTATTTCCTTCTCTATGAGGAACTGGTTTAAAGCCCTTTCAATTTTAAAACAAGGTTTAAGCCATTATTGATAAGCATATGTGTATGTGTGTATGTATGTGTATGTGTGTATGTATGAGAGCATGAGTGTGTATGTATGTGTGTATGAGGGTGTATATGTATGTGTGAATGTTTGAGTATGTGTATGTACGTGTATATGTGTGAGGGTGAGTGTATATATGAGTGTGTATGTGAATACATATGCATGTGTGAATGTGTATATGTGTGTGTTGTATGACCATGTGTATGTGTGAGTGTATATTTGTGTGTGACTATGTATGTGTGTATGAGTGTGTGCATGTGTGTGACTGTGTTGAGAATATCTTTTTCTTATTTCTCCTCCCCAGCTTCAGATTCTTCAGCAGCTCCAGGATTTGTGATTTTGTCTGTGTGGTACCCTCTCCCCTGGTGCAGATCACTGCCCATTTGTGACTTAGTAGATGGTCTTTGAAAGTTGCCACGGCCAAAAAGTTCATCCTTCCTGCAGTCAGCCTGGTGCTGAGCCTCTGTGCTCACCTAGACTTGTCCTTGGACAATCCCTCTATCCTCTGAGTTTATCCAAAAGTTATGGAATCTAAAGTTATCTTTGGCAGCTTGTGGAATTCTCAGTTTCCTAGACTCGCCATGGTCCATTGCACTCAGCTCAATGCCAGCATAAAGACTACATCCTGCCTAGGGCAGTGCTGTCATAATCATTGTCTTGATCCTGAAACTGGACAAGTCTCTTCAGTGCCCACATCTCCCCTGCTCCCTAGTACCTCAACACTCAAACTATTCTGTTTGGCACAAGAGGTCCTTCTTAATCTGACTTCTGTCTTTCCAGGAACTGGTAATACTTCCCTTCACACACTCTGGTTCTCTTTCCCCTCTCCATGCTTGGTGATGATTGCTTTCCTCCACCTTCACCTCTCAAATTCCCAGGTTTGTTCAAAGCTCAGCTCAAGTCCTGTTTACTTTGTGATGTCTTTCTTTATCCTCCACAGCCCTCTTGCCACACCTCTCTCACTATTTGTGTGTATGTGTGTAAATGTATGTTTGTGTGTGCCTGTATGTTTTTAGACACACATACACACACATACACACAAACATATACATACACATGCACTTCTAAATTCGATATCTTTCTCTGTGGAATGTGAGGAGCAGTATATACACAGACACATACTCTTCTTAAGAATGGGGATTATTTCTCTCTGTTTTTGTATTCCTCAGCCCTAGCACAGCAGCACTTAATAAATGCTTCCTGGTTTTATACAAACCAGCTCAGATGATTTATTCCTAAATACAAAGACATTTCTAAATAATAGTGTCATTTTCTTCTTCCCTTCATAGGCCTGTTTTGAGCTCCCATCATGTGCTGAGCACTGTGTTGAGAGCTCAAGACACAGAGACAAAAACAACAACCCAACAAAAACCAATCCTGGCCCTCAAGCAACTTATAGTCTATTGGGCCAGTGAGCAACTCATACAGAGGTAGGGGACTATAGGTATGGAATGGTCAGATGTTGTCAATATTCATTTGCTTGTGTAATGTTACTTTTAAATTACAGGGCAAGGTTCTGTTGGATAGTGGAAACTGGAAATAATGTGTTTTTAAGTGTTATAGAATGTTTCTTTTTTTCTTTTTTTTTTAATTTTAATTTATTTTCTTGGTTACATCATTCATTTCCACAAGGTTTTGAGTTACAGATTTTCTCCCTTTTTTGCCCCTACCCCCCAGCCCAGAACATTGATCCCACTCTAAGGCCCCTCCCACAATCTGTTCCCTTTTATGCCCTCCTCCAGCACCCCTCTAGCTTTCTAGCAGGGCAGGGAGGGGCTCCCTGCCCCCATCCCTGAATGTATTATTTCC
>CM053597.1:13021974-13052988 GCA_028646575.1 Pseudocheirus occidentalis | reverse complement strand
AAGGAAGGAAGGAAGGAAGGAAGGAAGGAAGGAAGGAAGGAAAGGAAAGGAAGGAAAGGAAAGGAAATAAGGAAAGGAAGGAAATAAGGAAAGGAAGGAAGGAAAGGAAATAAGGAAAGAAAGGAAGGAAGGAAAGAAGGAAGGAAGGAAGGAAGGAAGGAAGGAAGGAAAAGAAAGTGAAAATAGTATATTTTGGTTTGCATTGAGGCACCATTTATGTTCTTTCTCTGGAGGCAGATAGCATTTTTCATCACAAGTCCTTTGGGACTGTTTTGGATCATTGTGTTACTGAGAATAGTTAAGTCATTCACAGTTGTTTACTGTATAATATTACTGTTACTATATAAAATATTCTCCTGGTTCTGCTCATTTCACTCTGTATCAGTTTATGTCTTTCCATGTTTTTTCTGAAATCATCTTGCTCATCATTTTTTGTAGCACAATACTATTCCATCACCATCATATACCACAACTTGTTCAGTCATTCCCTAATGGATGGGCATTCCCTCAATTTCCTGTTCTTTATGACCTCAAAAATAGCCTTTATAAATACTTTTGTACAAATAGATTCTTTTCCCTTTTTTATCTCTTTGGCATACAGACCTAGTAGTCACACCTGGATTTAAAAAAAAAATCTTTTGTAGCTCACCATTGTAACCCTCTTCTCCCTTTCCCTCCCGCACATATTTGTGGAACATTTTGACCCAAATCTCTAGCTCCAAACTTAGGGTGTACATTAGGGCATTCTTGTCAACAGTGAAATCAGACTAAGGCCACAGTGCTGGCTAATGAGCAGCTTTATCTCTGTTCCCAGGATGCACAATCACAACAGCCATTAGGAAAAGCGTCAAGGTTTGGAGATAAGAGGGAGGCCTCCACCAAGGCCATCATCCTCTATTGGAACTCTATTAAACAACAACCAGGCAATCGAGTTATAAACCAGCTGAACCCCTGGACCCACTCCGGAAGGAGACAGGCAGAGTCACTGGCTCTCTATCCACCTTCTATCCAGCTGCTATCTGGGACACTTTGAAAAAAAGGAAAAACAGACTTGGAGGCTCTGCTTGGAGGTTCAGTGGGTCTCCTCAACCTTCCAGCTGTTTTCTTGAGACACCAGCTCTTCCTCTCATGTGGAGCACCCCAATTTCTCCCCTTGTGTTCTTCACCAAGCCCCTCTGATCACTGAACTTGAAGCTGTGACCTACCTGACCTCTCTGGGTCCCCTCCAGTCTCAGAGATGATCTCTAACTGCTTCCTCGCTGACTCTGCCCTGGCCATCTCTGAGTTTTCTGGTCAAGGTTCACTCTCACCCACACTCTCTAGTCCACAAGAGGACATTTTTCTAGGGTCTTTATACAAAAGGAAAAAGAAAATACGGAAATTTAGAAACTGTGCACCAGACTAAGGTGATGAGAAGTGTATATGACTGCCCCACCCCAGGAGCAACCGCTACTGCTCCCCTTGTGGTCAGTTATACCTTCCCAGCCAAACTATTGAGACATCTCACATTTGAATTCTCAGGGAAAAACCTCTGAACCAATTCTGAACCAATCAAAAAGTGTCCTGATAGACCAGCTGCTGTTTTGCTCATGCCACTAGTTGGACAGTCACTGAATTCACCAGCCACCTTCCTTTTCCCCCTACCCACACCACAGAGTAGACTAGACAGTTCCACCCACCTCACAAATCACAGGTCCGCAGATCACACTCAACGTGCCCAGTCACACTGCCCTTTCCTTTAATGGCCATCAAGTCGTGTGATCTCAGGAGGTAGCAAAGATCCTAGGTCCAGAGCCTCAAAGGGTCACACAAGGTCCTGATGAAGGCAGTGCTGATAGCCTATTTGTACCTTTTAATGATTTTTCTTCTGAGTTAAAGGAACCCAGCTCTAGAGTCATAATGTGCCTCAAAGTCAGAGAGTCTTCTTCCCATCCCCATCTGGACCTTTTGCTGATTTTCCTTAGAAGTCAGAAGATCCCAGGGATTTTAAGAGATGACTTGCTCCAACCTTCTCATTTTACAAAGCAGGAAACTGAAGCCCAGAGAAGTGATTTATCCAAGATAATACTGGTAGCAAATGGTAGAACCGGGATTCTAACCCAGGTTTTCTATCAAGGGAAATGACCTGTGTACATATAAGTATTTTACACACCTTTATTTGTAAATATACCTACGTGTATATGATATACATTTGTGTAACATATATGTATAGATGTAAAACAAATTCAAGGAAACTTCAGGACTTATTTCCTAAATCACAGATGGGTTTCTACATGGATGGAGCCACGTAGCATAGTAATTACAATAGATATGTAACATTATGTATAGTCAATATCATTATAATATCTGTTACTACAGATTGTAAAAATGTCTACCCTTTAAGGGTTGCTAAGTGCTTTACCTCTCCTATATCATTTGATCTTTATAACAATCCTGAGTGCTCTGTTTAGCCCCATTTTACAGATGAGTGACTGGAGTGGAGAGGCTAAGTGGATTGCCCAGGGTTGTACAGATGGTGTTTGAGCTCAGGTCTCCTCCAGGTCTAGGGCTTCATCCACTTTTACCACCCACCCATTCAAGATGTGCCCAACAATGACTTAATTATAATTCTTTATTATATTCCCATTTCTCTGAAAGCCTGTAAACCATGTGATAATAGAATTATCCTTCCAGACATCACAGAGGTAGCCTCCTGTAGTAGAAAGCATTCCAAACCATTGATCAGGGACAGCTAGGTGGTGCAGCAGATAGAACCCTAGACCAAGAGTCAGAGACTTACTAGCTGTTTGGCCCTGGGCAAATAGGTCACTGTACCCTGTTTGCCTCAGT
This sequence comes from Pseudocheirus occidentalis, assembly GCA_028646575.1. NCBI lineage: Eukaryota > Metazoa > Chordata > Mammalia > Diprotodontia > Pseudocheiridae > Pseudocheirus > Pseudocheirus occidentalis. Next base: position 13,050,159 of record CM053597.1, on the reverse strand, counting down.
TTCCTCATCTGAAAAATGAGCTGGAAAAGGAAATGGAAAACACCCTAGCATCTCTGCCAGGAAAATCTCAAATGGGGTCATAAAGAGTCAGACCTGACTAATTGACTCAACAATAACAAAACAATCATTTGTCAGGAAGACCAGGTTCAAATCCTCTTTCTAATGCTCATGGGTGTGACTCGTTCATAGGGTTGCTCAGGTGACCAGAAGAAAATCTTGTCCTATTACTGAGCCTGTTTCCTCCTCTGTAAAATGTGAGCAATGATGCTTTTTGCTTCTCCTTCCAAAGGTTGTTGAGAGGCTGCTATGAGACCATGTCTGTAAAACACTTTCTGGGCTCCAAAGCACTTTACAAATAGTCACCCTTATTGCCTGGTGACATCACAGGAGTACAGAACGTCATCCTGACCCAGAGCCCCAGGATAAGCACATTGGGAAGACCCAGCTGTTAGTACCTCTCTTCCAAGGTTCAGGCAGGATGAGCTGACCTCTATTATCAGATTGACATATATTAGGCGGAATGATATTTTAACCGGATTTTAGTACCCAACTCTACATTCTGTTATAAGGAATAGCAAATGTTTAATCATAAATATTTTAATGGCTTCAGGGATTCATGGTATTCAATGACCGTGTTAAATGATAATAATCACATCTGGTTTATTACGCTAGTAATTCAGCAGCTTCTCTTTAATAGTTATTTTTTATGATACGCACAGTGCTCCTGTCGTGGTCATTTATAGCGGTAATATTTTAAAGTGGCCCATTTGTTTGTTTAAGGACAGATTCACAATAGATCCTGGTATTAATATACATTTTCTGTGATTATTTCCAAGCTGCAACCAGAAAATTGATCCTAGTGTGTTAGGACTGGAGAATCTAGAAGGCATATGCAGCGCCCAGACTGAGAACAGGTAGGGGGGCAGATGGGGCAATGGTCCCATGGGACACTGCAGTAGCTACCGAGTGGCATCCAGAAATGGAGGAGTCCATTAAGAAATAGTTAACAAATAATCAACAAAAAGGGGGACCCCCAGTTCTGGAGAGCATCTCCTCATGAAATCAGATTCCAGCTTGAAAGAAGCCAAGGACAGTCATCCGTCTTGCATCCTTGCCCTTGGCAGCCATCAGAGCTTGGCAGGCGTCTCTGAATAACCAGCAATAACCAGCTGACAGTCACAAGGTGAAAAGGGAAGGAATTTGAACTCAGAAGAGTGCCCCAAGGACAGATCAAGGTCACCAGCTGGTTGGCTTGGTCACTGACATCAATTCAAGGCTGTTGAAGCTGGACATTAACCTAGCACCTAATGAGAATGGACATTTGCACACTCATTTGGGATTTCTGATTAACCCACTGACTTTGTACTTAAGGATGTAGCAACATCTCTCTCCCCACAGTCAGTACCATATTTAAAACCACAGATGTAGAGTAAGGAGGGACCTTAGAAAGCTTTGAGTTTGAATCTCTCATTTTATAAATGAGGAATACAGTTCAACATTTTAAAAGCTTCTACACACAAGTTACTTTGCTAGGAACCACAATACAAAGACCCCACAAGGTAGTGTCCACAATCAAGGAGCTAGGACCACACCACTAAGCTCCTGACCTCTACTGACACAGACAGGTTGAGTCCCACAGGACAGCTCTAGGGGTAGCCCTGAGGGGCTGGGTGCTTGTTTTGTCTATGCTTTAGCTTAAAAGCGTCCAGTGGTGTGCTCCCTGCATGTTTAACCATTTATGCTAATTAGTCAACTAGACCAAATTAACTTTTAGATGGTGGCATGGTAATAACAGTTGGTACAAAATGCCCTCCCCAAATCTATGATAAACCCTCCTACAAGTACACAGGGAGTCTAACAGGGGCTGAACTCCACCTTAGAGATCACAGATTTCAAGGAGCAGCTTAACACTTGCTAGTTCTTTTCTAGGAACCCAAAGATGTGTCCTTAGACAGGGTGTGGCTTTTCTGCTGGGTATTTGTTGGGCTTGAATGTGCCTCTCTTCATTGTACCTGGTCAGCTCTTGGCTTTCTACATAAACGCCGTTGCCAGTCATGGCTGCCTTAGGGGTGTTACTAGAGGACCCTGAGGAGAAATCCACATTCTCTGGTCTTCCCAAATGTGCATATTCCATTTGTCTAGAAGGTGTGACAACACATAAGGGGTGTGGAGTGCAATCAGCCTGCAAAGCTAGGTTGGTACCACACGAGGAAGTGCTTAAAATGCCCCATAATCTGCATTTTAGGAAAGCGAGTCACACCAGGGTAAGGGGACGGCCCCCACTCTCACCAACAGTAAGTGAGTAAAGTGGGCACTTTAGATCTGGGGTCCTGTTTGGAGGCAGCACTGGATTGTTTTTCATATGTTGTCTCCTCATTAGATTGTAAGCTTCTTGAAGGCAGGTCTTTTACCTTTCTTTGTACTCCCAGAGTATGTAGCACAAAGCCAGGCACATGGCAGGTGTTATGGAGATGCTAGCTATCATGATCACATGGATGGAGGAAACGTGGGCCTGAGAGTCAGCGTCCTCCAGCAAGCTGATCCAGGGAGGAAGGGAGAGACAGCCTACCCTCCACTGGGGGAGATCCAGCCTGTTAGCCCCCCAGCATGGGCTGATCTGGAGAGGCCAGAGGCAGCTCCCAAAGCCCCTTCCCAGCTCCATCTCTGCTGGCCTTGAGTGGAGTGGGGGCGGGAAGGGTACATACAGTACTGAATGGCAGGCGCTAGAGGGGTCTCCAGTGGACACCCCCATTGCCACAGACTCCTGTTGGGATAGAGGCCCATTAGGGAGCACAGGCTGGGCTAGAAGCTGCTTAATAAGCAATTACTTGTCTTTTCCTCCTATTTTATTTTACTGTCATAAAAACAATGATGGCCCCGCTATGGTTCTTTTATTTACAATAATGAAGATTTACTTATTTGGATGGTAATTTTGCTTTCTTCTCTCCTCACTTCCTGCTTGCTGAGCCCAGTCATGGTCCTCTTTCTCTCTCAGGAGTAGTTATAGGGTTGTAACTAGGCCAGGGCCATCAGGGTTTCACCTCAGAGCAGCAGACCTGGAGTCATCTGGGAGCTCTTCAAGTCTTTCAGAAGCATAGACACCCATAGAGCTTAGTGTTCCTTTAGCAAGTCAACCAGACAATAAGCATTTATTAAATGCTGACTATTTGTCAGGCACAATGAATGCAAATGCAGAAAATGAACAATTCCTACAGAGTTTGGTGGGAAGGTACTCGATGGCACTGGATAAACCTATCTCAACATTAACAATAATAAAATACCACCGAGCATGAGAGGCACTGCTGAGTCCTTTACAATTATTATTTCATTTGACCTTCACAATGCCCATGGGAAGTAGGTGCTATTATCCTCATTTTACAGATGAGGAAACTGAGGTAAGCAGGGTAAAGTGACTTGCCCTGGTTCACACAGCCAGCAAGTGTCCAAGGTCACATTAGAACTCAGGATTTCTGGGGGTGGCTAGGCGGCACAGTGAATAGAGCACTGGCCCTGGAGTCAGGAGGACCTGAGTTCAAATCTAGCCTCAGGCACTTGACACCTTTGCTAGCTGTATGACTTTGGACAAGTCACTTAACCCCAATTGCCCTCCAAAAAAAAGAACTCAGGATTTCTGACTCCTGGACCAGTGCTCTGCACATCTATTAACTGCCTACTCTCAGTCAGTCAGTCAACGAGTATTTATTAAGCAGTCACCTTGCTAAACTCTGGAGATATAAAGGAAGCAGAGAACTCAGACCCTGCCCCCATGGAGCTCACAGTCTAATGCATAGACCCAATGTTTACAGTGTAAATAGAAAGGAATGGGGGGGGGGGGGGAAGGGATGCTAAAGAAGGTGAGATACAAGTTGTCTTGAAGGAAGCCAGGGAGGGGGAGGCAGAGGTAAGGACACTCCACTCCAGGAGAGAGGGGGACAGCCAGCCAGCGTAAAGTACATGGAGAGGAGTGTCATGTGCTCCAGACAGCTTCTGTCCAACCAGAAGGCACGTTCTGTGTATACAGAAAGTGCTTCATAAAGATTTGGACACAAGCAAGGAGAAGAGGAATTACGAATAAGGGTTTTGAATGCTACCTCCTCAGTAGGTCCCATAAGACATATCTGAAAAGATGGTGGGTGGCAAAGAAAGTGAAAGAGATAGAGACAGAGAAACAGAGTCAGAGACAGAGAGAGATTGACAGAGACACAGAGAGAGGGAAGGAGGGAAGGAGAGACATGGACAGAGAGACAGAGACAGAGCTAGACTGACAGAGACACAGAGAGACAGAGGAGACAGAGACAGAGAAAAGGAGAGAAGAGACAAGGACAGAGAGAGAGAGAGACAGAGACAGAGAGAGAGTGAAGGAAGGAAGGAGAGACAGGAACAAAGAGAGACAGACTGACAGAGACACAGAGAGACAGAGGAGAGAGACAGGGACAGAGTTCGAATTCAGATTCAGTCTTAACATCCACAGTCTTGGGCTGGGTGTTCCTTGCTCATGTTTGTCTCTCTGTGCCCAGCACCCAACACGATGACTAGCACATGATATGTGCCTAATAAGTAGATATATGCATGTGTTTGCATAGCTACATCCATGAATGGATGAATAGGTAAATAGTGCATTAGGAATTATTTTCTGAATCCAAAAGGCAAGTCTGTTTTATAGCAACAATTTGATGACTGCAATTGATACCAAAAGGGCTTGGACTTTAATCCGGTTCCATCCCCAAGGGTCTTTTCAGGAAGGGATGTGGCCACAATTTACTTTCTGCTATGCGGACAGGAAGTTGATGCTCCAGTCCCTTTTCAGCAGCGCTGGATTGTACTCTCCCTGCTCTGATCCATCCACACACCTGTAACTGGCAGCCTGGCTGACAAGGTTGCTACATGAGACCAGGGAGTCCTTCTTGGCCTTATTAGTGTCTTGGTCTGAGCATCTGGATGAGCTGGCCACAAAGAGACAGGAAGGAAAACCCGATTCTTTCCCAGAGCTCCCTGCAGGAAGCTGCCTCCCTCCGTGCCCCATATGGGCCAGACCACAAAGCCGTCAAAAACAAAAGACAGCTTAGGTGAGTGACTTTCTATAAATTATCCAGAACCAGCATGTCTCACAGCCCTTGGTGCCAAGAATCACAAACCACAGGGCTTGTTTAAGAAAGGGTAGAAATATCCTCCCTGTGCTTCCAATAAATATACCCTGGGTTCTGCTTTTACCCACACGCGGTGAATTTATGTAAGTCTGGGTCAACCAAACTCCCCTTCCTCTCCAAATTCACTTACTCACCAAGCCTAAGAGATTAATTAATTAATTAGGAAAAGAGGAAATGCTGGAGAACTGAAGAAAGTTTTAGGCTTTTTAAAATCATCATTTCTTTGTTTGAAGCAAAGCTCCAGAAGCATCTGTGTAGGATCCACGGGAAACTGCGACATTTAACCCTGATATACCAATGACCCTCCTAGTTCAGTCAAAGATCACCCCGGAGAGAAGCCTGTTGCTGGAGACAGATGTGATAATGACTTTTCTCAATCAGCTCAGAAACTTCCAACACAAATGAAAGCATCATTGTTTGGGAGGAGAGGGAAGGAGAAAAAGGCCCCAACCCGAGATTTCATTAATGTGGGAAACTCCCAGTGTGAAGCCTCTCTCCACCTATTCACATTGCCAGTCTGTTGGATCACCTGCATACACAGTTCAGAAAGGGACAGGGTCTTCTGGTCAATGACTCCCACGTCCGTGGAACTTTCTACCCCCTCATACTCCAGTGAGTGTAGGCGTTATTACCACCATTCTCCAGAAGAAGAAACCCAGTCTTTGAAAGATCAAATCATTTATCTAGTCAAACTAAGTTATGAAATAAATCTGTAGAAATAGGGTTGGCTGATGAATTTACATATTAAATGAATCAACTGACTGATAGCTCAAGGTTACATATTTAATGAGGAGCCAAGATGAGCCCAAGTCCATTGGACCATGAGCTCTGTGGGTGACATATTGAGTTGGAGGTGGGGGTCTCTGGAAGGAAATTACCTATAGGCATTTAGAAATGTGGGACAAGATCTCCAGGGAGGAGCTGATGCTAAGCATATGAATTTGGGGCTCATGTGCATAGAGAGGGGCCTGAAGTTTATGGGTATAGCTGAGATTACCAAAGAGAAAGTATAGAAAAGGAAGAAGAGAAGACAGCCTTAGAGACACTCCAGAGGAACCAGGGAAGGGGGAACCAGAAAGAGATGCCAGAGGATAGGAGGAGCACCAGGAAAGCCTTGTATCACGGAAATCATGGCCACCGATGTCAAATACTAGAGAGAGGTCAATGGGATGAGGACAGAGAAAAGGGATTCCCAGCTTCCTCATTGTTCCAGAAGGTAGGCACTGGTTCTGTCCAGATATCTTCCCTCTGTATCTCATCCATTCTTGAACTTCTGGGCATCCCAGAACCACAGGATATTAGATCTAGAAGGCACCTCAGAGATGATCAAGGGAAATCCCTCCATTTTGTAGAAAAGAAAACATGGGAGGGGTGAGGAAACTTTCCCAGAGTCGTACGACTAAGTAACTGAGTTTGACCTCGCTCACTCCAGTGGTTTCCCATGAGGTCAAGGAAGGCTGCCATTGTTCTTACCTGGCCTGACCGTGTGGCTTCCCCAAGGTGGCTGCAGGTTTACTTTCTCCTTGGGGACAGGCTTGGCATCATTTGAGTCTCAGAATCCCCACACTCACATGAGTTTTCTTAGTTGGCAAAAGATACCCCATGCATAGACCTTCTCATCCCCTCAAATGGAAATTCAGAAATCTCAGAAAGTCAGTCAGCTAGCACTGATTAAGTGCCTGCTGTATGCCACATGCCAGTCTAAGCATTATAAAAGAGGAAAGGCTGTTTTTCATTCAGATTTCCAGAACCTAGGATAGTGACTGGTCCATAGTAGGTGCTTTAAAAATGCTTGTTGAAGACCCAGGCTGGATTTCAAATCAGAGAACTTGAGTTCAAATCCTCACTCTTTCATTTAATATTTACTTTTAGTACCTAAGTGACTTTGTGTGAGTCACATAACCTCTCTAGGGCTCAGTTTCCTCATCTATAAAATGCGGGGTTTGGAACAAGTGGCCTTTGCCAAATTCTTACTCTAAGGTCTTATGAACCTCAGTTTTCTCATCTGTAAAGAGATTATTCAGAATAAGGGGATTTTTCCCAACATACCTTCCTGCCAACAGCTTACCAGAGGGAGTTACCTGGGAGTGACTGTACATTTTCTCTCTTTACTCATTCTCTCTCTTCCTCTCTCCCTCTCCCTCTCCCTCTCCCTCTCTTTCTCTCTCTCTCTCTCTCCCTCCCTCTCTCCTTCCCTCTCTCTCCTTCCCTCTCTCTTCCTCTCTCTCTCTCTCTCTCTCACTCTCTCTCTCGCTCTCTCTCTTTCCCCCCTCTCTCATCTCTCTCCTCCCTCTATCTCTGTCTCTGTCTCTCTCTGTCTCTGTCTGTCTCTGTCTCTCTATCTCTCTATCCCTCTCTGTCTCTCTTAGTCTCTCTCTGTCTGTCTCTCTTCCCCCCTCAATCTCTGTCTCTTTGTCTCTGTCACTGTCTCTCTCTGTCTCTTCCCCCCCTCCCCCCCAGCCACTTCTCTCTCTCCATCTCACTCTTTCCTTAGGCTCCTCCCCTGCTCTTCTCAGGAGGAAAGAAGAAGCCTTTTGCATGTCCCCTCCTGGATGACAGAAATCTGACCCTCTTGGAACTGGCTAGACTTCCCATCAGGCCCCAGAATCAGGAGAAGGAAGGAATGTGAAGACTGATCTCTTCCTGCTGGAGTCTGGTCAAGAGAACAGATGCCTATTACAATCCAATCTGACCACCTCCCTGCACCTTTCCAACGTGGACGATTGCTGGCTCTGACCAAGCCAATTGGATGCCCATTCCTTAATTCATAAACAGGGAGAGAGGACGTGCCAGCGAAAACTGGCTCCTCATCTGTTCAGGAACAAATGTGTGTGGAAAGGACCCAACTGTTATATTAACAGCTTGGGTTTTACCACGCCCTGGCCAGAAGCATGGAGCCATTGATCGTCTGTTCACTCTCTGTTTCAACCCAGTTTGTCATTGCACTCTGAGGAAAAGAGTCCTGGAGAGCTGCGGAGGAGGGGAGCCAGGCCCTTCCCATTCTTTCGATGGGGACTCATTACTAAGTGCCTGCTTTGGGAGGGAGCATTGTTCTAAGCTCCATAGGGGAAGCTGTTATAACCAGTAAAGCTGGTTATGGCCCCGGGAATCTCATGCCCAGGCATGGTGGAAAGAACCCTGAATCTGGAGGCCTAGGATCCAGCACTTCCTACCCATGCGACCTTGAGGCAACAACCTCCCCTCTGTTTCTTCGGCTGCAAAAGAAGGGAGAGGGGAGGTGCGGTGTTGGAATAAATGGCATCGAAGGTTTCTTCCAGCTCGACATTTGTGATCCAAACCCTTCATTCTACAGATAAGAGAACTAACTGAGACCCAGAAAGGGAGAGTGACTTGCCCGACTAACACAGCTGAGAAGTGCGACAGCTCTTCCACACTAAGGCTATTTTATACTTGAGGCAACCGGAGAACAATTAAAGGCAGTATAAATGAGCCAGGAGGCTCAAAGGAGGGCAGGGATTGCCTTGGAGTGGGGTTAGCACAGGAAGGATATAATGATTGGGAGGTGGGAGGAACCTTAGGGATCAGCCAACTCCCTCATTCTACCCAGGAAACAGCTGAGGTTTGGGGAGGAGACTTTCTTGCAGTCACCCATAGGTAATTAGTGGCAGATCCTGTGTCCAAACCTCGGTCTTCTAAGCAGAAATCCGGAAGGCAACATTGTGGAAAGGCAGTCGAACACAGTGAGGAGAGAATGCTTGGAGCTGACTCTTACCCAGGACAAGTCCCTTGAGTTCTAAACACCTTGGGCAACTCTAAGATTGCCAGCTACAAACTTCATAATAGCCTTTGGGGATGGTAAAGGGCACTATGGGGCCTTGGACAGCAATGCCCCGAGCTCTGGCCCGGCCTAGAAATACAGCCAATTTCCAGATAAAAGCAAAGCTGGAAGGTTGACTGAGAAAATGATATGTACCATGTCGCTGTTTCATGGGTCAGTGCTCCCAAGCTGCTCACTGTCCCCACAGCCCGCCTCTGGGGCACCAATAGTCTTTCAGGGGCCATGAATCATGGAATGCCTCGAGTTCAGAAGTCTCATAACATGTAGGTGACCCAAAGGGCACTGGAAAGATGCAAATCTGGGTGCACTCTAGGGCTCACAATGGCTGGTGTGTGAGCAAGGGTAGAAAAGACACCATGGGGCACTAGCAACAAGGGAGGAGGCATTGTAGTGACAGACAGACAGCCAGGGGTAGAAGATGGACAGGTCATGGGATCATGAACCAGAGAGGTTCTTCAATCCAACCTTCTTACTTTACAGATGGGGAAACTGAGACTCTGGGATATACTGCAGGCTCACATATTCTGAGCTCAAAGAGACCTCAGAAGAGGATTAGGGAAACAGTGATCGCTCAAGGTCACACAGGGAGGCAAATGCCAAGAGTAGAATTTGAACCCAGATTCTCTGAGTCCCAAGGTAGTGATTTTATCACTGAACCACAGAGCCTTCTAGGCCCAAAGACTGTTTGGAAAGACCTTGAGGAAAGAGTTCAGAGCCTTGAGGGGACTCCCTTCAGAGGAATTATAGATATCAACATCCTGTGTATTCATACCACAGGTAGAGAATGTAGGGATGGGTCCTGGGGAATCCTTGTACCCCAACCCCTGTGAGATGAGGCAATCCCAGCACCTCAGGAGGAAATACATACAAAATCCTTCTCTCCCTCCTTATCTCTGCCTTCTGGCTTTCCTGGCTTTCTCCAGTTCCTACTTAAAATCTTGCCTTCTGCAAGAAGACTTACCCATCCCCTAAATGTGCCGCCTTCCCTCAAAGATGATCCATTCCATCCTGTATCTGTCCTGGCTGTAAAGTCCCAGACCTGTATTCAAATCCTGCCTCTCACTCTTCACTGCCTGTGTGACCTTGGTCCTTAGTTTACTCATCTGTAGAATGACTGGGTTGGATGAGACAGTCTCAGACACCACCAGCAGCTCCAAGCTATGATTCTATGCCCTTGGGCACTTCACCTTGTCAGGGCTTAGTCACCTCATCTATAAAATAAGCAGGTTAGTCTAGATGTCCTGGGGGGGTCCCCTGTGATCTTCCAGGTGATCAAAGTGCATCTTTCATATTGTGCACACTTAAGCTCTAAGGAGCGAGCAGGTGCCCTTGAAAGTGGCTCAGTTCCACCCCACCCTCTAAAACACCAGCCAGGCGCTGGAGCCATCTGTGTGGCAGAAAAGCCTGCCAGCCGAGCCAGAAAGACAATGGAAACCAATCCCGCAAATGAAAGGTATCTCTGTGACAGGATGTCAGCCCTGCGCTCACTGGTGATATCACACCTTCCCAGACACCCTAGCCCGCAGCCCCTCTGCCACATCTCTGCAAAGCTCCTCCAAAGCACCTGCTGCCAGTTGTAAGCAGCTTTTCTACTGCACAAGAGAGGCCATCGGTGAGGGCGAGAGGCAGCTGTCTCAGCAGGGCACCTCCGGTGAGCCCCAACTCTCAGCAGGCCTGGGTAAGGGGGCTGCAGTTTGGGAAGGAGCACCCTGTGGCTGAGATGAATTGAAACATAGGTTACCAGGCGGCCTGCCCCAGTCATCGTTCTTCCCATCCCTGCTGTCCGTGGTCCCCCTGCCAATTTCCAGGCCACGTGACTCTGGTCCCATCCAAGAAAATTGGAATTAATCTGGGGAGTAAAATTTGGTGAAATGATCATCCAAATGTTGAACTGAAATCAAGATGGAGTATTCCTACTCTCTTCATTTCCTCATTCTTCCATCTTTTCAGGGAAGGGGGGAGGGCAGGTCAGAAAAAGGCAATAAGGCTCCTCTGGCAACATTTGTCCCACATAAACCAATGATGCATATTGTTCCTAATCCTGTCAAGCTCTGGATTTCTGCAGATTGTTTTTCTTCCTAATATTTGTTCTGCTATTTTGACTGGTGTCCTGGACAGCCCCTTTTCCCCTGCCACCACCACAAGAAGGTCGAAGATCTCTTTGACTGACTTGTGAAAGATTAGCCTCATTGACACACCTAGCATCCTTTCAGTCACTTAGCATCCCAGAGATCAATTTTCAGGGAATCCCCAGACACCGAGAAAAGCAATATCTCTTCCTGACAAAGGAAGCCCAGGCTGAAGTGGTTGTTCTGGAGATGCTGCGCACAGGGCTAAGACAATGTCCCAGGGTTAGGGATGAGGAGCGGCAAGGGGAGAAAGGAGAGGAAGCTCCCAGCATCTTTGCACTGTAGATGCCCTGTTAGCTAAGCTACCACCTCCCACATGAAGCCTGATCAGATCTTCCCAATTATTCCAATTTTCTCTCTTGACATCACTATGTATTACCATCATGGAATCAAACACTTAGTTTCTTAGCTTTAGAGCCAGAAAAGGTCTCAGAGGTCATCTAGTCCAAAACCCTTATTTTACAAAGAAAAAAAAAACCTTAATCCTAAAAAGGTTGTGCTCTGCTCCAACCTTCTCATTTCACAAATAAGGAAAATGAGACCCAGAGAAGTGACATATCCAAGGTGATATGGGTAGCAAATGGGAGAACTGGGAGTCTGACCCAGGCTTTCTATCCAGGGAAATGAGGGAAGGCAATACAAAGCAGGGGCCATTGATATTCCTGGCAGTATGACATGGAAATGGTAGCGGGGCAGTGACTGGGAAACAGCATCCAAGGGGCAGTGTCTAAGGATTGATGGGGATCAAAAATCATAGACCATAGACCTATGTGTGTATTTGAGTTATAATCATCTTATTTTTTTAACTAATCAGGCAACTAAGTGGTTGAACTTGGAATCAGGAAGAACTGAGTTCAAATCTAACCTTACACACTTACTAGCCACGTACTCTGGGTGAGTCACTTAACCTCTATTTGCCTCAGTTTCCTCATCTGTAAAAAAAAAGGAGGAGGGGTTGGATTTGATGACCTATAAGGTCCCTTCTAGCCTGGCCCTAGAAGTTCCCAGACAAAGAGTGTTTTCCATAGTCCATGTCAATAATAAATACATAATAAGCATCTGCAATGAGAAAGGCATTAGGCTAGGTGCCAAGGATCTTAATGTTTTGGTCACCGTCCCCTTCGCTCTCCACTGGAATTCTCCAGTTGGATATTTTCCTCCTCAATGAGTTGAGCCAAGATCTGGACCCGCGCCTTCAGGTGTAAGTTTTCCAAGGCAGAAGAAATCTCGAATAATGCACTGTTCCTTTTCCTCTCTATAGTTATCACTTCCACATCATGTGAGTGAGGGGCACAGTGCCCCCGAGATCTAGAAAACCCACATAATATTTTGACCCTCCATGCCAGAGAAGAAGACTTAAAACGTGTTGATATCATACAATACTAATAAATGTATGCATTTCTGAGTTTCTAAACTTTTTCTGTGTTGTCTGCTGGCCTCCATGTGTATTCTGTGGCTTCTACAAAACTCCCCCCAAATTTCCACTTAATTTCTTATGCCAAACCGTGATATATTGAAACCATGATGGGGAAAGTCACAGTGTGAAAGGGATAGCTATAGGCAATAGTGAGGAAAATGCCAGCAGAGTATCAGGAGGCATGGTCTCAGGATTTCTGGGAGTTGAATGTCCAGTACGACCTTTGGTCTTCTATGGGGACACCCTTCCTACCCTGCCCCAAATCCTCCCACCCCTCCACTGACTCAGATGCTCTGTCATTAAGCAAACCAAAAACAAGAGAGTAGTAGAAATCCCATTGAATCAGAATGGCGTATGCTTGCCTCATGATCTGGCAGTCCTCCTCTGCTGACGAAGGGGAAAGTCCTGTCAAACCACACCATCAGCAATGTCTTTACACAGAGCAATCTGCCTTAGCAATTTTACCTTTAGCAATCCACCTCACTGTGCAATGATCCCACTCAAATTTCCCCATCTTATGCAGAAAGATAGAATCAAAAGATATGAGATGGTTGAGTTCCAGGCACATTAATTTGACTCATTCGTTATTTGTAAAGGTGCAGTCATTCCTGGTTCAATGTCCATCTTACTGGTCTTGTAGTTTCTGGAACCTATCATGTTCTACTTATTATAAGTTGGGATAACTTTTGCTTATTTTCAGTTATGGGCACCTTTACCAGATAATTCTAACAATAACCTCTAACCCTAATTTATTAATTCTCAAAAATCAACCACCATGATTTCTTGATCACATTTACAAGTCCCGTTTACACTCCTCATGAGACTGGATGTCTTAGGGGCCTAGAGACCAACTTTTTTTTTAAAGGTATTAAGTACTTTTGCTACTCTCTTCTTTATCATCTTGGGCCTTAATTCTTTCTTAATATTTGTCTCTCTTTTCCCACCAGGAAATTATTTTCCCTAGTGGAGAACATGAAGCAAGGTAGGAACTGAGTGTTTCTGCCTTCTTCTGACATTCAATAACATTACACTTCCTCTACCCCCATCCAACCCCATCAGTGGCTGTATCTCTGCCTTACTCATCTAACTGCTTTGAGCACAGCTTAAAAGAAAATTCCTTTTGGCTATCCTTAGCATTTTCCCTAAACCTCAATACATTTTGTGTATTGGGATTTTGGATACCATTGGCATAGGTTAGAGCTATGTCTTTGAATCTGTCACTGATTGGGGATCCATTGAGTCCAATACACCACATTCAATTAGGTATTTTGTAACAATGTAATTCTTTTGTAACAATATTCAAAGGAGACTTTTTTAAGTCCACTCCCTTAAAACTATGGTTTATGAGCCCACACTGGTACACTTACCTTTAGTCAGCCAGGAGATATAACTAGCTCAAAGTAAAGACATTCATTAAGATGTCATAGAAAGAGGAGTGGGCATAAAAGAATCTTTTCATAAGCTTGGAGCATGATTTCCCACAACTATAGGGGAAAGAGTGGGCATGCACTTAGAGTTCTTTGGTAATGAGACACACATATAAGTAACATGTGACCAAGGCAACTCATATTCCTGGTACAGTTGTATGTAGATGTCCTTTCTCTTCTTGTGTTGTCCTCCATTGGATGCTGTGCTGGACTCAACTGGGTTTCCTGGGCCAGCTTCTTGCCATAGCTTGACTCATAACTTCTGAGGCTAATTATTTTTGGAATTCATAATTGACCTTCTCTTCTACTGTGAAGGATCCTACTCCTTAGAACCACCTCCACTTGCTCTTTAATCTCTGTCAGGAGTGGTATTTCCATAGCAAGTGGTTTACAGGAAAGTTCCATGACCAGCGGTGGGGGAGGAGGAAATAGAATTTCTCCCTTCCCTCCTCTCTTTTCTGAGGTGCAAAGGGAAAGGCACCTTTCCAGAGGTGAGCTATTCCTCCAAAGCTGGATTTCCTCTAGACTATCAGGTGTCACACTCCTGGGAAATCTATCACAACTATCCAAGACTGATAAACTAGATTTTAAAGGCCAGCCAATGGCAAGCCACCTTTCCAATTCCATCAAACTTGATCAAAGGTTTCTTTACACCTTATAAAGGATTAATAGGTGTAACATTTTAAACCTTAATGCCCCATTGTTTCTGTCATCTGTCCCTTACTTTTGATAATTATATCAAATGGGATTGTGGGGGAAATCAGTTGATCAGAAGTGTCCTAATCAACTTCCTCTCCTTCATACAAGCCCACAAATAAGTGACTGCTACCCCCATAATCCTGACATGGATCTTTCACCTTGGCAGAAAGTTGGTTTGGGCCATATTTAGTTCTCTTGCATAAATTCAACTTGACCCTAAACCATTCTAGAGAGTATCCCCAGCTTTTTGACCTTAACCATTTTGTCCATCTTATTTTTTCCTTTTTGGAGGGGGGAGGGCAGGGCAATTGGGGTTAAGTGACTTGCCCAAGGTCACACGGCTAGTAAGTGTTAAGTGTCTGAGGTCAGATTTGAGCTCAGGTGCCCCTAACTCCGGAGTCAGTGCTCTATTCACTGTGCCACCTAGCCACCCCTATTTTTTCCATTTTTGAGTTCAGAACCCACCTCTCCCATGAAGTCTTTTTTGACCTGCCTAGCTGATATTGACCCTCCTCCTCTGGACCACTACCATTTGTGCATTACTGACTTTCTATGTGAATATGCCTCATACTCCCCACTAGAGTATAACCTCTCTAGGACCCAATGTGTGTTCTTTGTATTTCCGACATCCCCTAGCATTGTAGTTTTTTATAAAGAAGGTCCTCCATGTATGACTATTTTTGTAATTGGTTAATTATTACACTTGGAAAAAAAATCCATATCTTCATCCAATGGCTTATATACATCTCATGTACACGTTGAATTCAATGGCATTCTATAAATCAATAAACAAGTAAGAAAGTTGATTGCACCAATATCAGTTAATGTTTTTTAAGTTTTAGTGATTTTTTAAATGCCATAACCATTTCCCACTATCTTGCCAGGCCCTCGCCCCCACACTGAACCATCTCTTGTGACAAACAACCCCCCCCAAAAAAGCAGGTGAGCAAAACCAGCTGCCAAAGTGACTTGTTCTGATAGCACAGGGAGCGTCCCCTCCTCCTCTCCCACTTCTGCACAGAAGAGAAGGAAGGCTGCCCCACCCTCAGTTCTCTGGGACTAAGACTGGTCATTGTACTTAGTCAGAACTCAGGGGCCTTTTGATGTCATTTCCATTACATTATTGGGGGCATCATGTGTATCATTCTCCTCGGGATACCTTCATACAGGTCTTTCTATGCTTCTCTGAATTCCTCATATCTGTTGTTCTGAGTAAAGCTAATTAACTAGCAGATGTCACAGACACAAAGAAGGGCAGAAGGCAGCTTCCAGGAGCATAATCTCGGAGTGGGAAAAAGAACCCGCCGTACGTTCAGGGAGGGGGGAGGGCATCTAGCTGATGTGGTGGATAGAGCACTGGACTTGAAATCAGAAAGACTCTGCTTACTGAGTTCAAATCTGGTCTCATTAGCTGAATGACCCTGGGCAAGTCACTTTACTCTGCCTCTATTTCCTCATCTGTAAAATGAACAGGAGAAGGACATAGCAAGTCACTCCAGTATCTCTGCCAAGAAGACCCCAAATGGGGTCATGGAGAGTTGAACATGAGCGAAATGACTGGACAACATGTGTTCAAGGAAGAATTAGTCCTTACATTTGAGACCTGGGCTGTGAAAGGGCCTGAAAAGGCCTGAAAAAAGCCTCTGGCAACCTAGATGAGCAATTTACCCAGCAGGTACTTACCTCTAGGACCAAAGTTTGCCATTTACAATTGTGCATAACCTAGCCTCTACCTACCTCTCACATCTTCCTACACTTTCTCTTCTTCCACCTCTTCTGGCCTCCACCAGTGACAATGTCCTTACAGCTGAGAAAGCTGATTCCTTGAGGACCCCACCTCAAACTTTAATCAGTATTAATCAATTTGATGCAATAGGAGAAGTGATTGTAAGTTTTATATATCTGGCCCCAGAGCTGTGAATTGCAGATGGTAAGATCACTTGCTTAATCATGGGAAGCTAGCTAAAGGCCTTCCACCCTTGTTTTTCATTGTTATGGCTACCTAACCCATTGTGATAGAGGTGACTCATCTACTCGGAAAGTCCCATCGAATTATTTTTGTACCTCTGGGCCATTCTCTCTTGTCCAACATGAGCAGGTGTCCATCTCATGACCATTTACGACCACCAGTCAGTGGAGATGCCCTATGTTTCACCAGACGTGGGACCCTGCTGACTGATCATTTTGGCTTATTTTAGCCATCATATGTCAGCCACTGGAACTACTCTGCATTTGGTAGAGCTGTTCTTGAATGTTTAGATATCTAACCCTATAAAAACAGGGCCCTGGAAGGAGGGGGCATCTCAAATTGTGAGGAAGATCTTGAGGTTCCCTTCATTAGAGGGGATCATGGACCCTTTAATAAAGCACCAGTGGTTCAGAACTCAGCCTCAGTCTCTCTTATTGTAATTTGGATCATTTTAATCCCCCCACATAATACCTCAAACACTGCATTCATCTCTGCATCTTTGCAGTGGCTGTCCCCCATGTCTGGAAAGCTGGCCCCTTTGTCCCTCTTTGTTAGTCTCCCTGACCTCCTTCAAGATTCAGTTAAAATCCCAAATTCTTCCTGAGGGAGGTTTTTCCTACCACCACCTCCTTCACCCACTACTGGGACCTTCCCCTATAAGCCTACTGTCTTTTACACTGTATATATGTTGTCTGTACATGTTGTCATCAGCACTGTGTGAGAGAGAGAAAGAAAAACAGAAAGAAAGACAGAGAGACAGAGAAAAACAGAGGGAGAGCACAAGACAGCAAGCTGGCACTGCCTAATGGACCTTAGACAAGTCCCTTTACCTCCCCGGGCCTCAGCTTCCTCATCTGTAAAATGAAGGGATTGGACTAAATGGCCTCCCAGTTCCCTTCCAGGTCCAGATCTAAGATGCTCAGAGTCCACAACCTCAGAAGGCTTGCATTTCAAATACCTTTCTCAGTCAGGTTACACCCTAAAATTCAGGCCTGTTTTGCCTTCCTTAAGAACTGGTGGTAACATCAAATCTCCTATATCTCAAGCTTTTAAAGATTCAAATATTAATGAAAGGGTTCCCAGCTTCTGCCTTTTCCAGGGGACAAGATTATTTGGTAAGGGGGTCCTGCCCTGGCAACAATAGAAAGCCCTCTTCAGTCTACTAACTCATTGGATGACAACAGTCCTGGAAACAGAGCCCTGGGTGATCTGGGAGGTTTTCTGCTCACTCCCACTCCCACTCCCATCCCAAATAGCTAACTGGCTAACTAACTGGGTGACCATTGTCATCATAATATTGCCAGGATACACGAATACCTTCCTAACTAAAAAACTCATGTGAAGTTTCTTTAAAAAAACAACAACAACACAAAACTTTATCCTAAATTTCTAAGGACTCCGTCAGTACAGTGGAAGAAAACTTAAATATCTCTTTTGAAATGGGTATTCCTTCATGTGTCTAGACAAATGTTTCCCAGCCACAGTTTTGCAATACCTTCTGGCATCTGTAATTATCTCCAAAGATGTTGCCAAAATTTCCAGAAGTTCACAAAGGAAAATTATTTTGAATACGCTTTCAATTAAAAGATAAATATACCCTGAGCTGCTGAGGGATAGGCCAGGAGTACATGTAGGATTTATTGCAAAATGTTCACCTAAAAAAGGAATAATGACAGGGTGTGGGCAATTCTGAAGGCCTGACAATCATGGGTCTCAATGGCAAGAGATAAGAGAATTAATTCGCTTTCTCACTTATTACCCAAACTGTCTTTCGTCTCTCACCACAAAGTTACAGGATGCTGTACACATGTCCAGGTGTACATACTGTACGCACATGGGTAGGTATAGGTTTGCATAAATCTAATCATTTTCCTCTTCAGCCAGAGCAGAGGTTCTTAATCTGTGGTTCATATACCCCTGGGGGTCTTGTATAGATTTCTGGAGGTCTATGAACTTATTTGGAAAAAAAATTACGTCTTTATTTCAATAGAATTTATTTCCCTTGTAATCCTATGAATTTTTTCTTCTATATTTGAAAGCATTCTTCTAAGCAGGGTCCCATGGGTTTCACCAGACTGTCCAAGGGGTCTGTGACCCAAAAAAGTTCAAATAGCTTGTATTCATACAAAGAGAGAATGATGCCTTTGAGACTGACTACAGTACGGCCCATCAGAATGTAGGTAATCAGGAAAAGGCTTGCGTGTTTCCAAATGGGCCAGTACTCCCTAATGCCCCTCTGTGGTTGCAATCCTGCCTTCAGCATACAC
Source organism: Pseudocheirus occidentalis (assembly GCA_028646575.1). Classification (NCBI taxonomy): domain Eukaryota; kingdom Metazoa; phylum Chordata; class Mammalia; order Diprotodontia; family Pseudocheiridae; genus Pseudocheirus; species Pseudocheirus occidentalis. The sequence continues at coordinate 13,031,305 of CM053597.1, read as the reverse complement.
AGACATGTGTATGCTCATGTGCATGTCCGTACAGTACATGCAGGCGGGTGTGTCTATGTATGTCCACATGTGTGTCTACATTCATATACCCATCTCACATTTCTGTAACACTCTGAGGTTTACAAGGCACTTCCCTCACAACCAAAGATAGTGACATCCTTTCTATTCCGGTTTTACAATTGAGGAAGCCAAGGCTCAGAGGAGGTGATTACTCACCCAAGGTCACACAGCCAGTCAGAGTCAAAGCTGAGATGCCAACCCAAAGTCCTCTTGCCTCCGAATCACACTGCTGATGTTGGGGAAAGGGGAGGAGGGGAAAAGGGATATTCTGATCCGAAGTCAGATTTACAGTGAATTGATCAATAGAGCCTCCCAGGGCCTAGATCAGCAATTCCCAACCTTTTTAAAGATTCAGCAGCACCTTATCATCTTTTTTCCACTCCAGCACTTCCCTGATGCTGGCCCAGCTCCAAGTCTGGCTCCTGTTTCTTAGATCATTTCTTGTGGAGCCCAGAGAGTGTGAGAGAAGAGCCAGGGCCAGACCCAGGCCCCCTCACCCCCCAGAACCATGGAAAACATCCTTCACCAGTCAAGGGAACAGGCTCTCAAAATGTTCTTTCCCAGGTTCAAGGCTGAGGAAGGACACCCCATCTAGTGGTAGCCAGGACCAGTCCCAGCCCTGCATTCCTCTGGACAGCATCTCAAGCTAAAAAGGGGAACACCAACCTGTGATGGGAAGGGACCACTAACAGGCTTGGTTCAGGGAGGAAGTCCCAGGTTGGAGAAGTCCATAAAAGTTGTTCCTTTGACAATGGGGGCTACTACGCTTCTTCCCCCAATTCAGTACATTTTTTTTGCTTTCTTGGATCTTTTGAACTCTTTGTCTCTGGCATGGGGGAAGAAATTGTGTGTAACTAAATTACATAATAGTTAAAACCTCCATCCACATGCACATGTGAAATGCATTGATGTATCTACATACATATATGTGTGTATGTGCTGGTGTGTATTGGACCAGACCTAAGATTTCAATGGTTTAGGAAGTATCCAATAAGAAATTCACTCTATCAGTGAAGGTTGGCATCTTCTCTGCTATTTATAGAGTATAGTAGATAGAGGGCTAGCTTTAGAGTCAGTAAAATCCAAATTCAAGTCCCACTTTGGACAACTGCTGCTTTTGTGACAGTGCCCAAGTGACTTAACACTTAGAAAGTGTTGATTTTCTAAGATCATGAGCTACAGGAAAACCACCAACTTGCTTTGATGGAGGGAGTTTCCATAGCAGGAGGAAACCCCGGGGTCCAGAACAAAACACAGTATCTCTTTAGCCAATGCTGCAGAGACAAGAAATTGGGTACCCCAGCCCCAGAAGGTTCTCCCTCTTCCCCTCTAACTCTTAGAATCTAGAGACCTTTTCAAGGTTCTGCTCTGGTGCCATCCTACAAAGTTACCTTTCTAGATTCTCTCCTCCTATTAACCATCTCTCCCTAACTTTAAAACTCCACAATATTGTCTCGCTAATTACTTTGTATTTACTTGTCTGTGCACAGATCATAGGATGTCAGCTTCCTGAGGACAGGGAGAGTTTTATTGTTTTCTCTGCATCTCCAAGTATCTTGCATGTGTGTAGGAGGGTTTTGGTTGAGGTTTGTTCATGAGAATGGAATAGAATCACTCAAAGAGCTCCAAAGTATGACCAACAAAGAGGTGATTGATTATTTAGTGATATTCAGTTGTAAGAATACACCCAATGGACTGTTCAAGGATTACCTCAGTTCCTCCCAGATGTTAAAATAGCCAGAAGAAAGCCTGTAAGGCATTGAGTGAATCCTCTTTGGAGAACTTATGAGAAGACATGAACAAAAATCACTGAGGATGAGTGGTATGGAGAAGAAGTCAAATGTATTGTTGGGGGAGTGTCAACCCTGATGAAATTTGGCTGGTTGTATGACCTGAGCACTTCCCTTCACCTCACTAACTGAACCTCAGTTTTAAGTAGCTCACCTGGGGAAGTGGGCAGAGCCCTGCACTTGGAGTCAGAAAGACCTGGGTTCAAATTCTGACTAAGAGACTTAGTAGCTGAGTTTCTTAGTAGACCTTGGACAAGTCACCTACCCTAGGTTTCTGCAGTTTCCTTCTCTGTGAAATGAGGGTAATAGCACCATCTTTCCTGCCAGAGTTGTTGCAAGGATCAAATGAAAGAATAATGGTAAAGTGTTCTGAAGGACTTATGATGAAAAAAATGCCATCCACCTCCCGGGAAAGAACCGAGGGAGTCTCAATGAAAATGAAGCATATTTTTTAACTTGATTTTTCTTGCTTGGTGGTGGTTGTGGTCTGATCTTTCTTTCACGACATAGATAATATGAAAATATATTTTGCATGACTGCACATGTATAATCTGTATCATATTGTTTGCCTTCTCAAGGAGGGAAGGGAGGCAGGGAAAGAATTTGGAACTCAAAAAATATTAAAAATTCTTTTACATGAAATATGAAAAATACGTAAAAATTTTCAATAAAATATATACTATTAAAAGGAGAAATCATGTGATTGTGGATATGGAAATAAGGTGTTAAAGTTTTGACTGATTTCATGGGTAAAAGAGTAATAATAATAATTGTTAAGTACTTAGCACAGTGTCTGACATTAGACTCCATCTAAATGTTAGAGCAGCTTGGTGGTGCAGTGGATAAAGTACCAGTCCTGGAGTCAGGAGGATCTGAGTTCAAATTCAGCTTTAGACACTTGCTAGTTGGGTGACCCTGTTTGCCTCAGTTTCCTCATTTGTAAAATGAAATGGAGAAGGAACTGGCAAACCTCTCCAGTATCGTTGCCAAGAAAGCCTCAGCTGGGGTCATGAAAAGTCATATAGGACTAGAAAAAGACTGAAGGATAAATCTAAATGTTAGCCATGATTAAACCTGTGATCCCCCAAAAGCACAGAATGGCGGTAACCCTTTACTGCTAAAATCCCCTCACAACCAGTACTGTCACAAAGAAGAGTTTTGCAGTAACATCAGTCTTTCCACTTCCCTGAGATGGGATAAAAGGGCAGTGCCTTAATGACAACGTTACCACGAGTTCAGAACAAGTTTTGTTGTTGCTTCTGCTACTGCTGTTCAGTCACCTCCGCCTCTCTGTGACTCCCCTCGGGATTTTCTCGGCAAACGTGCTGGAGTGCTTGGCCAAACCCAGTTATCTCAGCTGGCTGGTCCAGGTCCTGCCACGCTGCCTCTAGGTTCTAGATTTCCATCAGTTTTCCTAGAGGAGACCACCTACGAGGACAGTACAGGACTGATTGGACCGTACTCCCCTTGATCTCTGGGATTCCATTAATTTAATTGTGGGACCAAATCAATTGACCTCAGAAGTGACTTTCTGGGACCACAAGTACATTAACACAGGAACGTGGGAAGGTACCACCTCCATCAGATATGGGGGCTTTATTTGGCTAGGTACTTTCTCACTAAGTCATCCCCACCAACACTGCCACCTGTTCTGACCTGTGTTACCCCACCTCAGTCCCCTTCTAGCCTTGGAGGGGCCCCAGATCTGACCCCGCCCCCCTGGAGCTTATGCAGACGTGGCATCAAACAACGAGTCATTGGCTGCACCCAGACGAGCGACCCTCATGTCTCATTTTTCTGCCAGATGTCTGGCGCCGTAACGGCCCAGCCCAGAGGCTGAGGACGTGGTCCCTAGCTGCCGAGCCTCTGGGTCTGGAGCCCGACGTGCGGATTTGAATCCCAGCTCTGCTGCTCCCTCCCTGGGTGACCTTCATCCCCCTCCCTTGGCCTCATCCATAAAATGACCCGATTAGACGATCCGGTTTCCAAGGTCTTTTCTGGCTTTAAATCTTATGATCCATGAAAAATTAAGCCCATTTTTGCTCGCTCACTGCCCTTGAGGTGTCCAACATAAAAGAAGCCTACTGATAAAGCAGTATAAATAAATACGTCCCTTGGAGTAACCAACGCACCGGGACAAGGAGACACATACACATAATCCACTCTTTGAACTTACTTGGGGAAAGGTCGAACTGGGTGAGTGAAAAAGCTGAATTCGAGAATGCTGTTTTTAAAGAAATAATGCCTTCAAATCCAAACAGGAACCTTAATGAGCCAGAGACTGTCTCCTAAGCTCTGACAAATGGAGGTCTTTCAAGGAGTTTCGTCACGGAAAAGGATCAGAGATTTCGAGCGCCTCCAGATTTCAGAGGCCATCTAATTCAGCCCTATATTTTACAGTGGAGGAAACTGAGGCTCAAAAGGCAAGTCGCCCAGGTTCAGGCAGGCAGTGACAAAATATTTAAACCCACTTCCTCCGATTTCAAAGCTGCTCTTCTTTTACTGTTTCTGCTTTACCCTGAAAGGCTTGTAGTTAGCATATGCGATGAATGGAATTTAATGTTGCTTAAAAGTGGCTTAAAAATTCTTTCAAGTAACAATAACGATGATGCTCAACAATGTAGCATTCCCCCCCCAAAAAAAACCTAGTGAAGGAATTTGGCACAATTGTAATTATTTCTCATTTTACACATTAGAAAACACTTAGCAGTTCCTTAAGTTTCCTCAAAGTCACAATAAGGGACAGGATTCGAACTCGGGTCTCCTGACTCTGGTAGGGGCATTTTCCATCCAAACCACACCCCCCCTCCCAGAACAATTATATTGGAAATTCTGTTCCTATTACTAATCTGTCCACTTTCTTCAGAGCCTAGCACCTATCTGCAGTATCATAGAATTCCATGTGAGTGAGGTCCTGATTAATGGAACTGAATATACAACTTTAATGAAGTTAACCTGCAGTGAACTGCTTTTGGTGAATTTATTAGAAGATTCTTGCAAGATGAACAGGAATGGGTTGCAATTGGCATCAACGAATGGATCACAGATCTACAGGAGTGCTGGTGGACAGAAGTACAGTGTGAAAGAGTCTTAAATTTGGAATCAGAAAATCTGCATTCAAAACCTGACTTAACTGCTTCTCAATGTGATCATGGAAAAGAAACTTTTGATTTCTTGGGACTTAAGTTACCTTATCTGTCAGATGACTGAGTTTGGACTGGGTAGCCTCTCAGGTGCCTTCCAGATTGAGATTTGTGAATTTGTGCATGGGAAAAGGAAGTCCTTGATGAACGTAAATTTCTCTTTTTTTTTTTCCTTTTAAATGCTGAAGCATGTAAGGACAGGAACAAATTAAAGACTCTTGAAGGCATTTACAGATTATGGAAAGCAACTAGCCATTTGCCCAAAAGAGGTAATGGTCTCTAAAACAGGGCATGAAAAGTTTTTAACACCTCACCAGAACACTAGAACAAGGAGTGACTAATTTCAAGGGTTTTTTTTTTTCCTTTTTACCAGGAATCTGGTTGTTTTTTTGGTGGAAGTACTGCCAATTTTCTGAAAACGAACTTATTAATCCCCCTCACAGGCAAAAGATACATTGGAGATGAAGGCATAAAGGAACGGGGGTTGGTCTCATGGGAATCCCAGACGTATAAAACTGGGAGAAGAAATTATTTGATCTCAGGTGCAAATTAGAGGAGACAGGAACTTGGGACGAACCATGTATGTTGATTGTGTCTTGAGGGGCTGCCAAGACAAGACAGTGTTTGAGATGAGAGGTAGTGATGTAGAGCCGGTGGACACGGCTGCCAGTTCCCAAGGAGACACGGTCGAAAGCCTACTTCAGCTTCAGTTCAACAGCCTTTGAGAAGTGATTAGCTTTCAACTGTCAGGGAAGGTGAAGAAGGCACTCTGTTGCCTGTTTCTGGGCTGGGGGCCTCCTGGGTATGCTGGTGGCTAAGTCCCCAAGGGAGCACAGCCCTTGTTCCCTTCTTCAAAGAGGTTGTCTTTGTTCTTCCTCTTTAAAAAGGAGGAAAAGGAAAAAAAAAATCTTACCTCATTAACAGGCAGGAATGCAGGGCGGGTCAGTGGATGGAGAACCAGACTTGGCCTAAGAAAGACACTGGTGTAAATTCTGCCTTTGATGCTTACTAGCTGTGTGTTCACGGGCTCTTTATAACCTCTCTGATCCTCCGCTTCACCATTCATAAAATGAGCACCATAATGATAATAGTTTGAATTTATCCAGTGCTGTATGTGAGGTTTATAGTATGTTTTACACACATTTTCTCATTTAATAATCCCTTCACACCTACCTTACTGAGTTACCTCACAGGGTTACTTTGCCAAATTCCTAGAAAGAGCTGCCTTCTCTTATTGTCTTTCTTCCTTTCCTTTCATTGCCTAACCCTTTGCAGTCTGCCAGGCTCATCATTCAATTGAAGCTACTTTGTCCAAAACCACCAGTGATCTCTTCATTTCCCAGTCTGATTTTCTCAGTCACCACCCTCGCTGCTCTTTTGGCTTCATTTGACAGCTGACCACATTCTCCTCCTCAATATCTATGCCCCTAGCACTTACCCCAATACTTGGTGCATAGAGAGTTCTATGTTGGACTCTCTTCTCTTTCTCCACTCTCTTGGTGACTTCATCAGCTCCCATGGGCTCAAGCATCCATCATCTTTTTGCAGATGGTACACACAGCGTGTCCTGAAAGTCTTGATAAAATTTTAAGCTTCAGTGGTCTCTTTCAACCATCCCCTGGTCCCTTTCCTGACTTCAGGCCCCATCTCAATTGTATATTGGGCATTTCGAATTGCATGTTCCAACAAGTAGCAACTCTGTTACTCGTCTTCATATCTCTGGCGCCTAGAACAGTAACTCTCTCAAAACAGGCCCTTAGTAAATAGTTCTTGGTTGAATGAATGGTTCTCAATTCCTCACTCTCCCTTGCCTCATTTATCCAAGTTGCCAAGACACATAAATTCTGTCTCCATATCTGTCCCATCTAGAGCCTATAGTTCCTCATCACCTGTCACCTGGATCACCTCTTACTTGGTATCTCCATCTCCAACCTCTTTTCTCTAATCCATCAGTTTCTCCCTCTTTCAAAAGGGATTAGGGAGGTAGAAAGGGGGTGGCCTCCATGACCTCTAAGGTCTATCCCTGTTGTAGACTCCATGATCTTTGCAGAGACCACGAAATCATCTCCTGCATTTGGACACACTAAGGCACCAGTTTCCAGATGGGCTCTGGTTTGTGACTGGAGAGACTGGTTAGTGCCTTGCTGCTAGTCTTCCCTCTCTCCCATAAGACCCTTCTTCCCTGAGAGAGAAAGAACAGAAGCCTTGGCTTGGTTTATGAAACCAAATATTTGATTGAGGAAACTTGAGTTTGCTATTCCCAGAACCAGCTAAATGAAAAGTGAGAAATTTTTATTTTGTGCTCTTTTGAGGTGAATTTTCTAATTCTCTCCATGTGAACAGTCAGGCAGAATGCTGCCATCCAAAGCAGACGGCAGACTGAGAGCTGCCTCAGGCTTGTCTGGATTCAGATCCACATTGGATGCAGGAAGGAGAGTTTCATTTTCAGCATGCATAAAATTTCCACTGTGACATGACACGTCTGTGGCTGCAAACATCTTCCTCCCTTCTCTCTTTTGAATTCCTCTCTGTAAGCTGCCCATAGAGATGAAGGAACTCTCCTCATTTCTACAAGTTTACCTCTGGCCCAGCATTCCAGGGGTACTGAGGTCTTAGAAATGAACACCAAGCACTCCTGTTCATGGGCAGGTTTTCCACTCCCCCTTCAATGTTCCAAAGCAGAAGCAGCCAGTCAGTCAGCAAGCGTTCTCTGGGCAAGGTACTGCTTGAAGTGTAAGAATACCAAGTTATATAAAAGAGTCTCTCTTCATCTCTCCCACCTATAACCTCATCTGTCATGTACAGAGTCTGCAAAGGTTTGCAAAACATTTGACATTCATTAGCTTATCTGAGATGACATCACAACATTTCTGTGAAATTGATACTAGTAATCTGCCCGTTTTACAGATTAGGTAACTGAGACTGAGAGGCTAAGGGTAGTAGAGCTAGGAGGATTTGAACTCAATTCTTCCTGACCCCAAGTTTAGCACTCTAGGCTTAGCCAAATTCCCCCTTTTTTAAAGGGGGAAGCATAAGTTGTAGGGGGAGGGACAGAAGTAAAAATTCCAGCTGATGCTTCTCAAGGACAGTATTAGTAACAGGAAGATAGGTAATACCTAGTGTGTTCGATCCCTTGGCTTGTCTGATTTCCCTGCTTCTGCTTTAGGTAGCTGAGCAGTGTAACATTTGTTGATGAGGACCATCCATGGTTCAGGTGAGCTTTAAGGTAATTATCCAAAGATAAGGAATCTTGGGGAAGGGGGCAGCCTGTCCATTCTTCTCCTGCTGGGCAGATGGTTCAAAACAAGCCCTCTTCATTCTTTCCTCTTCCGCTACTAGGGGTGGTCCAGAATCCCAGGTTAGCTGGATTAACCAAGAGAGTGTCTAAGGCAGGAATCAAACTCTGATCTTAATAAATGCTTGTCCATATGACAAAATTAGTAGAACCACAAGGTGAAGGAGTGATACTGGAGGGAACTTCATCTCAATATTCCAAGTGCGGCAGAACCAGATTAAAATGGAATTGGGAAAGATTTTTAAAAACCAATAAAAACACAATAAAACATAGATGATGTTTATCTGTGGCTTCCTAAATCAGTGTGTAGTATTGGGCTTAGTTGTCCCTGTTTCTATTTAACATTTCTGGTCTAAAGCTCAGAGAAGTTGGTCCAGTGCCTTCCCCAGGATCACACAGCTATTATGTCACAGGCAATATTTGAACCCAGCACCTTTTGTCTGCAGGGCTAGAGTGCTGTCCTATTATGACAAAGTAGATTCTCTAATATGGTCCCCAAAAACTGTTGCTCCATTTCGCTTCAGGATTTACAAGAGATGGGGCTCCCACTTAGCTGACTTGCCTCAATACAATTTGGTAACCTCATTGAATAAGCATGCAACATGGACAGCTCAATCCACCCTGGGTTCCAACCTCTGCCCAATAACCAAAGATATGATCTGCTCTGCCCAGCCTGCAGACTCATCTAAACAGCTACTAAGCCATGGGGCTCAAATTCCTTTATACGGAAAATAAACAGCTTTTCTTTTCTTGGTAAAAGCACACTTTAAAAACACACCAGTCTAAGCTAAGCAAGACCTCTGCGTGTCTGTGCATATACTAATGCTAGTAGCCCAACCGGGTTGGTGCCATTCAACTTTAATCTTGCCAAGCCTCAGTTTACCCATATGTAAAATGGGAGTGGTAATTCTTCAACTACTCACTTCATGGGGTTGTTGTAAAGGCGAAATAAGATAATGGATGTTAAGTACTTGAGGAAAAATCAATTAGTCTATAAACGGACACTGTCATTAACAGGATTCCAGGGTAGGGAATCCCACCTC
>CM053597.1:13006974-13016974 GCA_028646575.1 Pseudocheirus occidentalis | reverse complement strand
AGAAGCGACCAGCTTGGATGGCATCATTACAGTCTAGAATCCAAAATCAGCATTGGACCGGCTCCACAAGGCAGGTAAGAAAATTCTCCTGAGGCCAAGCAATACAATGGAGAATTCTGAGGGAGCCAGGAAAAGTGGCAAGGTGTCAAATGCCCCCAGAGACCAGCAGGAAATTGCTTGTTTGGCCTCTGGATGGGTCCAATGCTCTGGAAGGCTCAACTGCATCAAATATACTTACCCTTTACTCTCCCTTATCCATGAAAAGGGTATAAAGGAGAAGTTGCATAAATCAACCCCAGAGCCAGCCCTAGATTACCCTTCATCTGTTCAATAATAATTGGCATTTATAGCACACTTTGTACATATATAATTAACCAATCAATCAAATATTTGTAAGGGCCAGGGACTGCAGAGTCAAAAACAAGAGAAACAGCTCCTGCCCTCAGGGAGCATACAGTCTAATGGGAAATACAACACATACATTATGAATATATACCATATATAATCAAGGTAATTTGTAAGGGAGGGAAAGGCACAAGAAGCTGGAAATGAGGGGAGGAGATAAGAAAAACATTTAGGGGATGCCCATCAATTGGGGAATGGCTAAATGAGTTGTGGTATATGAATATAATGGAATACTATTGTGCTATAAGAAATGGGGAGGAGACGCTCTTCATATTCATCTGGAGAGGCTTATACAAATTGATGCTAAGTGAGAAGAGCAGAACCAGGAGAAATTTGTACACAAACACAGACACAACATATGTATGACCATCAATTTTGATAAACTGGACTCTTCTCAGCAACGCACAGGTATAAGACAACTCTACAAGTCTCAGGATGGAAGATGTCTACATTCAGAGAAAGATCTAGAAAGAACAGAGTGTAAATGGATACTGAAGCAATCTACATGCTACAGCTCTTTTCCATGTTAGGTTTTGTTTCCTTTTTTCCATTGTCCACTCCATTGGTTACAACCTTTCTATACAAATTAATGTCCAATGTAAAAGTATTTGCAGATTCTATACTTGACTGCATGCAGCCATGGTGGGGGAAGGTAGAGAAAGGGAAGAAAACTTGAGACTCAAGAGACTTTGGAACTGAATCTTGCAAACTAAAAGTAAATAAACAATGGCTGTACCAAAGACAGCAATTGGGCCCTAATGGCTCAAAGTTAATGTAAATCATAATTGTTCCTCTTTTGACTAGAAACCCTGAGGGTCTTCCCCTCCCAATTTTATTTTTTTAATATAAGGGACCATCCCATGGCTCATACTTAAATATCCCTAATCACTGAATGGGCATTGCCTCAGTCAAAGTGAGAAATTGGAAAGACTCTTGCTTGAAAAGTCCAAGGTCTTCCGTGCATCCAAGGCTATCTCCAGTTGTCCTGATTTATATCTGGTCCCTGGACCCAGATGGCTCTGGAGAAGAAAGTGAGGCTGGTGACTTTGCACAGCCCTGCCTCACTATAATACAATTATTAGCATGTGACAGCATCATCTTCCTGATGTCATAGTCCTCTTTAAGAATGAAGGACAAATCACACAGCTCCTACCCAATGCCCTCTAGCTTATCATCCACCATCCTCCTTAAATTGCAGTCCCCAAAAAGTAAGCACAGTTTTCACTGGGCCAGGGATGTGAGACTGATCCCCAAAGACCCATTCCTTGGCTCTTAATATGTCACTGCCCTGCTTTGGTTCATAGGCCTGACAAATGGCACCATGCCCTAGTTAGTGTCTGTCCAGTATGACTAACCACAGCAAAGGACGTCTGGGGTCTAGCCCTGTTTCTGTTACTTCTGGAGCCCTCTGCTTCCTTTCTTCTTTTCTTCCTTGTTGTCTTCCTTCCTTCCTTTCTTCTTTCCTTCTTTCTTTCCTTCCTTCTGCCTTCCTTCTTTTCTTTCTTCTTTCCTTCCTTCCTTCCTTTCTGTCTTATTTCCTTCCTTCCTTTCCTGAACCACTCAGTCCAATTGTGGCAGATAAAATGAACCGACTGTACTTCAGGTTTCAAATCATTCTAGAGAATTTCCAAGTAAAGGATAAGCTCTTTGAAGGCAGGAATCGTAGGGGTCTTTGTCATGGCTGGCTGACAATCTGCATCTTCAGAGGGAACATCCACATTGAGGATTCCCAGCCTTTGGTACAATGCCTGATACACTCTCCAATCTAAAAATATTGACCTTTTACTGTCTAGCTCCAGACTCCGGGATTTTCCCTGACTGTCCCTTGTGCCTGGGATAACTCTTGGTCTCCATCTCCATCTCCTGATTTCCCTGGCTTCCATCAAGTGCCAGCTGAAGTCCCACCTTCATTGAGCAGCCTCCCCCAATCCCCTTAATGCTGGTGATTGTCTCTGATCTAGCCTATCTAGAGCTAGTCTGTACACACTCATCTGCATCCAGTTTCCCCCATTAGACTGTGGGCTTCTTCAGGGAAGGAAGGGTTTTCTGTTTTGCCTTTCTTTGTCTCCCTAGCATGCAACTCAGTGCCTGGCATATAGTAGGTGCTTAGCCAAGTCTAGGGGGATCAGGAAGACTGGAGTTCAAAGACTGGAGTGACTGATTTGAGATCTTTCTGAAATGGCCACATTCCCAGGTGATCTGTGGCCAATATGGATTGATGTTGGAGGGCAGAGAGAGGATAAGAAGGAAGACCAAGGATAGAGATGTCATCAGGAAAGGGCGAACAAGGGAGCAGTGGCCACCATCTCACAAATGAGGGAAGAGCACTGATGTGGAGGGGACAGCATCAGCCTAGTCGCAGGGCGACCCTGGTGCTAAAGAAGAACAAGTGACCTTCCTATGGCAATGTAAATCATATACTTCTCTCTCTCTCTGAGCCCCAAAAACCTCAGGTGCTAGGCATCTGTATCTTCATTTTTGAGATGGAGAAACTGAGTCTCAAAGGTGTTCAGCAACTTGGCCCTGGGCACACAGCTAATAAGGATTCGGGACATGATTGGAAGTCCAGTCTTCCTGATTCCACGTCCTGACTCTAGCTGCAAAGTCTCACTGAGAGGATCAAATGGAGTAGCCCAAGGTGGTTTGTAAACCTCTACTATGTGACCTTCCCTCCTATGATATCCAGATGAGAGGAAGTAGGGGAGAGTGAGAAAAGCACTGCCCTAGTGTAGCCTACATTCAAACCCAGCACCAGGAGGGACATAATAAACATGCCAGTGTGCTCCACCCTGCTCCAGAGGCAAAGAATGATACAGTCACTGACTTCAAGGAGTTTGCAATCCTTTGGGTGGGAAAAACACATGCAGACATATACAAACACGTGCAGATTTAAAACAGACTCGTGAGCAGCTGGGAGAAGGCCATCAGGGGAGGTTCCTAAAGGAAATGGCCCTTGAGCTGCACTTTGAAGGAAGCCAGGAATTCTAAGAAGCAGATATAAAAAGGGTAGGCATTCTAACCATGGAAGACAACCAGTGCAAATCCATGGAGACAGGAAATGGGAGGCCATGCAGGTCAAAGGCAAGTAGGCTCCTCTGGCTGGCCACTGGGTCTCCTCCAAAGAGGCTAGAAGGTAGGTTGGGGCCAGACCGCTGAAGCAATTGCAAAAGTCCAGGTGAAAGGTGACCAGGGTGAAATAGAAAATGGCTCATGGTTCAGAATGATGGCGGACTACATTTATAGGCCAGAATCAAAGAGGAGAGGGGTGAGAAGACCTAGCACCGTGCCAAGAGAATTAGCAATCAATAAAATAACATAAGACAACAATGCGGGGCCACAATCCAGTCAGGCCATTGGCTTGTGCCCAGCACACCCTTGGAACCCCTTTCTAATGAAGCCCATGCCATTCCAGGGGCACAAACTCGGCCGAGGCTTCTCAAAGCATTGCATCTCCTGCTATTTTCCAAGCACGTTTATTGCCTTTGAAAGGATGGTTGTGTAGCTAAGCCCTCAGATATTAAGAAGGATAGATTTGTTGGATAATAAAAAGGATGCAATCGACTTCTAATCTAACTGCCTGGGTACGTGGCACCGAGTGCCTCTGATGTATAAATAGGAGAGGATAAAGGAAGAGGGGGGTGGGAGGATGCGGAGGGCAAGGACGGGGCATCGGCACAGAGAGAGCTGGAGACGGCTGCTTTTAACCACAACAAAAACCCCACCAACATCACTCATTTTTTTTTCATCCTGTTCCCTGGATACAGATTGACAGCCCTTTTAATATGAAATAAATCAGGCAGGATAAGGAATGTCTGCAAGAACATACGGATTGAGAGCTGATTGACAGCGCGCCTTGGAATACGCATTCTGTTTGTGCTCGGCTTTGTAGCCGCCAATGTGAAAGGACGTCAAGAGCTTTGAGAAGCCTGGTGTGTGTGTGTGTGTGTGTGTGTGTGTGTGTGTGTGTGTGTGTGTGTGTGTGTGCTTCACTGGAGCTCCTGACAGAAGCCGGATGGGAAGGATGAAGGAAAAGACAGGGGGGTCCTGGGAGGCCCAAATGATGCTCCAACTCTCCATCCCAACCCAACCCAGCCCAGCCTAGCTGTGTGGCTAGGAAAGCATTTCATTCAGACCCCCTATGGAGCTTCATCAAAGTCAGTACAGGGAAATCTTGTGAAGTAAAGGCGAAGCCCATGGAGACATTACTCTGGGGCATTAGATACTAGTCACTTTTTACCAGGCTTTGGCAAACCACTGGGGTGCTAATGAGACATGACACATTTAAAGGTGTGTGTCCACTCGATGCCACTGCTGAATACTTGTTACATTTACCCCAGCATGAGGCCAGCTTGGGGAATGCCACCAATTCCTTGGTTAGCTGTCTTCTTGGATTTCCTGTGCTGTCCAAGGTCGCCTGTTATCTTGCAAAGCCAACTCCATGACCAGCCGTTAGGTAGAAATGAAAACAAGCTTCAGAAACTCGCCTAGCAAGGGGTCTGCCCAGGAGAAGTAAACATACTGGTTTCAACAGCAGAAGGGAGATGAGATTCTTGAGCTGCTGCACAGAAAAATTAAGGAAAGTGAGCATCACCTCAACCCAAGAACCTACCACCTCCTATGGAAGTGGCTCTGAAATGAAATGTGCCTTTGACTCTACTGTCGAAAGATTAGATTCAGACTAGGAGCCATTTCAACTTACTAGGGCTTCAGGTGTCACCCTGACCCTGGGAATATGCCCAGTATTTGACCCTAAGATGGAGTAAATGCTATACAGTATAAACACCATCTAGGCAGAGCTAAACTAGAAACACATACACATAAACACACCTTGTATGCAATCTTTTGCCTAGGAAATCTGCTTAAGCTGCAAATCCCTCCAAAAGGGCAGAATTCTTAGCACATCTGTGTATAACAAACTTCCAGTGCATCTAAATTTTAAGATTGAATTATGTAAGAAAGGAGTTATGATGACCTAAGGTCATCCAGAGACTGCTAATGTCTGTCTGTCTGTCTCTCTCTCTGTTTCTGTCTTTCTCCACCTCCCTTCCTCCATCCCTCCATCATATTCTCCTATGAATCAAATGAAAGCGAGGCAATTTATAGTATATTCCATTGTGTTAGACTGCTAGAATGCTTTGAACCCAAGACCAAAAAAGCTACAGTGATACATTAGGCAGGGTTTCTCTAGGATTCTGGAGTAAAGTCTTCACATCTCCCTTCCCCTCCCATTTACTTACAAAATGGTGACAAAGATGGATGACCAGTCAAAAGAATTTGTTCTGTCTATCCACATGGGAAAAATCTAGTGGGTGAAAAATGCCTCTTGTCCAGATCATGGTCTACAGTTGGGTGGAGAGTCCACAAAGCTGGTCTGCTGTTGCCTATATTATGAACAGAGATCATGGAAGGATAATAATTTGGATTCAGAATTGGATAGGAGGAGGAGAGAGGTCTAGATTGCCTTTGGGAAATAGCATGTATATCCAATGGCCCTTGGCTGCTTCTCCCTGAAGTAAAGAGTCATCTTTTTTAACAGCAATGTTCTCACAGGGATGGGATGCGTCTATGAGTCATGGAATACCATCATTTCTAGAGTTTCAGGTCAACTAGAGGGTAATGGAGAAGTGCTTGGGGCTGTAACAGATTACCAATTGAGAAATGCACAGAAGAGGACCATAAAGGATGTCCTCAGAGAGAGTTATGGCCAGAAAAGACAATGGTCCTGTTATAGTATGAGAGCAAAGGACAAACAACACATAGCCCTCAGGATCTGTCGGTGTCTATTCCATGTCACCCCATAGCATAGGGTGAATCACCTGGTGAGGACAGGCAGCAACACAGGGGCAAGAATTGTGCAGAATAAGAATACTTGAATGAGTTATGAGTTTTGCTGTCAGAAAAAGAACCCGTGTTCATGAGATCAATGAGTATTTAAGGGAAAAGCCAATGAGCAATCAGGGGCTTCTGAGCTGGTCACCGTATCCCAGTTATAGCCTGTGTAGTCCTGATCTTTTATACTATGCATGTCCCCAAATTCCTATGTCCCACATACTTAGCTGTGAAGGGATTATTATATAATAAATATAACATCTATCATGTATATCATATGTTGCCTATGTTATATATCATGTATTATATATAATAAATGGTATATATCAAGTATTGGCTTTACTCAAAGTTAGACTTTTTTAAAAATTATTTTACAGATGTCTTCTGTTTATTATATAACCATAGCACTCCATGGATCCCTCTTTCTCCGTTGCCCAAGAGATAATCCATATGACAAATAGTGGAGTTTTGGTTTGGTGTTTTTAGGGAGGGGACAAAATCAGTATAACTAATTAATACATTGAGAAAGTCCAAAACTATGTGCAATTTCTGATGCCTTTGGGACTGCCCTGTCTACCAAGAGATAGGTTGGGGATCTAGTCTCCTACCTCTTCATTTTAATCTCATTCGGTATCTTTATCATTTTGATTGGGGGGTTCATTGTCTTTCTTTCTAAATAGGGGCTTTTTAAGGAACAGGAAGTGACCCAAAGAAATTAATTTCTAATGATGGAATTTCAGGTAACATAAAGGTGGGAAGGAGAGATACTTGGAGAAGGGGCTTAATCCAGTGCCACATTTCCTCCCAGAGCCAGGTACGTAATAATTCATGTTTCTAAAACGTGAAGGTTTCTAAAGCGTTTTCCCTCAACAACCTTAGGAGGTGAATGAATAAGTGAATGAATAAAATAGGCATTTGGTAAGCACTCTATATGCCAGACATTGATTTAGGAACTGGGGATGCAAATGCTAAAAGAAAAACGGTCCCTGCCTTCAAGGAACTTGTGTTTTTTTAAGGGAAATAACCCATGGTTATAAGGGAGTGGAGGCCAGTGTGTTCTGGCTTGGGAAGTAGAAGGGATGGTGAGCAGAGCCACTGGGAAATGATGAACACAGCCTTTCCAGGAATGATAGTGGAGCTATGATCACTGTTTCCAGATGGGAGGGAGAGAAGGGCGGCCTGGCATGGAGATGGCCACAGAGAAAGCCTTAATTTAAAATAGTAGCAGTATTTCCATTTTACAAAGGAGGAAAATGAGAAGAGTAAGTGAATTCACCATCATTCCAAGGATAGTAAATGTTAAGGCAGCATTCAAACCCAGGTCTTCTGGTATCTCTAAGTCCAGTATTTTGTCAGTCAATAGAAGCCTTGAGATAAAGCAAACGGTGGGTTAGAGGCTGGGAAACTTGCCCACCACATCAGACCCAATATTTTATTTGTTATAACACTCTGTATGTTCCTACCTACCTACCGGGAAGGAGTCAGGTAATCCCTAGGAACCCCACATAGAAATGAGGTTGTTCTAAGGGCTTGGGAGTTTATCATTTATCAGTTTATCATTATTGTGGTTATTATTATTAATAATAATAACAGCAGCTACCATTTATATGCCAGTCTAAGGCTTGCAAATTGCTCTACAATTATTATCTCATTTGGTCCCTACAACTATCCTGGGAGGTAGGTGGGTGCTATTATTATCCCCATCTTACAGAGGAGGAAATTGAGACAGAGGATTAAATGACTTACACAGGGTCACACAGCTGATGTCTGAGGCAGAATTTGAATTCCTATCTAACGCCCCATCTACTTCACCCCTAGCTGCTCCTCCCACAAGACATTCTCTTCCCCCTTCTCCTGTGGCTGTCCCACATTCTCAGAACATTTGCTCGCCCTCCCCACCTTCAACTAGAATCCCTAGTCTCCCTCAAGGCTCAAGTCCAGTCCTTCTCTCTTGAGTCCCCCTCCAGATCCTCCCAGTTAGCCCAGATTGATGTTTCATGTATTTCCATGCTCTGCCTTGTCTGCCTTGATGGAACGTGACTTCTTCTAGACCAGATTTCACTTTGGTCTTTGAGACCTTAGCTCCTACCAAGCATGGTGCCTGGCATATACATCAGATGCTTAAATGCTGGTTAATTGATTGATACACCCAAGCCTTGGCTCTAGCCGCTGAGAATGCAAACACGAAGACAAACTGCTTCCACCCTCAAGGAGCCTTCACTCTACTGGGGGAAACATGACTGTTCCCCTTTTTCTCAGAATGGGAAAACCCAAGTCCAGAGAAAATTGTCAACTTCTCTACACTCCCAGTCATTAGGAAGAAATTACTTTTGTTGCAATTAATCAACAGCCTAAGATTGCCAATAAGCCTCATGCTCATATTATGACACATGGTATCACAGGATCAGAATGTCGAGTAGAAAAAGGTCTGTTTTCAGTTGACCCTTCCTCAGTCAAATCAGCAGAATCAATTGGAAGTCAGGGGGTGTTTCGCCTGAATAAGGGTCAATCCCACTCATTGAAAGACGCAAGGAAACACATGGATTTTAAAAATTTCCTCGTGGCCGTTTCCCCCTAACAGAGAGCTTGGCTGAGAAAGAACCCTGATTCTATTTGAAACATACTGTTGCTAAGTCCTTATCTTGAGCCCTAGAATTCTAGGGTGCCTTCAAAGATCACCAGCTTTGGGGGA
This sequence comes from Pseudocheirus occidentalis, assembly GCA_028646575.1. Lineage (NCBI taxonomy): Eukaryota > Metazoa > Chordata > Mammalia > Diprotodontia > Pseudocheiridae > Pseudocheirus > Pseudocheirus occidentalis. The sequence continues at coordinate 13,008,048 of CM053597.1, read as the reverse complement.
TAGCTGCAATAAGGAGCTGAAACAATGCAGTAAGACAGAGGAGTGCAGCTGAGACAGAGGCAGGAGAGGAGGAAAAGCAGAAATCAGAATCACCACAGCGTGATTTAAGTATTAATTATAGAGATTTAAATATAGCGATTTCAAGATTACCAAGCCCTCTACAGATATCAATTCATTTGACCCTCACAACCATGGGAAGTAGGCATTATTATTATTATTATTAATTATCATTATTATTCCCATTTTGCCATTGAAAATAATGAGGCAGAGGGAGCCAAGATGGCGGCGTAGAAGCAGCAAGGTCCCGCAGCTCCCACACCGCCACCCTAAACACCCATAAAATATGAGCCCAGAGAAAGTCTAGGACTCTCAAACTCACAAAAATACAGAGAACACAGCTCTCGCTGAAGGCAGCTTGGCAGCAGGGGCTCATCGGGGCAGCCAGATCGGAGGCTGGAAGAGCCGGAAGCCGAGACAGCAGCCAGGCCCTGGCAGTGGGAAGGAGCTGAGCCGAGCCCCGCAGCCAGCTTGCAGCAGTTCTACAGCCTCCAGCACCTCCACATCTGCCAAGGCTTGAGGAATGGAAGGGAGAGGGGCAGCTCACACCGCAGTAGAGGAGAGACCCAGCCAGCCCAAAACTGGAGCTGAGGCCAGGCAAGACCTCAGGGTGGCCAGAAGGAGCAGTGAGTCTTCTTCAAAGAAAATCTAAAGCACAGGCCTAAGGGGATCTTTAAATCTTCAGACACTTTAGTGAAAGTGAAACTTTGAAAATTAATTGGGGGGGGGGGGGGTAAAGCAGTTCAGCCATTCTGCCCCCGGGGCAAAGAAGCAGTGGGGGAAGGGAACTGCTGGATCCACCTGCGGCCCCCACCAGGCTGCTTCAGAGCCCCTGGCCAGCAGACTCAGCAGGGGGCCTGAATAGATTGATCAGGGCTGAGTGCTCTTGCGTTGAGTGGCCTGGATCCGGATCATGGTCTTGGGTGGTGGTCCTGGGGTGCACTTTCAGCAAGTCAAAGCTGGGGGGACTTGCAACACCCCCCTAATAGCGTCGGCAGTTGGGAAAACCCCAGCGAT
>CM053597.1:12981038-13006474 GCA_028646575.1 Pseudocheirus occidentalis | reverse complement strand
GGGGAGGGGCTTTACAGTGGGATTGCTGTTTTAGGGTTGGGGCAGGGGAAAGATGGGGAGAAAATTTGTAATGCAAAAATGTAATGAAAATGAATAATGTAAACAAGAAAATATTTTTAAAAAAGAAGTCACAGAAAAAAAAGGAAAATAATGAGGTAGAAATAAGTAGAGTGAGTTGTCCTGTGACTGCCACAGTGAGGCAGTATCCGAGGCCAGCTTTGAACTTGAAACATCCTGATTCCAAGTCCCACATTCGATCTCCTGCACCACCGACCTTCCCCCAAAATATGCCACTATCTCTCAAAAATTTAGTCTTCTCCTCATATTCCTTTTTTTTTTTTAAGAATCTGACAATTTACCAATGAACAATAACTTTAAATTTAACCTCTTTCCCTGCCCTGGGTGGAAGCCAATAACAAAGAAGAAGAAGAAGGAATCAATTAAAGTATTTATTTCAGGTTGAATTATCTGTTCACAAATAAGGAGGAATGGAACCATCTTCTTGCCTTTAAAAAAAAATCAGAGTGTTGCAGAGTGGGCTGGGAATCAGGAGCCCTGGGGTTCAAATTCTAATTTCTCCATTAACTAGTTATGTGACCTCGATAGAGCCACCAACTTAATCTCTCTCTCTCTCTGGGCCTCAGATAGCTCCTCTGCCAAAAAGGACAAATGGACTAGAATCAGGGGTTCTGGGCTCTGTGAACTTGTTTTTAAAAGTATTTTGAGAACTGCGTTTCAATATATTTGCTCATTTGTAACCCTACATATTTGATTTTATGTACTTTAATACAGGATTCTGAGAAAATTGCCCAAGGGGCCTATGGCACAATAAAAGCTGAGAACTTCAGCTCTAATTTCATAACCCCAGTGAAATAAACTAAAGTTGGTCTCCTCCTCCCTCCATCTCCTCCCACTTCACCTCCAATAAGCAGAAGACACTGAACAAACCAAATCCAATCCCCAAATGAAGAGCAAACAGTCCCCTCCCCTAAGGAATCTGAGGCCACCCCCAGGCCAGCTTCTGTTAGAAAAGGGCTGAGGAGCTAGCAAACTCACTCTGGTGAAAGTCCCATGCTGGGGGAGGATTATTTCAGAACTTCCTAATTAGAACAATAGCTATTCTTGTATTTTCATCAACTTGTAATTACTCCTATGTGGCTTATTCTCAGAAATTTTGCATCCCAGCATGTTTCTGTGGGTGCCTGCTTTGGGGAATACAAACTAATTTTAATATAGGCCTAAGCAGAATGGAACCAAGAACATAAATCTGCTGCCTAAAAAAAAAAACAGTATATGTTTGAACCTCTAAGGTCAGTCTCCTGATGCTTCCTCGTGGCAGGGAAGGGACCTGAATTGTTGGGGATGGGGCATGAGCTCCACAGCAGATTCCGCTGAGTTGGTACAGTTCCAGGCACTATCCTGACCACAGCCTGCTTCTGCTTTCCAAGGAGCAGCAAGGTAAAGACAGAAAAGTTTATTGCTAATTGTCTGACCACTTTTTGATGGATCCCTTGACTATAAAATCAAGAAAACTACAAAACTGTCCTCATTCTGGAGCTTTGTTCTTCCAAGTCTGAAGTTCTGGTGACAGAGTAGCAGAAATGGAGCAGAGCGTGCTAAGACTCCCAAGGGTTTTAGATGACTTACGAACATTAACTTTGTTGCTTAATGCTCTGAAGATGAGATCTTTGAACCAATGACCAACCAACAGAGAAAGTCCTGGAGAAAATAAATCTTAACAATTTTGACATTCTTACTCTTCAAAGACAAAAGGAAGTTGTAGTTTAATGAAGAACAGCTCACTGATTCTTCCTATGGAGACCAAGAAAGGAGTTTTTTTCTCATGGATCCCAAGGCAATAAGAAACACTGTATCACAGTACCATATTGCAATGCTCATGATAAGAATTTGTGAGAAGAGCAGCAAGAAGGTAACTGTAGTGTATGTGTCAATATGTGGTGCAGAAGATGAGCATGTAGAGAAATTGTATTAAGAATTCAATAAGACCCTCTAAATTTAATCAGTGCATACCTGATGACATTAAAATATTGGTGTGTATAGGAGAGGATACTGAGAAATATGTTGGAAAACATGGTTCAGGCGTGAGAAGCAAGATAAGTTAAGCACTTGTGGACTGCTATAGACTAGAGTATGCCGCTTTTGAGAAGAAAGTCCCTGGACATGATGAACAACAAATAACAGTGCAGAAATTGAAACTGATTACACTTCACCAGACAGATTACTGATATAAACACCATTTCTGAATCAACTGTGTAAAGTCAGACTATTAATTTGTTAATGGTAAATCAATATTATAATAACACAAACAAGGAGATGTAGTATATAACTGAGGTAACTCCAGCCTAACCTTTTTTAAAGAAGTTGTTGACTCCCCCAAATGGAAACTGGATAAAAGAAGAGATATGGACACAGTATCCCATTTTCTAAGAAAATTTAACCAATGTAAATCAATTGCTACAAAAAGGAGTCCAAAGGAGCCTCGTAGCCACCTTTTTCAACAAACTATTGATCTTCAAGTGGGAGATGTGAAAGCCAAGTTCAAGCTGAGATTAAACTATAGACTCATTTGTAAAATCTTACAGAGCATGGTTGTAGGTTATGAGTAACATCATCCCATAAAACAAGGAGAAACATTTGGGGAAGACAATTTTTCCAAAGCTTTGCCAAGACACTCAATCAAGAAAAATCATCCTTTAGGGATTTAAGAAAGAAACCATAAGAATGATGAAAAATTGAGTCCACTACTACCAATTTGGATTTTAATGCTATGATGCCTTATGGCATGCATAAGGAAAAAGACATAATACTGAAGAGATGAACAGGATTAGACCAAACTCACACAAAACAGGAATATGTACTAATTCTGAAGGCTTCAAGGGCTTGGGTCTCCAGGTGTCTGGAAAGCAAAATGACACCAAATGCTTGGAATAAATGGCAGACTTCATTATTACCCTCCTCCAAATGTCAGTAAGTGCAAACTGCAATGCCTACTTTGTCATCTCTAAAGAATGTTTATAAGAATAATTCACAAATGCTCTGAGGGTATGCTTAATAAAGAGAAGCATGAGAAGGTAAACACATGAGAAGGTAAAAGGCAGGCATTTCCAAGAGAGATTCATCAGCTGACCATTTCATTATAGTCAAGCAAGTTACTGGAAGATGCAGCAGATACAAGGTCCCATTACATTTATTGTTTGCTGCTGATAATAAAGCATTTGACTTGGTAGAACAAAATATTGCCTCAAAGCCTCTGTTTCATCATGACCCTCTTATAAACTATATATACTAAATATATATAAACATATATTTATTTAATATATTTAATTTATTTAATTTTTATATTATATATAAATATATAAATGTATTTAATATAAATATAAAATATATATAAGTATATAAATAAAATATAAATATATATATAAACTATATAAACCAAAATTATAAAAGATTCTTTGAAGATGTAACAACAAAAATAACTTTTCTTGACAGCTGATTAATAATAATGAAGACACCAAACAGAACCATGTGCATACCCAAGACATTTACCACCATGTTAAAGAAGATCAAGGACAGGGGGCTTTTCTATAGATGGTAACATTCCTCCAGATTTCACTGCTTATAGGCAATATCTAATTGATCGCACCAAGCCTCAAGCATCACTGAGCATTCTCAATGAGATTCACAGTTAATCAAAAGACTTTGGCTTAGCCATCCACACAGGAAGAAACAAGTGGATGAAGAATACCTAGTGTCCAGAATGTGATATGCATTTGTATGGACAATCTTATAGCTGTTCCATCAGTACATATATCTTGGCCAAATATCATGGAACCACAAAATTCTGAGCCTGTAACTGAGCAGGAGGAAAAGAACAAGCAGGAGTCCCTTAAAGAAATTATGGGGTACATTTTAATTTTTTTATTTTGGTTTTTCAATTAACGATCATTTATTTTCTCTTCCTTTCACTCCCCTCCCCATTAAAAAAAAGAGGGAAGGAAAAAAGACTTTGTAACAAATATGCAGATTTAAGAAAAACAAATTCTCATATTTATCCATTTATGCATATTCTTCATTTTGAGCACCTCACCTCTCTCTCAGGAGGTGGCTAGCATGTCTCATCATTGGTTGAATGGAATGGGGGTTGGCCATTGTGATCCAAGTAGAGTGCTTCTAATAAACCCCAGACCTTTCCCTGAACTGAAACACTGTCTTCTTAACAACAACTTTTCCCAGAGATGTTGTGTGAGACGTAGAAGGCTACTGTCTCTTGAGAATTAATCACCCAAAAGAGCAAAGAAGAGGCATTACGGCAGCAACAATCAATCAAGAATTGTGCAGAAGAAGCAATGAAAAGGATTTCAGCAGAGAAATGCCTGAATGGAATGTAGAGTGGTCTGGTCATGGAACAGGAGGAAGGGACAACAACTAGACAGTCCAACTAGACACCCTCACAACATCAAGTACCCCCCCAACACCATGTCAGATTTATAGGAGAACATGGAAAAGATTAGCACAGGATGAAAAGGTATTTTGGAATTATGGTACTATGAAATCCATCCAAAGACAGAAGCCCATCATTCAAGCCCTACCTTGTATCACTACATTACCTGTCAGGGACACCAGGGAGCATGGTAGAAAAAAGCCTGGCAACTGATTTATGTTGGTTAAACTTTCTTAGAAAATGGGATACAGTCCAAAGCCACCTACTCCCTGTGTGAAATCAGACAAATCACTTAACCCTTCTGAGACTCAGTATCTTTGATTGTAAAAGGATTTTAATCTAGGATAAAAGGCAGAAAGATGGCAAAGTGGATGGGCCGCTGGACCTGGAGTCAGGAAGACCTGAGTTCAAATCCAGCCTCAGACACTTAATAGCTGCGACATCCTAGGTGAGCCTCTTTACTGCCATTTGCCTCAGTTTTCTCATCTGTAAAATGGGGATAATAGTAGATGCATCCCAAGCTGTTGTGCTCGGTTGAGATAACATTTGTAAAGTGCTTTGCAAATGCATCATATAAATGCTAGCAGTTATTATTGTTATATAATTATATGTGTTGAGCCTCAAGTACTTTCCAGTTGTATGCAAAGTCAGGCCAACTCTGTCTGCCTCATTTCCTCATTCATACAATGGGGATGATGATAGCACTTACCTTCCAAAGTTGCTGTGAGGATAAAATGAGATTGTGTATAAAATTGTGTGTGTATGAGTACATAATATAATTTTATACAATTATATAGATTATATATATAATCATCCAACATTAAGGGAAAAGCAGTGTCAGTTGCTACATTAAAGCACCTCAAAACAGTGCTGGGGGATGGAGGCTATGACTATCCCCATTTTGCAGATGAGGAAATGGAAGCCCGTAAAGGAAGGCGACTTGTCCAAGGCCACACAGATAACAGGTAGGAGAAACAGAGTTTGAACCCAGGTTCTGCTCTAAGATGCACCCCCCCCCTCCTTCTACACGGTGCTGGGTCTCTCCAAGACCTCCAGGGAATCCCCACCACCACCACCACTGGGCATCCCAACCTGCTTTGGGAATTTTTCTTAAAATGAAGCCCCTAGTCTGTGTTTGTTCTGCTCAGGCAGGCGTCTGCATCCGCCCAGGATGTGATGGAAAGGTTTCTCTGGAGGGTGTAGACAGGTCCTTTCCCACACAGACTCTAATGCTACGGCTTCCTCTCACTTGTCTCTTCCTCCCACCCTGGTCGCTGCCTTCCCTCAGGTAAAGACCTCCTATGCCCACGCAGAGCGGGGCCGCAGCAGCTGCTTCGGCCCAGGGCCGAGTCTCAGCACTGTCACTAAGGCTCTTAAAGGGATTCCGGCCCAAGGTCACTCCAACCCAGTTCTTCCTCGCTCTTTGTTCCCCAAAGAGCGATCATTCTGGGTTGTGACTCCCTTGCCTGGCGTAGAAAGATACAGGCACTCCCAGCTTGTGGCCAGAAGGCAGCTTCGGGAAACCTAGTGGAACCCAACCTCTGCCAGAGGTTTTAAAAGACAGAGCCCCCCGGAGGGCTTTGTCAGTCTGCTGACTCAAACCCAGTCCATCTCCGAGGCGGAAATATGATCCAGTTGGGGCCCAGGCATGATTTAATAGCATCCAAGGACTACAGGGCACACTTCTTAAAGAAACCATTGTAAATTAGTGGGGGCTAATTCTGCCGGTGGATGGAGGACAGGGTCTGTTCCCAAGTACACGAGCCCTGCTTGTAGCTAATAATTGTTATATCTTCTCTGAAATTTACTACCGATGTCTCAATTTTAACAATTTAAATAACAAGCTTAACCAAGCGGAACGAGGCCCAGGCAGGCGGGCTCCCTTGATGAAAGCGGGACAATTCTCCTGTCTGAGCACATTTTCGCTCTGACATGCACAGTGACACGCAAAGATGAAATCTGGTTAAAGCCGCAGCGCGAGCCGCGCCGAGGGCCGACGTGACAGCTTCTTAGGCTTCGCCAAACAATTTCCAGTGAGGGTACGCAGATTCTTGTTAACTTTACTTAAGAAGACTGATTCGAGACGGTATGAATGAATACGAACGTCAGAAAAGAACTCGGGAAGGGACCTGGAGGCTGCGAAGTGCTGGGGCCTCGGGGAGGCCAAGGGGCTGCCGCTGCTCGTTTCTAATGGGCTTGACCGCAATCTTTAGGCCTGCTTACATCACTTGGTTCAGAAACTAGATCGATCTCGTTCATGGTCAAAGTAGTAATGAATAAAGAGCATCCTGGTTTTGCCCAAGATTGAATTTTCCAGAGTAGTGGTCCGGGAGTGCTCAGAGGCACCGCACGTTAGAGTTGGGTTCAAGGTGCTTTCTAGGTCATCCAGTCTGATCCCGGGATTGGACAGCTGGGGAGACTGAGGCCAGAGGTGAGTGACCAGCCCAGGGTCTGAGAGTAGCTAAGGCCAGGCAGGAGTAACCACTGAACCCCGTGTCTCATGCTCTCTGCCAGAATCTACTAGCTTTCCAATTGCATTGCTGCCCATGCCTCCTATGGACAAAATATAGTGGCTCTTTTTGTGGGGATGAAGAACTAGAAATGGAGGTGGGACAAGTAGCCATCAATTGGGGAATAGAAGCAAGAGACAAACAAGCTTAGGAGTCTGAAGAGTGTACAAATTTCTGTGACTAAAAGGATGGGGATGGTGCCCTTAGCAGAAGTCAGTGAGATAACCCTGACTGACCACAGAATTCCTGAGGACTAATCAAAGGTGACTAAAAAACAAGAAATCTGCCTTCTCTCAACATCTTCCTGGCCCACCGAGTTTCTTTCTAGAATCCTAGGCAGAGCTGGACTCAGATCTCCCCTCCCTATTTCAAAGGGGCTCCTGCCCAGGAAGAACTTTGCAAGCCTTCAGACACTGAAGAAATGTCAACCCTGGTGATTATTATGTCTTCATCTGCCCCAGACTGTAAGTCATACAATAGTCTTGAAAATTATACCCATTTTGCCTCTCTACATGTTGTTGATACAGAATTATGTTCTGTGTCTCCCATTAGAGTCTGAGCTCCTTGAGAGCAGGGCCTGTCCTTTGTCTCTCTTTGCCTTCCCAGCACTAAGCACAGCATCTGGGGCATAGTAGGCCCTTAATCAATGCTTATTAACTGACTGACTTACTACCTAGGAGACCTTGGACAGATTACTGACCCCAGATGCAGGCTCTTCCTACCATGCTGAGGCTGCCTCACAAAGCAGCCTGGTGTCTGGGATAATTGGAATAATTAGGAATCGACTGGCCAGAGTTCAATTTCTTACAAATTTGTCATCAAAATGTCAAAAATCTCAGTATTCTTAGAAGGGTTTTGAGCAGCCCATTCAAGGAAAAAGAGCCGGGAGGCAAACTTCTCTAAGATGCAAGGGGTTTGGGTAGTCCTGGGGCAGAAGGGTTACAACATCAATGCCATCCAGATGAATCATAGAAATAGAACTGTTGGCTCCAATGGAGCAGCCACTCTGAGGAGGGGTGCTATCCCAGAGGAAGGAAGGAGGGGCATTGCCTGTGGAAGGCTGAGACACTGACACTCGCTCTGAAATATTTCTTCATTTCTGCTTTTACAATCTGCAAATCTCCCCTACTGTCCCTTCCTATAAAATGAATTGCATCTTTCAGATGCAATATGATTCTGGAAATGGAGTTGAGTGTTAGACTGGCAGTCACTTTACTCTGCACAGCCCTACAAGAAATGAAAACCTGAAGACAAGAGGTTGTTTAAACTTGTGTGAAAATCATGGAAGTTTTCAGGAAATGAAAAATTCCAGTGCAGGCTCACAAGGCAAATAAAAGTGAGAAATTAAACAACTTGGTAAATAAAGGGATCATTGGCCTGGGATGTATGCATGCCCACTGAAGACCTATTGGAAACTTTCCACATTGAGGGAAATGAAGAGCATCCAGACACTTGGTTCCCAGACTAGATTGGGTGGTTTCAAAAAGTGCAGCAAATGGGGTTTATTAGTCATTTTGCATCCACTAGTCCAGGACTATGTAGTTGTGGGTTGGAATTGAGGCCAGAAGAGATGAACCATCCATTACAGTTCTCATTAAGTACATAATGGCTACCTAGTTTGGAGCATAAAGGCGTTCCAAGCACAGGCCCCCGGTGAAGAGGGTGAGAAAGTTAGGCACCCTCGTGTTTACTACCTCCAAGTTCCATCATTATTCACCAAATAAGCATAATTGCTCCATGTTTAAGAGGTGCTGGAAACAGCTAATTGCCTAATGGTTGGGAGCAATGAGGTGTGAGGCACATTTGGTGGGGAAAAAAAGTAATAGCCACAAGTTTATTAACATTGAAAATTAAAATAAGCCATAGTCCTGGCCAGGCAGCCCTAGATGGAGCCAATCCCATTATCCCCTAATAAGAGCATGGGGCTTGATTGGATGCCCCCTGCGAAGAAGAGAGGGCTGGATAAAGGTCACCGCTCTAGCTGCTTGGGTAACATCTCATGATCACAAAGAAAGTCCTGATATTTGTCCCCACACTACAAAATCCATTCAAGCCATGTAATGGGGCGACATTGTGAAAAGAGCAGTAGCTCCGGAGTCTAAGGGGCTGGGTTCAAACCCCCCTTCTGGTGCTTACTTTCTGTATGACCTTGGGTCTCCACAGGTCTCAGTTTCCTCATCTGTAAAATTTGGGACTGGATTAGATGGCTTCTGAGGTCCCTTTTCAACTCTCTGCCCCTAAGATGGTTTCTGAAGAGCTGTGGAAAGGGGAAGCTTTGCTCCAGGAGGAATTTCATATCTCTCTGGTCTGGGTCATGTTTTCGGAATTATGAGATGTGACTCAGGCACCAAAATCTCTGCCAGAATGTTGGCTGCTGCCCACATCCAGAGGAAACCTCTAGCAAATGTGTGTTCAGTCTTGGGGATCAAGGGACTTCGCAGCACTTTTCACCTACGAAGTGAAATAACCAGCATTATCTACCTGCCAGTCACATACTTAGCAAGGCGTTAGGTACTATGGGGAATGCTGAATTGAAGATGTGATGCCTGCCCTCCAAGAGTTTCCTGTCTGATTGGGGAGGCAAAATTTCCACACATGTGATGATCAAAGAACCATAAAGTGTTGAACTGTATGCAAATATCATGAAAGGAAAATCTAAACTAAAGACTAAGGGAAAATTCTATCAATGAAGAAGAAAGATGCCTTACAGAGAGGTTTCACTTCCCACCCAGCAAATGGGTAAAGCCAATAAAAGGTGGAAATGCTGGCATGTCTGTGGGAAGATAGGCATGCTGATAAACAGATAGTGGAGCAGTGGAAAGAGAGCAATCAATGAACAAGCATTTATTAAGTGCTTACTGCATACCAGGTACTATGAGAAGCACGGAACATAGAAAGGGAAGGGAATTAACAGCTGGGAGGACAATGAAAGGCTTCCTGCAGAAGGTAGAATTTGAACCAAGTCATGAAGCAACCAAGAAAAGTAAGAGGTAAAGGTCAGTGTGTGAACAAGCATTTATTGACCCTTTAATATGGACAGCATTCCAGAAATGAGGTACATACCCTACAAAGTCCCAGGGATGGGAGATGGGAATGTCATATGTGAGGAACAGCAAGAGATCCAATGTAGCCAGATTGTAGAGAGTAGAGAAGGGAATTGAGTAAACAAAGACTAGAGAGGTAGGAAGAAACCAGGGTGGGGAGAATTTACATTTCAGAGGATTTTAATAGGGAGCCACTAGAGTTTATCAAGGCTGACCTGAGTGACAGGAATATAATTTTGATGGCTAAAAGGAATATGAATTAGAGTGGGACAGGTCTTGTGGCAAGGAGACTAATTAGAAGGTTATTGCAATGAAGCATATGAAAGATAACTAGACCCTGAACTAGGTTAGTAGCTACTTGAACAGAGAAAGTGGGATGTACAGGAGACATGGTGAAGGGAGAAACAAAAAGAATTGTCAATAGACTCGATATATGAGGTGAGATCCAGGGAGGAGTCCAGGCTGACACCAAGGCTCCAAGCCTGGGGAACAAGGGGAGAGTGGTGACATCATCTTAGAAAATGACTTAGAAAATGACTTTGACCTGGCAATACCACAACTGGATGTTTGCACCAAGAAGGTCAAAGTCAGGGAGAAAGGTCTATATACATCAAAATATTAATTGCAGAGTTTTTTGAGAAAGCTAAAACTAGGAATAAATTATGTCTATCAATTGGGGAATAGCTGAACAAATTGTGGAATATGAGGGTAATGTACTACTGTTGTGCTATAAGAAATGATGAATAGGAAAAATTCAGAGAAACTCAGGAAGAGTTGTATGATCTGATGCAGAGCAATGTAAATAGAACCTAGAAAGCAGTATATACAATGATCACAATTATATAAAGGAAATCAATGCAGGAAAATTCTCAGAATTGAGATCAATGCATTGCCCAATCTTAACTCCAGAAGATGGACTATCATGAGATCGTTGATTGAAAGCTGGAAGGAACCATCAGGGTCATCTAGTTCAACCATCCCCATTTTCCAGATGAGGAAACTGGGACTTGGTGCAAGGAAGCGACTTACTTAAGGTTGTCTGGATGATAAATGGTAGAGCTGACACTGGGGCCCTGGTCTATTTGTTCCAATCCAGTGCTCTTGCTGCTTTATCAGTTAAAAGTCACGATAACCAAGGACAAAGCTGTAACTAACACGGCACCAACATACAAGGGGTGAATCCTTCCTTGCTACCACTATCACAACATGTCTCCCATTCCCTGAAGTCGAAAGTCCCTAGTCACACATATATCCCCACCACTAGCTTCTCAGGGTCCTGACCTTGTGCTTCCCCTCTTCTGGGTCTTATCCTCCTCCCAAACTACCATGGGGGCAAAGATCAGGCTTTCCTACTCTCTCAGCATTACTGTCTTCACAAATTATGTCCGGGGTTGTCACACTCCATAATTACTTTTGCCTGGGGTGAAATATTCCTAGTTACCATCATTATGTCAATTACAGATTATACATCATCATCAAACACATTTATTAAGCGCCTACTGTGTACAAGCACTGCTAAGTACTTTTAAAATGTCTCTTCATTTGACCCTCACAACAACCCTAGGAGGTAAGTGCCACTATTATCCACATTTTTATAGATGGGGAAACTGAAAGAGACATTAGGTAAAATGACTTGCCCAGAGTCACACAGCTAAGGAGTATCTGGGGTGGGATTTGAATTCTGATTGTTTTTTGTCTTTTTTTTGAGGGAGGAAAGAAGGGCACTTGGGGTTCTCTATTCACTGCACCATATAGCTGTCCCAAAATTCTGATCTTCTTGATTCCAAGTCCAACAGCTTCAAGTGAGCTGCATCCCACACCCCTTTCAGGGCTACCCAGCCAGTGCCATACAGTAGTAGAACAGCCACATGGTATCTAAATCTAGGTACACTGGCCAGGTAATTTTTCCTTCTCCTCTTCCACTCTTGTAACCCCACATAGGTATATGCCACCCCTCAGTACCTCTCTGTGCACTTATAACAATAATCTCCCCAACGCTGCATTCAGAACAGTTATCTCACAAATCTGTGGTATGTCATAAGATAAGAGGTAGTCCTTGTTGGAAAACCTTGGTCTGGGAGTCATATGAAACAACAGTCATTGGATAAATATTTGGACACACTAAACTGCTGAACATGTAGGATGTGAAATATACAGGTGACCCTCCACTTCTTGATCCATATAGCTATTGGCATCAATCCTGTAACTGAAAAGCATTTTTACAGTAACTCTCCATTACTCAGCCTTGTATCGATTGGGGCTCATCTGTAAGAGCTTCAATCAGGAGACTAGGCAGGCTGGGTCCACACTGAACAAAGACGTGTGGAAAGTTGATAATTCTCTCACAAGTTCCAGTAATCGTAACAAGAATTGCAGATTGACTGCTTACATTCATGTTTTCGAGGTGGGGGGGGGGGAGGAGAGTTCCAGTCCTTTATACACCTGTGAACTTTCCACATCACAGTGAACAGTAAAGGAGAGGGCTTACCTTACCTTCTTACCTTGTTCCAACGACCTGTCCTTCTTTACCTCTGAAACCAACTATATTACTTATATCTAAACATATAAAAATAATAGCATTTACATAATGTTTTAAGGTTTGCAGAATGCTTTACATCATCTCACTTGATCCTAATAATAACCTTTTAAATTAGGTGTTATTACTCTCCCTTGTTTTACTGATGAGAAAACTGAGGCAGAAAACAATTAAGTTGCTTGTCCAGGGTCACATAGCTAGTGTCTGAGACAGGATTAGAACTCAGGTCTTCCTAACTCCATGCTCTAGCCACCTTGCCTTTATTCATGAATACAAAGTAGAATGGGTTGGAAATCAAAGAATCTGAATTCAAATCCTCCTTCCATATGATTGGGGCAAGTCATCTCCCCTCTCTGGAGCTCTCTGGATAGCCTCATCTTTAAAATGGGAGTATTAGACTAGATGGTCTTGAAGGACCCTTCTAGCTCTATGGTCATAATCAATCAATTGAGAGATCTTTATTAAACACCTGCTTTGTGTTAGGCTTGGTTGTTATCTTTTGTTCTGGAAAAGGCTCAAAATGGCACTGCTATGTTACAGTCAAATTTCAGTGTGTCCAGCTGTGGCTGGACCAATACTAGTTTGAAATACTCTATCACAGGTTGGACACAAATAGTCCATATGAATATTTAGAGTAGAGAGGTGTCTATATTTGCACACCTCATGTTTCTTTTGAGCTATTCCAATTCTGCTTTGCTCATAGAGCACAGCACTTTCTCTGATGTGGGCATGCTATGCTGTTCAATCCTGTGCCAGTTTCTCCCATGTCACACAATCAATTCTTAGGTTCTTAAGAGAGACCTTGAGAGTGCTAGGTACTGGGGAGAGAACAGGAGAAGAGACTAGAGGAAAGAAGAGGAGGAAAGAGGAGTTATTTCCTCTCTCTGGACTTTGGCTTTCCCTTCTGTAAAATGAAGAAACGGGGTGGTGAATCTGATGTTCTCCAGGGTCTTGAGGTGCTTACTAATTAATCCAAAGAGAACAAGTTATCTAAAAGGGTCACATCCCCTCTTGCTCACTCTACTTTGGGCTTTGTGAGGCAGTAATCAGCCTCTGAAAGCTCACAGGTGAACCCCAGGCAAAGTGATCTAAACAGGCTTTGGTTATTTCTTACCAGCAGCCTCTGGTGGAAGGACATGAGGAATGATCACTAGTGTGACTGTTCCCAAAGCCTCATCAGTGTAGGTCAGGACCGAGGGTGAGAAGGTGGCCTTGACTAAAAAGGAGAACTCAGGTTCCTTAACTTCATGGAAGGACCTGCATCATCCACATTGGCTTCTTAACACAAACCTGGAAATTGACTTGAAGGTGAAGGGTGAAATATGGTCGTTATTTTCTCAACTACATGTTTCTTGTGAATCAAAAGTAATTCTGTGACTAGTACTGTTGACTGTAACAGTATCAAATAAATAATAGTGAAAATCAATTCCAAGTTTGAGGCCAGAGAACAAAAATTCCATTAACTTGTGTGGTAGAAGGGCTCTGGGAAGCATTGGCTTTTGTGCTGTCCATGGTAGGATAAGGACACACATGCCTGGCTCAGTAGTCATTCAATAATCAGCCCCTATGTCACCTCCCATTCACTCAGACGAGATAGCTAAATCCATAGCAAGATGGACTGTTTTAAGGGGCTTCTCTAAAACCCAAAAATCTAAAATGACAAAGGATAGGATGACTCCTAGCAACCAAAGGAGAAACTGCTGGCTAACTGGTATAAGACCCAGAGGACAGGATATCTTCTCCAACAGACAAGTCTAGCAATGACCTGACCTCATTGTAACAGGAACATTTGCCCCTGACCAGTTCTGAATATGCGTACTGGGGAGTCAGAAAGAAGCTAGGGGTGGGAAGCCCACTTTAGATTCCTGGTTTATGTCAACTGCCACATTCAGGAACTGTCCAACATTTTTCTCTTCCTGCTAGATGAGCAAGAACCTCCTCTGTGCCATTCTGGAATGGCCTTTCTGCCATTATGGGACAGGGTTACAGAGTCACTTTTGAAAGACTGAGAGAATGTCAGCAGAACTGAAGGGGGAGAAGTAAAGACCCATTCAGGAAAGCTGCCCAGGGTTCTGAACAGCTGGGCAGAAATGTTTCTTTTCTCCTCCCTAATAACCCCGACAAAAGTAGGAGCCCTGAAGATCAAAGTTTCTTTTTTCATCTCTCTCTCTCTCTCTCTCTCTCTCTCTGTCTCTCTCTCTCTCTGTCTCTCTCTCTCTGTCTCTCTCTGTCTCTGTCTCTGTCTCTCTCTGTCTCTCTCTCTCTCTGTCTCTCTCTCTCACACACACACACGCACATGCACACACACACCACAATAAATTGATCATTCAACAAGCACTTATTTCTCTTTCAGGGAATCCTGACAATCCCTGACCTCAGGGAGCTTATATTACACTGTGGTGCTGTTTCTTCAGCTGCAGTTTTATAAAGATGCCAATGCAAGGGGGTAGAGGTGCTCTCAGATCACCATAGTGGGCCCTGAAGGATGCAGCTCCTCATTTGACTCCAGTCTAACTCTGTGGAATTAATGTTTGCATCTGCACTCAGAAGTTTCTCTCTCTCTCTGTCTCTCTCTCTCTCTCTCTTTCTCTCTCTCTCTCTCTCTCTCTCTCTCTCTCTCTGTCTCTGTCTCTCTGTCTCTCTGTCTCTCTGTCTCTCTCTCTCTCTGTCTCTCTGTCTCTGTCTCTGTCTCTCTCTCTCTCTCTCTCTCTCTCTCTCTCTCTCTCTCTCTCTCTTTCTCTCTTTCCCCACTCAACTCACAATGTCCATTTGTCCTTTCTTGGAGGGAGAACATTCACTCGGAGCTACTCCCAGACCTCAGAATGTCAGCATTGGAAGTCACTTCAGTAAAATCAAATTACCAATGAGCAGTGATCTAGTGTTTGCTTTAAAATCTTCAGGGAGGGGGAACCCCCTCCCTAAGCATCTATCCCATCTCACTTGGGAATAGCTCCACCTGGTACAAAAGTTTTCTTGACGCAGTGCCTTGATTTACCTCTTCACATTTTCAAACTTGGGCTGCCAGTTGTGCATGTTAAAGCCAAGCAGAATATGTCTTCCTGATGATAGCCCTCCAAATACTTGAAGAAGGTTAACATGACCCTCTGAGGCTTATCTTCTCCAGCCTCAATATTCCCAGTTACTTTAACCTATGCTTATAAAGCATACTCCCAAGTTCTCTCACTATCCTAAGACACCTTTCCCCCAGGATTCCCTTGGTTATCAACCAATCAATCAATAACCATTTCTTAAGCACCTACTATGTGCCAGGTACTGTGATAGGCACTGGGATACAAAGAATAAAGACACTCCTACTTGCAGTGAGCTTCCTTTATATCATTAGATTCCCAGTGAGGTCCCCAGAATTAGACAGCTCCTACAGGTTTGGTGTGAGCAGGCATGCCTCCTCATTCAGCCAACCAGCCTACTAGCTTTTCTTGGACAGCAAAATGGCATCTCTGAGCATGGTGATTGCCTTTATTTCATCTTTGCATCTCTAGAGTATTGCACAGGATTTTTTGAACCAGACTTGTGATTGCATTAATGTAGAGAGATTTCTACCCAGGTAGATTGGAACCTTCTCTCCAAGGTTCTCAAGGAGATCTCTTCCAGCCTCAGGGAGTGTGGCCCAGGCACTGAGAGATTAAATTATTCACCTGGAGTCAAACAGTCACTCTCTTGCAGGGGTCGGACTGGAACCAAGGATTTCCTACTTTAAGACCTGCTCTCTATCAACTGAGTCCCACTTCTTCCTCTTCATATAGCATAGACTTTATAAATCTTTGTCCATCCCTCTGAGGTTACCTTCTAATTATGCTGTATGCATCTTGTATGTGCATGGTTATTTGCCCTATTCAGACATGAGCTCCATGAGGGTGGAAAGTATGTTTTGTCTTTCTTTGTCTCCCCAATGCTCAGTACAGTCCCTAGTATAGAGCCAGCAATTAATATATGCTTCTTAATGTAAAAAACAATTCTTGTTGTACTGGATTGGAATGGCTCCAACATGGTATTGTTGACTCATATGGAACTTGCAGGCCACTACAACTGTAAAATCAATTTCAGACAAATGTCTTGACTCTCAGGTCATATTCCAGCTACTCTGCACCCAAATCTGGGACTAATGGTACCTCAAAGGAAGCTCTCCTCTCCTGTTTCCCTTTTCATTCTAGAAGACTGCTAGTCTTTCTATATTTGACTTTCCTCAGAACACTGCTTGTCACATGTTTTCACTCGATACATTCATCACCAAGGTCAAAGGGTGAATATTGTGATCTATTATGCTTAGAGGAATCTAATGAAAAGCCACATAATTATCCAATTTAAGGAGAAGCATGTAAAAAAGAAGGGGGGAGCATTCAGCATCATTTAAATTGTTTTGTTTCCCTGAAGCAAAATTCTGCCTCTGATTGACAGCTCCTAATGATGATTCTTATTGATATGGTGATGTTAATTGTGGAGAGATATTTAATAAGTCCCATATTCTGGAGGTAAATGCATGCTTTTAACCTACACCTGAACCTGATTTTTGATGCAGTGTAGGGATGAAGAACAGCTACAGATAAGTGAACACAAGTGGATTCTCAGTCTTGTGTGGCAGAATGGAAATTGGAATCTTCAAAGTCTATTAGGAGAACAATTCTGCTGTTGTTCCCACTTTTATAAATTATACAGGAGGAGGATGGTCCTGAGAGGAAAAGGCAGAGAATTGTTAGAGAAAACCAGCACAGCTTTGGCAGAGCTAGGGCAGAGTGCTTTGGAGGGTGGGGGCTTTGATGGGGATAGTAGGGGCAGGGGGCTTGTTTGCTTTCTCCCAAAGACTCTCTGGAAGGAGAGATTTATGCTGATGCCCTTGGTCATTTAAAAAACAGCACACCATAAAACCCATCTCACTATAGCCCCTCTTGGTGGAGGCTGACTTCCCAGAATGCAATGGTGAGTCTGGGAAACCAGAGAAATAGCATGAAGAAAATGAAATGGATTCCTTAAATCTCTAAGTGAAATAATCTAAGAATGAGTAGCAATGAGGTATAGGAGAGAGAACTGGCTTGGAGTCACAAGACATGGGTGTGAATCCTGCCTTAGATCCTCACTAGCATTGTGATAATGGGCAAACTACTTAACCTCCCAGTGCCTCTTTGCTCTTCTGTGAAATAGGATGGTAATAATTACCCTACCTACCTCATAGGACTGCTATAAGGAAATTGTTGTTGAGTATTTTTTCCGATTGTATCTGACTCCTTGCAAACCAATTTGGGGTTTTCTTGGCAACAATAATGGACCAATTTTGCCATTTCCTTCTCTAGCTCATTTCACAGATGAGGAAATTGAGGCAAATTGGGAGAAGTGACTTGTCCAGGGTCACACAGCTAGTGTCTGTGGTTAGATTTGAACCCAGTAAGATGAGGCTTCCTGACACCAGGTCTGGGCCTCTATCCACCATGGTGCCACCTAGTTACCCTGTGTCAAAAGCATGTAGAAAACCTTAGAGTGCTGTAGAAATGCTAACTGTTTTTATTGTAGAAAGCAATGTGGTAAAGTGGAAAGAGAAATGGCACCAGAGTCAAGAAAAGCTAGGGTTTCAATCCTACCTGTTTCCAACCTGTGTGATCAAATACAAAATGCTGTACCTGGCATTCAAAGCCCTTTATAACCTGACTCCTCCTACCTTTCCAGTCCTCTTACCCCTTGGTCCTTGACACACCCCCTTGGATCCAGTGCCCCTGGACTCCTGGCTGTCCCATGAACTATACTCTCAACCTCTTAGCTCTGGGCATCATCTCTGCCCCATCCCCATGCCTGAAATGCTCTCTCTCCTCCACTCTGCCTACTCACCTCTCTGGCTTCTGTTAAGTTTCAACTGAAATTACCTCTTTTACTGGAAGCCTTTCCTCCTTCCCTCTTCATTTCAGCACCTTCCCTCTGCTAATTGCTTCTCATTTTTTCTTGTATATAGCTTGCCCCGTGTATATATATTTTGTAGTCTCCCCCCACCCCCATTAGATTGTAAGCTCCTTGTGGGTAAAGACTGTCTTTTGCCCTTCTTTGTATCCCCAGTACTTAGCACAGTGTCCGGAACACAGTAGGGATTTAATAAATATTTATTGGTTGATTGATAATGCTCTCCCTGGATCTTCTCTCCTCCATGATAAGCCCCTAGTCCTTTTATCCATTCCTCATATGCAATGTTTCCAGTCTTCTCATCATCCTGGTTGATCTCCTCTGGATAGGTTTGAGTTTATCAGTAAAAATGTGCTAAAATGGGGCACCTGGAATTGAATAAAACACTTCAGGTGCAACCTGAGTGAGACAGAATGCAGGGGAAGTATCACTTCCTCAGTCCTGAATCCTAAGCATTCCCCTCTCAAGATAGCATAAGACAACAGGAGCTTCTTGGTTCTCTGTGTCATATTGCAAAGTCTCATTAAGCCTGTGCTTCACTAAGGTCCCCAAATCCTTCTTAAACACACCACAGTCTAGCCAATCTTCCTGTATATAGCGGTGGAAGAAGGAGAGAACTGGAGAAGGTTCCCTAAGCCATTAACTGAACTTGATCTGCAGGACACACTCTCCATGCATAGAAAAGACATTGAGGATCATGACTACAAAGGCTGTATAGTACATGATGTTATCGAAGAATACTCTGAGATCACAAAATTAGCAAACAAGTCAGTCCTGATTCTAGCCTGATAAGCCAGTCAACACCAATCAATCAAGCAAGCATTTTCTAAGCTTCCTGTGTGCCAGGCATTGTATTAATTACCAAAGGGACTAAAAAATAAAAAGTCAAACAAACCACAAAACCAATCCCTGCCCTCTGGGAGTTTACATTCTAATGTGGGAGGCAGTGTAAAAATAAATACAAGGTGTTCCAAAAATCTTAGCGCAGTCTTAAGTTATTAAGTTTTAAGTTATGGAGGTTTTTATGCACTCCCCTTGCATATCAGCATCTGGAGATGTGTAGAAGGTGGAAATTCAAAGTGGGCTTCTTTCTTCCCTGATTTCTCTTTCTTTTCTGAACTCCAAGTTGTGTCCACATTTTAAATATTGGGGGCTGAAAGCTATGCCTGCTCTCATGGGTCAGTCCCATGATTCTGGAACTAATGCTTCAGAGTGTCTTTCAGGAAAAGAATGTGATATGTATGAAGAGTCACAGAATTTCCACTAAAGGGAAAGCCCAAAGTATCTCCCCATGAGTCAGGCAGAGAGACTAGAGGAATGAAACATAAGTGACTTAAATGTGAGGGGGGGGGAAAGGCTGAAAAATTAAGTTAAAATTTATGAAGAAGCTTTAAGCTAATGCAATATTCTACTAAAATGAATGTTAGAGTTGCCATTTTTAACATAATTTTATGATCAGAAACATTATTCAATGTGAAGAAAAATGGTGTAGCACTCAAAGAGAAGGTCTTTGAGCCATGAAGACCCAGGTTCAATTCTTGTTTCTTTCACATACTGGCTGGGTGACTGTGAGCAAGTCATTTAACCGGTCTATTCCCCAGGGAGCCCTCCAACAATCTGCACCAGCAGAGGGAGTTTCTGCACCAAGAGCTTACTATATAAATAAAATCACACATTCAGACTAAAAATATCCCACAATTATTTATAAGAAAGGAGGTATGACATAGTAACTAAAAGGACAGGCTTGGAGTAAAAAAAAAAAACAAAAAACTTGGTTCCAAGCCTGTGTCAGATGCATACTGACAGTGTGACCATGCGCAAATTACACATTTTTAGCCCATTACAGACAAGTTGCTTACTTGTATTATGAAGAGACTTCCCACCCCTAGAGTTACCCATTCAGACTACATCTCCTATTTATGCCAAGACACATATTAACTTCAGAATGATTGATCAAAGTATCAGAAACTACCAACTTCTTCTCATGAGTCAAAATGTATTTGGCTGTTTGTAAAACCTGTTGCCTTTGTTGTTGTTACTCTGTTGTTTTCAGCTGAGTCCAACTCTATGACCCCAGTTGGGGTTGTCTTGGCAAGGATACTGAAGTGGTTTGGCATTTCCTTCTCCATCTCATTATACAGATGAGGAAACTGAGGTAAAGTTAAATGACCTGCCCATAGTCACATAGCTAGTAACTGCCTAAGTCCAGATTTGAGCTCAATAAAGTGGGTCTTCCTGACTCCTATCTGCCCTCTGCCCTTTTCCTAGGGTCTGCCAAAGCTCTAAGCTTACACAGACTGGGACAGTTCCTTAGGGCTGACCCAAGAAGGTTATTTTGTTTGGCTGGCTTATTATTATCTCACCCAGGCTTTGCTCATGAAAATATACAAATGTGGCTTAGGTATAGTGCATGTCTCAGTTGCCACAGATGTGAGTAAAGGGTTCCCAGTTCCCATACAAGCACTCAAGATAACAAATATACTGGGTAAAGGACAGCTGTTATTTTATCCCAGACTATTTTTTAAATGAAAAGCACTCACAAGGATCATGAAGAAATAGTGAATACACATAAAGAAAAAGAGAATACACAAAATGTATGGCACTCCAGTTCCCTTCTGAACTTTGAGTTACCATTGGAACAAACCTTTGGCATTCTTGGGGATCTCTAGCTTTCCCACAGTGTCTCATAAAGTCAAGTCAACAAACATTTATTAAGTACCTCTGTGCCAGGCATTACGGTAAGTGCTGGGGATGCAAAAAGAATCAAAAAGACATTTCCTGATCCCAAATAGTCACTCGAGACTCACAATGCCCCCTGTGGTACAGACCTCACTTTGAAGACAAACATATTTTGGGACAGTTCTTGAGGCAACCTCCTTTCTTATTGAACCTACTGCTCAGATCACTGACCATAAGAACAAGGCTGGCAAAGTCCTAGTCTCATCCCCTTTACATACCGCAATTTTGCTACCCAGGTTACAAGGATCACATTGGGTTTACCCTTATTTCTCCAGGAGACAACATTCTCAGAAAATCTTCTTTCTCTAGACAGCCAAATCCCTGAACTCTCAAACTTGGGAATGCTCAACCTTTAGGCTACCTATAAGGCAAACTGGACCTAGAATCTCCCTTCTCTGGTTAGAAAGGTAGATTCTAGGATCATATTGCCTTGGAAATCAAAATCCTCTTGTACTCCCCTCCCTCCCCAAACATACACACTTTGCAGACTGGGTTTAGAAAATTGTCCATGAATGCCTTTCTCAAGCTGTGAAAGTAAACAGCCGCTATCTAGCCATTGTAGTCCAAGGGATAGAACGCTGAAGTTAAAATCTAGCCTCAGACAATACTAGGCAACACATAAAACTCTGGACAATCCACTTAACCTCTGTTTGCCTCAGTTTCCTCAACTAAAAAATGGGGAGAATAAAGCACTTCTTTACAGGCTTGTTGATAGGATCAAATAAGAAAATATTTGTAAACAAGTTCTTAGCACATGCCTAGCACACAGTTGGTGCTTAATAAATGCTTATTCCCTTCCCTAAATATACATCTACTTGTGCCAAATTTATCTTGAAGAGCTCACTCAGTGCCCTAATGGCAGTCATAGGCTGGACTGAGAAAGTCTCCTGTCAGGGACTCTGCTCTCCAGCCATAGTGGCCAGCACAAGCGTACCTCTGCCAGAGTCATCTGCTGCAAATCGCCATCAGCTTGTCCTGGGAGTAGAGAAGGGACAAATCCTTCCCCGCCCCCTTCCCTAGTACTCAGGAAGAAAGGAACAAAAGCAGAGGGGAAAGAGGTCAAAGATAATCATCAAAAAGGTCTGGGGGCAGCTGGTCACCATCCTGAATGGCTGCAGAGAAGCAAGCCTCATCTGACAGGAATCTGTCCACTTGAGTCCAGGAAGCTCAGCATGTTGAGGGTCATCCCAATCACTGAAAGTTAATCAAAAGTTGTCTGTGACCCTTCAGCAGAGAATGACCCCTATGGGAGAATCCACAGTCTCTGCGGAGGAGGGCTCCCCAGCCCCAGACCAGTACTCCTGCTTTGTGAGTTCCTCCAGTTGGCCAGGGCACATCCTTCAGGAAGGGTCTGCATCCAAAATCTACCACTTAGTCCTGGTTAAGAGTATGGGCAAGGGGTTTTTTCAATGAAAAATAATGAAGAATCTAGGTTCAAATCATAGCTTTTACCCTCCCTGGATGACCTAGGGCCAGTTATTCCACTTCTCCTGGCTTCAATTTCCTCACCTGTAAAAACTGGATCAATAATGTCCAGACCCCCATGATCCTATGATCTGAAGACTCTTCTTGGGCATGACCCCAATCCACAGGCATATTTCTACTTGCTTTCTTTTTCCTGTTTCCTTTTTTATGACTGAACAACAATCTGTATAAACAGACATACAGTGGCTTAATGTTCTCTGGCTATAACTGACTATGGCATTGAACAATGCACCAGCCTTCACCGTATATGAGAAAGCCCAGGCTGATGGAGACAACCAAATTGATAGGAGCTGGAGATACAAATGGCAGCCCAAATGGCTGTTATGATTTCCAACTTCCTTGGGTGAGGCATTACATCATGCCAGGGAGCTAATCATTCCTCTCTAGAATGCTGCAGTCATTTCTGGTACCTTGCTGCCCGAGAAACGAGATGCCAGAAAATTGAAAGGACTTCAGAGAAATGCTGTAAAAAATAATTAAGGAGCTCTACAGATTGACTGATGGGAAAAGATTCAAAGAATTAAATGCACACAGCTTGGCCAAATGATGACCAGAGTAGCTAGGATAAAAATATCCAGGTATCGGAAGGCTATAAATACCTGTGGAAATGATTTCTTGTTCAGGGAGGTCATTGGTCCACATGGAATAACAATGGTATAATCAACCCTCTGAGCACCCTGGGCTCCTGACCAATCCTCCAGATCTCAGCTCTGGAGAGACGCTGATGAAAAGACTTTCTTTGCCCCTTCCCTCTCAGAACAGTTTTAGACAAGCATATGTGTATGTACATGGGTGTGTGCATGGGTATGTACATGTGTATGCATGTGTACATTGTGTGTATGTGTGTATTGTGTGTATATGTGTGAATCTGTGTCTGTGTGTATTAGGGGTAGAAAGCTGAAGGAAACAGAAGAGCTAAAAGTTTAACCCTCCTGCTTTCCTCCTTCCAGCAGTTTCTTAACTGGAGTTTAGTGGAAAGTACTGGATTTGAAGTAAGAAGACCCTAATTCAAATCCTGCCACAGGCTCTTTTTAATTGTGTGACCCTGGGCAAGTCACTCTACATCTGAAAATTCCCTAATCTGCAAAATGGGGAGACTGGACTAGCTAAGCTCTAAATTCCCTTCCAGCTCTCAATGAATGAGCCTATGCACTATCCTTCAATGACCTCTACATAGAAAATGTTGCAGGAAAACCCTGAAAGTCATTTATGTCAAAAACAGGCACCAATGGCATGAATGAACATTTATTAAATGTCTCTTATGTTTCCAGGTACACTAGGGGATGGAGACTGAATTCAAAAGAAGAAAATGACGTCTTCATTCAGAGTTTGGATCCTTCTTCAGCTCACTCAGGCACACCCCACACTGCTCAGAATATCCCATGGGTCCCTGCACTAAGGGGTCTTCCAGTGTGTGAGGCTAACCTAGATTGACAGCAGTCTCTAATTACCACCACTGTGAGTCCTACAAGCTTGTCTTTGAGATAAAGCCAGAGAATGCCAGCCAGTCCTGTGGTTCTTCATCATGGATAATCGCAATTGGCATCTCCATTTCAATAGTGACCAGATACCCCCATGAGCCTCCAGGCAAATATATCCCCATGGATTTGTATACAGAGAAGTGTGTGAATGAGGAGCTTAAGGTCTTCAGTTAGGGACTGACTCAACTGTCTTTGGTACATGAATGTTAGGGGAGTATTACCACACTGTAAGAAACGATGAGGGAGTGGGGTGGAGTCAAACTGGTGGCATAGAAACAGCAAAACTCTGCAGCTCTCCCCACAGCCACCTCAAATACCTATAAAATATGACTCTAAACAAATTTTAAAGCTCCAGAACTCACAAACTGTCAGAGCGACAAAGCTCCCACTCAAGGTAGCCTGGCAGGTAAATGGGAAGTGGTTCACTGCAGCATGCTGGGAGCCCAGACCAGCACCACATGAACCCATGGCTGGAGCCCTGGGGCATCCAGAACAAGCCAAACCGGTAAATCACCAGCATCTGTGGTGTTTTCCAGATTTACCAACTCATAAAAAACAAGGACAAAGTGAAAGGTCAGTGGAACTCAGATAAATTTAGGGGAGGGGGTCCAAGTGATGCCCCAGGGCTAGAAGCAGTCTGAAGTGATGGCCCTGCAGCTGTCTCCATGTGGCTCCTTCAGAACCTCCTGCAGATTGCAGGAGAGCCAAGCAATAATTCAGAGGCTAAATGCTCTTGCCTTGAGCTTCCTGGATTAGATCACGGTCTTGGGTGGTGGTCCTGAGGTGTGTTTTCTGTGAGCCAAAGCTGGTGGGGGCTGCAGAAATGGTGGCCCCCTAATAGCTCCGGCAGCTGCAAACACCTCAGTGATTTGGGACAGAGCTCTCCCCATTTAAAGCAGGGTTCTTCCTAAAAGTCAAGTAATTGACTGGCAACATGAGCAGGCAAAGGAAGCAAAGCAAACCCACCAATGCAATCTTATATTCCTTTTGGGGAGACAATAAAAGGATGAAAGCATGGAATGGGAGGAAGACAACACATTCAGAACTCCCACACCAAAAGCTTCCAAGAAAACTGTAGACTGGTTACAAATCTTAGATGAGCTTAAGAAGGATTTTGAAAATCAAATAAGAGAAGTGGAAGAAAAATTGGGAAGTGAAATGAGAATGATGCAAGAAAATCATGAAAAGAGAGTCAATGACCTGACTTAAGAAAATAATACCTTAAAAAATAGATTAACTCAAATGGCAAAAGAGACCCAAAAAGCCA
Organism: Pseudocheirus occidentalis; assembly: GCA_028646575.1. Taxonomy (NCBI): domain Eukaryota; kingdom Metazoa; phylum Chordata; class Mammalia; order Diprotodontia; family Pseudocheiridae; genus Pseudocheirus; species Pseudocheirus occidentalis. The sequence goes on along the minus strand of CM053597.1, from coordinate 12,981,049 downwards.
ATGAGGAGAAG
>CM053597.1:12936826-12980938 GCA_028646575.1 Pseudocheirus occidentalis | reverse complement strand
TGGAGCAAATGAGAAATCAAGATACTATTAAACAGATCCAAACAAATGAAAAAATAGAAGGTAATGTGAAATATCTCCTTGAAAAAACTACTGACCTGGAAAATAGATCCAGGAGAAACAATTTAAACATCATTGGACTACCTGAAAGCCATGATCAAAAAAAAAGAATCTAGAAAACATCGTTCAAGAAATTCTCAAGAATATTTTAGAGCTAGAGGACAAAATAGGACTTCGAAGAATTCACTGATTACCTCTTGAAAAAGATCCCAAAAAGAAAACTCCTAGGAATGTTATAGCCAGGTTCCAGAGTTCCCAGGTCAAAGAGAAAATATTACAAGCTGTCAAGAAGAAACAGTTTGAATACTGTGGAAACACAATCAGGATAACCCAGGATCTAGCAGCTTCTACATTAAGGGATTAAAGGGCCCAGAATATGATATTCCAGAGATCAAGGGAGCTAGGATTAAAACCAAGAATCACCTACCCAGCAAAACTGAGTATAACGTTCCAGGGGAAAATATGGTCATTCAATGAGGTGGAGGATTTCTAGGCATTCTTGATGAAAAAACCAGAACTGAATAGAAAATTTGACATTCAAGTACAAGAAGCATGAGAAAGTAAACATGGAAAAGAATTCATAAGGAATTTATCAAAGTTGAACTATTTACATGCCAATATGGAAAAACAATAACTATCACTTATGAAACTTTCTCAGTATGAGGATAGTTGAAGGGAATATAAATGTGAATGTATGTTTATACATATACATATGTATATATACACAGATGTCTATATAGGAGGGTATATATGTGTATGAATACATATGTGAGTGTGTGTATATATGTACATAGACAGAGGGTACAGGATCAATTGAATAGGATGAGATAATATTTTAAAAGGTGAAATTGAGAGGTGGGAGAGGAATAGTATGAGAGGAGATGGGGAGAGACAGAACTGGGTTAATCCTCTCATATAGAAGAGGCAAGGGATAACTGTTACAATGGAGGGGAAGAACAGGAAGGCAAAAGGGAATGGGTCAACCTTATTCTCATTTAATTTGGCTTAGGGAAGGAATGACATACACTCTAAATTGGATATCTTGGCCTACAAGAGAGTAGGGGGAAGGGGATGAGAGTGAGGATGATGGAGGGGAAGGCAGGGCGGGGGGAGGGTTGTTAGAAGCACACACTTCTGTAAAGGGACAGGGAAAAATCAAAGAACAGAACAAGAGGGGGATGGAATAGGAAGGAGGGAAATATACAGGTAGTGGGGTAGGGAGATCCATCTTGCCCTACTGGAAAGTCAGAGGGGTGATGGGGGAGAATATAGGAGAGAGCTGATTGGGGGAGGGGATATACAATGGGATCGCTGTTTGGGGGGGTAGGGGAAAGGTGGAGATAAAATTTGTAAATTCAAATCTCATGGAAATGAATGATGTAAACTAAAAATAAACAAAAGTTTAAACCAAAAAAAAAAAAAGAAATGATGAGTGCATGGGAAGACGTGGTACATATATGTGTGTGTTTTATTTATATAATGTATCCAAATATATATGTATCTAATATGTCTGTCATATATGTATACATACTATAGAGAGAGAGAGACATATAGACATGGATAGACAGATCTTCTCCACTCAATTATAGACTCCTTGAGACTAGGAGCTGTCATTCCTCTTGGTATTTTATTCCACCACATTCCTTCTCTAGAGCCCAGAATTCAATAAACATTTACTAAGGACCTATTAGGTACCAAACCCTGTGCTAAGTTCTGGGGATACAAAAAGAGGCAAAAGACAGTCTCTGCCCTCAAGGAACTTACAATCTGATGAATAATGATGTGAATTTACCAGGTTAGGGAGTGGGCAGAAATGGCATTACTTAAAATGAAGCAAATGTCACATGATTTCTAGGCCCTGGCACTGAAAGAATACTTTATTTCTAGAGACTTTAATTTGGAAAAGGTACAGCTTTTAAGCTGGATCCTACTTTCAAGTAAAACTCTGAATAGTTTCAGAGGAAACATTATTTCAGTCATTTTACTCAAGAATAATCACATGTAGGGTGTCTATTTCTCTGAAATTCTGAATTAGTAGCTTCCGAATTAATGAGATTTTATGGTGTGAATTAATCATTGAAAGCACTAAAGACTGGCCTTGGGATGAAATTAAATGAGGAATACTAAGCCTGAATCACTGGGGAAGAGCCCAGATAGTAAGATCTCTAAACTGAGAAATATTTTCCTAAGGGAAGAAGTGAAAGCCTCATCACTTTCTATTTGTAGGCAGAAAAAATAAAATAAAAACATCCAGCTCTTGCACCACAGAAAACAATCTCCCTGTGGCAAGAAGATGGATTCGATTAGCCTTCCCATCTCGCATTTTCATTGTTAACTAACTTTTCCCATAGAAGGCTGGAGCTGGAAGAGACCTCTGAGATCCAGATTAAATCATAAATTCCATATAAATCATGTGGAGCTTGTAATGGAGATCTTGGGTTTATGATCTACCAATGTAACTAGAGCCGATGAAACTGTTTTGATACATTCATGCTCACATCCCAAAGGAACCACACGTTCCTAAGAAACTGAGCACACAGAAAATTGGAGGATGAGGAGTGGAAGTCAAACCAGCACACATTTATTAAGTTTTTACTATGTGCAAGGCACTGGGCTAAGCCCTGGGGATAGGAACAGAAGGGTAAATGAAGATGGTCCCTGCCCTAAGAGGAGAAAGGGGGGAGGGGAGGTACCTCCTGGAAAACCCATAACTCCTCCTCACCTAAAGACAATGGCCCCTCTGAACAAGGACACATCCACCTACCTACCTATCCAGCTTACATATCTAAATTGAAGACACTATGTATCCTAGACACTGATGCCTTTCCCTTCAAAATTACTTTGTATGAATGAATGAAATAATTGAATTGAATTGAATGAGAATTGATTAAGTATTTACTCTGCACCCAACACTGCTAATCAGTCTACACAGCAGCAAGACATCTAGGGAGAACAAAAAAGGCATAAAATGTTTTCTATGCATCTGTTTGCGTACGTGTCTCCTCTGTTAGAATCTCTTGAGAGTAGATATTCCATATCTTTGTATCTCCAGGCAGACTTTAGTGTTTACTTGATTGGTTGATTGATGAAGGTTGGCCTTGGAGTCAGGCAGATCTGGGTCTCTACCACAAACATAGAGGCTGTGTGACCCTGGGCAATTCTCCTCACTTCTCCTAGGCCAAAAGTTACCCAGATGTTGCCTATTTGCATCAGCAGAAGACATTTCCACACCAGAAGCTCTTTGCACAGAATAAAGAATAAGTCCAGACCAAACACAAATGTCCCCCTTGGTCTCCTCTGAAGTCCTCCTTTGAGACCTCACCATGGAGATGACTCTGGGCTCCTAGTGGCCCTGCCATGGAAGTACAAGCACAGGCAGGTTGTAACAAGCTGGACAGCTCAATTATGGGCCTGGTATCTATCTGAGGACCAACTTTGCTAAGGTCAGAAACTCATCACCAGGATGGCCTCTGGGTGATGAATTTTTCATCCACAGAAATCCTCAAAGATGATCTGTTACATCAAAGAGGAGTTGCTATCTGTATCTGTGTAGGGAATATTCCACAGATGAAATACTGGATGCCACCAGCACTGAAAAAAGATATTGTATCAAGATGAGGCCATTGACCATGAAGATACACTCTTAACTAGAGATGCCTTTTCCTGGGCCAGCCTCTAACAACCCCAAAACTCTCCCAGTCATTTTTGTGGACATTCGCACTCATAATCTTCCTTGAACAGACAAAAGAGATATCTTTACCTACCCAAACCATCTTTCTTCTCTGCAGACACCCAAGGTTCCTGGAGTGAAGAGATGATCAGCACTCAAGACCAAAAAGTATCTGGCTCTCCATCCTCAATGGGCCACTACAGGGAGCAGGAACTGAAGCAAATCATGTTAATGAGCATTTATTAAGCTCCTACTTTGTGCCAGACACTGCACTGGGTGCTGAACTTATAAAGAAAGGCCAAAGACAACACCTTCTTTCAAGGAACTCACAGTCTAATGCAATAGAGAATCTGAAAACCAATAATCATAATGTTATATTTAAATATGATTATAAACATAACCAATAATGTACAACAACCACATGCAAACAAGGTGTCTATAGGATAAATAGGCCCTAATCAATAAAAGAAGGCACTAAAATTAGAAAGGATTTTATCTGGGCCTTGAAGGAAGGCAGGGAAGCAGCCAGAGGTGGAGATGAGGAGAGAGAACATCCCAGGCATGAGAACAGCAATGGTAACTGGCCAGAGTCTGGAGACAGAATTGTGCAAAAAAGATCAGGGAGCCCAGTGTCACTGGGAGGAGGATGGGTGTGAGGGCGGGGAGAGAAGTTGTAAAAGCTTTTATATGACAAGAAGAGGGTTTTGTATTTGATCCTGGAAAGGAGAGAAAGCCATTGGTATTTCTTGATCCAAGAGGTGATGTAGACTTCCACTTATGGAAAATCAATCCCGTACCAGAGTGGAGGATGGGCTGGGTTGGGGAAAGTCTTGTGGCAGCCCCCCAGTCCTTCCTATTCCCAACACACAGTCAAAAACCAGGTTTTTCATGACAAACTGAAGCAAGGCAGTAAGTAATAAAGTCTAATTCTCTGCATGTAGGATTAAGGAAAAGGTAAATTAGGATCCCTTGCTGGTGTGGTGGGTGGAGCACTAGTAGATCTCAGTTCCACCTCTCATGACCTGTGTGACCATCACCACAAGCTCTCAGTTTTTCATCTATAAAATGAAAGGATTGGTCTAGTGGTTCTCAGGTCCCTTCCAGCTGTAAATCTATGCTCCAGTGAAGGCAGACTTGGGAATTTAGTTTTCCAAGGAACCCAAAGGAGGAAAGGAGACAAGAGCTGTCATATTTAAGACTGAATTTCAACTAAGACAGAGCTCATCTGTTAACATTCTGCTCACTTCAACCCTGCCCCTCCCCCAAAAAAAGGTTAAGCCATAATGACAGATGACAGTTTCCACACAGCCCGTTCCAAGGAGCCCATGAGCAAACCACCATGTTTGTGACTCAGCACCCAACCACAGTCCTCCAGATTGTGAACAGTCTTTGTTCTGCTTCCCCCAGCTGCCGTTGGTGACATGTGAAGGCACACACAGCACATCCAAAGTGGCTGATTGGTTTAGAAGCCAGTCCAGAATCCCAGGAAAGCTGTCAGGGAGCTAGTGAGGAGGGCTGCCATCTGCAGCTGGCTGATGTGCCCATTCAGGGGTTTTGTTTAGTGCCTTCTCATGGCACTGTGAACAGTGAATGGGAACGATCAAAAGAGCCTGAGACACTCTCCCATCATTCACTGAAGGTGCTGAAGCCTGGTTCCTTTGAATGCTACTCAAGCAGTGGCCTCATGCTATACATTCCAAGGAACATTTATGCTGTGTTCACTGTGCATTCAACTGTGGCCACTTCAAAGGGTTAGCCAAGAATTTTATGGCCATAGTAAAGGGTTCTTATTGATTTAAATTACAAGCTTGGCTCCCGTCAGCTTCACTTGAGGGCAAAAATGCAATAAAGTATCCCCTAGCACAAGAGACAGACATATCACATTGAAAATCTTAGGAGATCTTCCCTCTATAATCATATTTGGGGATACTTATTTATATGGGCAAGGTTATCATTGAGATTTGTCTCCAGTCTACAGTCTCTCAGAGATTTTTTTTGGTTGGATAGGGTGGCAAGGGGAGAAGGTTGTTTTGTTTTCTATCTAACTTGGATGTGGGTACAAAGGGTCACTAATGCATGCAGGGGCCCAGGGCTAGGAGATGTTTCAGTACAGGATCATAGCCTTAGACATGGAAGGGTGCTTAGAAATCATTTAATCCAATCCCTTCCTTTTCCAGAAGAGGAAGCCGAGGTTAAGAAAGTTTACACTCCTTGCTTAAGGTAGTTAGATCTGTAAGGGACCCTACAGACCATCTATTCCAAAGCCCAGGGAGACAACTACAACCAGGGCCTATCCTAGTGTCTGGCTCAAACAGTAGATACTTTTTCAAATGCTTGTTGAGTAAATGAACAAATGTACAAGTAAATGAAAGCACTGAATGACCCACCCTGAATTCTCAGTATTTGAAATCAGGTCCTATAGCCACTGCCTCCAGCGGCAGCAGGAACCAAAGAGTGGCTCTCTGGCCACTGGGGCTGGTGAGCTACAGCTTCCCCTCCTATGATCCTTTACTCATAGGGCAAGCCCAACCTAAATGAACCAGACACATCAAAGCTTGACTGACAGCCCCTCTAGCTCTGTATAAGGCTGCTACAGAATTCACCATCACCCAGACAACCTCCCTGCCAAAGTGAGACACAGAAAATTCAGGCCATAGGAATGGCCAGAGAAATGGCAAGGGGGTCAAAGCGGTCAGTGGGAAAGTCTGTTTATCATTCCTCCCACCATGACCATGATGAGACAGCCATCCGACGCTAAGCAGGAGAGAAGGAAGCAACCACACACCTCGATGTCTGCCACCTTCTTCATTCCCTGTTCCTTGCTAATCATTTGCTTGAAACGAACCCTAGACAGAGATAACCCCCTGGACATACGCAGAAAATAGCAAATGACTATTATGTGTCTGACATTTGAAATAACATGTTTCTGGAGGGCTGGCATTACAAGAGTCATTTCACTTCAAAATGTTATTCCTAATGTAATTTTTTAAAATTCATAAGCGGTACTTGCTCGAAGTCGGCGCCAGCGCCAGAGTCACTCAGAAGACAGAGGTCAAATTCATTTCAATTTTTTTCTGTTTTCTCCTCTCTGTGAGATGAAATAAATGATTAAGCCTAGAACACTTGGCAGTTCAGTGAATGTGCTCGGTGGCACCATTACGAGATCGATTTTCTCCATCCAGGAGTCTTTCTGGGGTGCGCGTTGCTTAGGTGACATCTGTCGCCGTTGTCATGGTAGCACCCTCTCCAGCAGAGAGAGAGGTCAGGCCTGACAGGGAAGGCCCCATCAGCTTTACCCTAGTCACTTCAAGGTTAACAGCCAATGGACCAAAGAAATAGGCAATTATGGTCCAGTCAATTCCGCTTAAGGAAATAGCTGAGAAGTAAATATGTCTGATAAGGGCATGGAAATGAAACAGCCCAACCCAGTTCATACCATTCTCTGGTATTGACACTCTTCTGCATGTGGCGGGCCATCTCATCGGAAAGCTGTGATATTAAAAAGCCAGCAGGTGGGTAATGACCAAGCTTGGCTCTGACAAGAGTTGAGAAAACATGCCTCCCTCCAGCCTCTGTGGAAGTGGGAGACTATGGGTGGGGAATATTGCAGATGTTGTCAGACACAGATGGTGTGTTGGTCATCCTTCTGGACTTGCTTTTTTAATTGTTGTCACAATGAATGGTTTCCTTAGTATGGGAGGACAGAGGAATATATTCAAAAATGAAGGTGGTTTAAAAACCAAAGATATCCACAAATATAAGAATTTTTAAATCTAGAAAGAGGAAGAGAAAGACAAAATTTTTATGGGATATTGCACAGGGAGTCAGAAAACTCCCCTACATTTTAGCCTCCCCCCATGACCATGATGAGACAGCCATCCAATGCTAAGCAGGAGAGAAGGAAGCAACCACACACCTCGATGTCTGTCACCTTCTTCATTCCCTGTTCCTTGCTAATCATTTGCTTGAAAAGAACCCTAGACAGAGATAACTCCCTGGACATACACAGAAAATAGCAAAGATTCCCTTAGGGAAAAATGTCTTGTTTCCAGCCCTTACACACACATGCACACACGCACACACGCACGCACGCGCACACACACACATTCCAATATTTCCTATCACACACAGCTAAGAAGATTTAGTCAGGAATCAACTTAAAAATCTTATCATTCATAAGGTGTTCCACTCTGTTCACTATGGTCCAGTCAAAGAGGACTTCTTACTGTTCCTCCATTCCCCACCTCCATACCTTTGCAATGACTTTTCCCAATGCCTATAATGCACTCTCCTCTTCTCTACTTCTTAGAATCTCTACTTTCCTTCATTACTCTAACCTTGTGCCACCTTCTCAATGAAGCCTTTCCTGATTCCCTTATCTGCTAAAGCTTTCCCCTCCCCAAAGGAGCATTTATTAAGCACTTATAGTATGTCATACATTGTGCTAAGAGCTAAGCATCTTTGTACATACCCAGAGAGGTACACATCACTCCTCAAACATGATTTAAACTCCTTGAGGGCAGGATTGTTTTATTTTTGTCTTTATATCAATGTTACCTAGCTTAATAAATAATTAATAAGTACTTCTTGACTATGGCAGAAAGTGAGTTTCCTTCCCAGAGTTCACACATTCATTCAAGAGACATTTATTAAGTATTTACTATATGCAGGAAATTTGAAGACAAAAATGAAAAATAGTTCCTGCCCTCAGGGAGTTTATATTCTGTTGGAAGAAAACAACAGGCACATAAATAAGCCAATACACAATATGTATAAGGGATAGAGCAGGGCAGGAAGGACATATAACTACAAACAGATTCAGGTTTACCAGGAGCACAAGACTTTCCAACATAAAGAGAAAGTTGTATTTTTTACCATATCCAAGCATTACTTTGGCCATTGGGTTGGCAGTCTGATAGTCAGACACAAGAGCCATTATTTGAATAAGCATCATCTGAATGGAATTAGAAAAATGGCAGGCAGAACCTAAACACAAGGATTTTCAATTACAAATAGTGTACACTGGTAATTCAAGCCCTGACAGTTGTCTGCGGGTAACAATACTTGAAATTCATTATGGGGCAGATATACTCCCATTATGCACTCCTGATTAAATGTTACTGTGGAAATACAGAGGCCAATAGTTCTCATCATACACCTGAAAAGAATGACAATAAGTTGATGTGACTCAAAGAGTTTCTTTACTTGTGGGAAACTGCTTGTTATTTAACTAGAAAGGGCTGTTGGCATTGCAGTCAATGGCCAAAAAAACCTGGTAGGAAGGTTCTATGGCCTGATAGTGGTGTCTGACTTCCAAGAAAAGTAGGAATTTCCAACAGAAAATGTGAAAACATTCAACCACTACTGCAGAGGGTACGACAAAAAGCCATGGGAGAGATTCTGAAGGATGTCAGAATTAAGTTGGAAATGAGGAGAATGTCTCACCATTCAGAATGGGGACTGCCAATTTTATTCCCCTATGGCAAGAAGTACAAAACATACCCTCACATGAATCATGGGAAGGGATGATCCCAATTCTGACTTTGTTGGGGAGACCCCAAGACAGCAAGAGTCTGAGGAGGAGAGAACTCAGTGCATATTTTTGTACCTTCTACATTTCAGTGCCCTGGGACAAAGGCCTGATCACCCCAGCCTAGTTATACTTCTGTCACCATAAGAACTATCCAACAATAGAAAGTGCTATCTCAGAAGGTAACAGGTTCCCTCTCACTTGGAAGTCTTCCAAGACAGCCCTCTCCTCTGATTGGTGAGCTCCTGCCCAGAACTTCCTTGTGAGGAAGTGCCAGGCCAACCATGCACATTCTGAGTCTGGTTCCACTCCTCATTTTCTGGACTTTCCCACTTGCCCTTGCAAAATAGTACCTACCTACTTTCTCTCCAACACCACCCCTGCTTTCCTTCTCCCTTTTTTGTGCTACATTCCCCCATTAGACAGTAAGCCCTTTGAGGGCAGCAACTGTCTTTTGTCTCTTTGTATGCCCAGTGCTTAGCACAGTGTCTGACACGTAGTAGGCACTTAATAAATGTGTGTTGAGCTGAGTTGAATTGAATTTGCTTATATTTGTACACTTAACACAGTGTCTGGCACCAGTAAGTGCTTAATGTTTTATCCTATCTTATCTAAGCTGGAAGGCTGTTTTGGAAGGTGCTATGGAATTCTCTATAGAGAGAATTCTTGATCTATGACAGGTTGGACAAGGAGGACTCTGAGAACATTGGGCTTTATTCTGTAGTCTATGGTGAGATCTCATCCCTTCTTGGGAGGAAGAGGTAGTGGGGTGATGTATGCTGTAGAGTAGTAATTTTGAAAGCTTCCTCTGGCAGCAGAATCAGTGGAAGGACATAAGGCAGTCTAGGAGCATGTGGCTGTCTCCTCTGAGAAGTAAGCAGCCCAGCAGGGTTTGGGCTAAAGTCACTCCAGCCATGGAGAGTGACAAAATGCCAAGAGAGTTGAGGTGACTGTGCATCTCATTTTTCTTTATGAAGGTCAAGCATAGCACAGGTTGGTGGCTCCTACATGACTTCTTTCCAAATCTTCTCATCCTTCATTCTGTTGAAATGAACTTGTATTACTTCTTGTTTACCCATCCGTGTATGTTTATAGAATGGTGGCTTCTTGGGGGCAAGGATCATTTCAGCATTGTCTTAATATCTGCAGTACCCAACACACTGCCTGATACGTAAGAGGCAGCATGTTTGTTGGATGGAAATGAATGATGGCACCTTTGAAATCTTGTAGTTTTTGGAAACCACAATGCATGTGTCAGTTTTGAGCCTGAAGCCCAGGAGAAAGTTATTATTTCTCATAGGGTCACTAAGATGCATGGTCAGTGGTCCTCCTTTTGGGGACTATGCCCTACGTTCACATGGTACCTGAGCCAGCTTCAGCCTCCTAAGCAAAGGGAAGACATGAGTTGTTGGACCAATGCTATCATTGTTGGCTGGGGAGTTCTTGAAGATGTTCATTCAAATCCGGCTTTTGTTGCTACCTGTGTGACCTTAAGTAAATTAATTAACTTCTCTGGGCTATGGTTTCCTTATCTGTAAAATGAGAGTGTTTAACCAGATGGCCTCTGTGGTCTCTTCCTGCTCTAAATCTATGCTTCTTAGATGATTACTCCAGATCCTATGAAGAGACCAGTTTGACTGAAGTGGAGAGTTCTCAGAGGGGACCAGTGGGAGATGTTTGATGACCATAAATGGCAAGATTAAAACTCATCCATTCTGAACTTCAAGCTCAGCATTCTATATCCAACACACTCTGCTTTTTTGTACATGTGTCCAGACCTGTGGTTCCATCAACATTTACATCTCTGGTATGGAGTGACTTGGAAATTGTAACTTAAAGTCACTAAAAAATAACTTGAAGTCTTTTTTTTAACTTAAAGTCCTAAAGAATTGCTTGGAGCATTGAGATGTTTAGTGACTTAGCCAAGGTGGTCACATGATAGATTTAGGATTTGAACCAAGGTCTTCCTGACTCCAAAGTCAGCACTGTGATCATCAACAATTAAGTTCAACACTATCTGCTATGTTTGTTGCCTTCAAGGTACTACGGAGAAAGCAAAGAATCAGAACACTGAGCCTGCCCTCAAGGAAGGGAAAGGGGCAAACACACAAATAATTCTAATGTTTCTTTGATATTTCAGTATACCCTGGAGGGGGGAAGGATTCTCTCTCCAAAGCGGCTCATTCATTCTTTCCCATCCTGTGCAGTTCCTGAGTTCTCATCCATATCCTCCCAGACAGAGGATGAACATCAGATGCTGGTGGCTTTCCTCTGGATATTTAGATCTTTTGAAGGTTCCGGGCAGAATGACTCTGGCTCATGCTCACAGCTCATGGCATGACCCACCCACCTCCTTTTGTGATGCTACTGTCCCTCAATGACGTCCTTTATACCCTTTCTGCTATGTAATGGGGCTCTTGGGATATACAACGCACAAAACTACAAGGTCCTTAAGGAAGGTACAGACCAAGATACAGCCCAGAACCCAAAAGATTGCCCTTTGCCATTGCCCCACCTTCCATCTCCAAAGCCCCATATGGATTATTAGGCTCTGTCTTCTCCCCAATCTGCAGGCCCAGCCATGTGCTCTCACCCATGAAGCCCTCTAAGATGACCAGAGCAGAAGGTGATCTCTCCCTCCTCTGAACTAAAAGCTCAATATTATCATTTCTCTCATTGCACTTTTACATGATCCCTTGTATTCCAATTATTTGAGTGGAGAAGGAGGGGGAAAGATTGTTGTATCAGACCTCGGGTGAGACAGAAGCACTGAGTCTTGGAGTGAGACCTCAGATGTTGTCTCATCTAACCTGTACCTTTATTCCTTCTGTTGATTATTTCCTATTTCTCCTGCTTATATCTTGTTTGTACATAGGTGGCTGCCTGGATTTTTCCCATTAGACATCCATTAAATTGTGGGTGCTTTGAGGGCAGGGACTGTCTTCTGTATTTCTTTGCACCTTAACAATGTACCTATTAAATAGTAGGTGCTTAATAAATGTTTATTGGCTAAATATTTTACTATCTAACTGTCCCTCATCCCCCTAAGGTGGATATCCAGCTTCCTCAAAAGACTTCCAGGAAGGAGGAGCCCAATGCTCCCCACTGTGTCCCCTGCCCACTTGTGAACCACTCTGGTTAATGAGTAGATTTTCCCTACATCAAGTTTTAATCTGTCTCTATGAAATTTCCTATCATGCCTCCTACTTCTGCCCATGGGGTGTAAAGCCACGCACATGCAGCTTTCCAGAGGACTGCTGCTGTGAACGGTTTTCAAGGTTCTGATTACATTGTATAGTGAGCTCTCTATTTATTCAATAACAAATCAGAGCAAAACATTCACAGAAAATCAAGGTACAGCATTCAAAATGTTACAACTTATCACAGAAAATCAAAATACAGCATTCACCATGTCGCAGCTCAACAACTTATCACTAAAATGGCTACATAGTTTTCACCAAAGTGGTCACATAGTTTTAAACAAAGTACATTCATTTAGTCTATCACAAAATCCTTAATTCAATCACAAAGTACAAAAGTCAAAGTTATCCACCCCTGGGTCACAGTAAATCATAATCTTCTCAGTCAGTATACAGTATCCAAGTAAAGTCTTCTTTCAGCTTGACTCAAGGCTGGCTCTCAGCTTCCATGGTCCCAGCTCCAACTGTCACCTGGGTTCAAAGGCAGGCAGCTCCCAGTTCCCTGTCCAGTTCCTTGCCAGTTCTTCATCCCATTCCTGTTCCATATTGAAGCTCACAGTGTCTAGTCCACCTCAAGTCCTTCACAGTTCCTGCTTCTGGAAAGACAAAGCTGAACAGAGCCACAATAATATTCATGCACAATGCCATCACCATCATCAATTCACTATCTGCCTGTGAAATCAACTCAGACCCACCAACAATGTCTGAGAACTCAACACAAATCATCAACATAGAAATCAACACAGACCCATAAAAAAGGTCCAAGAAGTCAGCACAAATCATCAGTAAAGTCCCAGGACTTCCAAAACCTTCCTCCAGGACTTCTATAAACATAAAACCAGAAAATCCTCTTTCAGGGCTTCCAGTAAGGTCCCAGGGCTTCTGCACAAAATATCACAAACAAACATCAACACAGACAGAATAGACAAACAGAGTGCAGAGATACCACAAGTTTTCTCCTTCTTGACTCTACCACCACAAGAGTCCTCTTAGTTCTGCTGTCTCCAGTCTGGGGCTCTCCTTACATATGATCATTAGTTCCTCCCCTTCCTGTTGCAGGAGTTCATGAGTTCTAGGGTTCACAAGTTGTGGCGTTCACACATTCTGTTTCTTAACAGATTTGCTACAAGGCTCAAAAGAAACTTGAACTGAAACAAAGTGTAAACTACTTCTGTGCTTGCCATAACATGGGGTCATGCACATGGCTGAGGTCAGGATCATGGCTTATTCTAACTCTGTAACCCCAGTGCCTTGTACATAGTAAATAAATAATAGATATTGATACTGATAAATAAATGTCTGTGGAATTGAATGGACGCTTCTTCCCTCTTTCTGTTTCTTTCTCAGCCATCTAGATTCCAACTAGATCCCTAATGCATGATGACACACCTCACTGCTGAAGGAAATACTATTATTTCCCCCCAAATGGGCAATTCTCAATTTTCCCTGCTTTGTTGGTGGTGTTGTCCCTATTTATATTCTCCCTCTCCAAACTGGACTCCTCTCCTGGCCCCACAGCCTCGATCTACTACACATTAACTGTGTGACTCAGTTTACTCAACTTCAAAATAAACACAATAAGCCTCATATCACTCTTCTCATAGTTATTGTGAGGAAAGGGATTATAACTCTAAATGAGGTAGCATGGTGGAGTGGGCAGAGTGCAGAGCCTGGAGTCATGAATACCTGGATCCAGATCCTGCATCAGATACTGGTAAGCTATGAAACCCCTGACAAGGCATTTAACTTCCCCTTGCCTCAATTTCCTCATCTGCAAAATAAGAATGTTGGAGACAATGACTTCCCAGGTCCCTTCAAACGCTCTGTTATGAACCTTAAAGCACTACATAAGTGCAAGCTATTGTTTTCAGTACTGAGGACAGCATCCAACCTGTAGAAGATGGTGTGGTTTTCAGATTGTGAACAGCATGGGAATCTAATGCACCTTCTAATATTCCCTTCACTTCTTGCTTTACTTTAGGGATCCCTTGATTTCCATGATTATTTTGCTGACTGTCTTGGCAGTTACCAGACACTTCTGGGGAGATATTTGGACTTAAACTATACTTCCCAACTTACTTTTCTATTTTAGGCAGACATTCTTTTGGCTAAAACATTTGTCCTTTAGAACTGCTAGATATTCCCATTCTACCTACTCTCCCTCAAAAAAAATTTTTTAATAAACAAACAAAACAAGAACAACCACACAGAAACCTGACAATTAATTGGGTGGTTCAGGGACATGTAGAGATATCTCAGACCTGAAATCAATTTAAATTCCAAGTCTGATGTCATATTTTTGACTGAGGACTTTTTAAACTACTGATGGAATCCAAAAGATGTAATTGGCAAAGGCTCAAGTGGCTCAGCCCATTGTCATGCCTTCTGTATGCCATGGAGCCTGCAGCTGCTCTCCCTCTGTCCCACCCTCTGGCAGAATATGTTCAGGTTTCCCATCCAGCACCCTATAGACCTGGTAAACACTCAGTTTGATCTTATGCTGACACCATCACCTGTTAAAAATTGCTTCTGAGCAAAAATATTGATAATATGGTGAAATGAGATTAGTATGTAGCCTTTATCTTCACAAAAGATGCCATAAGCTCTCTTTGAGGATTTTCTACTACATTATTGCCTCAGATTGTAGCCTAAGAATTATCAAACCAGAAATAGACATTCTGGTGATCAGACCCGACCATGTAACTTTTGCTACTTGAAACAACTTCAATGATTCCCTGTTATTTCTAAGATAAAATTCAAAATTCTCAGCTTGGCATTTAAAACCCACCACAATTTGACTGCCAACTATTTTCCACTTACTTCTTTCTGCTCCCATTCTCTTAAAAGTCAAATGGGTCAGGGTGGCTGTTTTGTGTACATGATATTCCATCTCCCACCACCATGTCTTTGTAACCTTCTATAAGAGGCTTTTGTTTTTGCCAGTGTCTTCCCCATCAAAGTTACCTAGTATATTTTATGTATATCCCTTTGGAATGTAAGTTCATTGAGGGGAAGGACCATTTCACTTTTGACTCTGAAACCCCAACACTTAGCATAATAGGTCAACTGGTAGATTGTATATACTATGTGTTTATCTGCATACATTCTGTAGCTTACCAGTAGAATGTAAATCCTTTAGAGCAAGAAGAATTGTGTTTTTGTCTTTGTATTCTCAATGCCCAGCATGGTTCTTTGTAAATGGACACTCAATAAAATGACAAAAACTTATCAAGTAGCTATTATGTGCCAGGCACTATATTAGAGATGCAAAAACAGAAGTTAAACAGTTCCTGCCCTCTTGGAGCTTACATTTTATCAGAAGGGGCATTTGTGGAATTGAATTGAATTGATTAGTTGTCATGATGGAATTCCTCTACCACCATCTTGTTTTTGTACTGTAGCTGTTCTAACCAGTATGCACTAAAGAGTTTCCTGTCATTTAGCTGTTTTCAGTTGTCTGACTCTGCATGATCCCATGTGTGGTTTTCTTGACAAAGATACTGAAGAGGTTTGCCATTTCCTTCTCACTATGAAAAGATCAGTGCTGGCACTATAGTTTTCTTCCCATCACAAGAATAGGGTTGTTTCTGATTAGGGAATGGAGTCAAATCTCCACAAAGCTTTCTCTGTCTCATAGATCCCTTTTGATAGTGTCTGGTGAAGCTTGTGGACTTCTTTTCATAATCATGTTTTTAAATGCATTAAAATAACATACGGAGGATTTCAAAGGAGACCAAAGATTTGTGTTTGATGTTTCTTTCATCCAAGTTCACAGACCCCTTACATGGATATGGAATCCTTGATATGGTTCAAGGCTCTTTTGGTCCTGTTTTGGTCCTAATGCTTTGGATTAACACAGTAACCACTCACCACATGGGCTCTGATTTATGAAATAGTTGATGACTTGGTCCCTAAATTGTGTCCACCAGACTTTAAATAGTAAGCTCAGCATCCTAAATGTGAGCTCACACAGGAGGGCCATAGGGATGATTGCATAAACATGGCTTTCTTATCCCTGAATAAATAACTGATTTTAGGACTGATTTAAAACTCCATGCTAGGACTCCTAAAAGTATCACTAATCTCCTCTGTTCATACTTCTGTCCACATGTCTATACAACCAAAGAAAAGTGGGTGGTTGAGTCATGAAAATCCCATGTAGCCAATATAAATAATTTGGACTAAAAAAATCCATAGCTTTATCAATTCCAAGGTATAAATTTATGAATGGCTCTTCATTTTTGCTGACATTCTCTTGCAAAAAAAAAATCAGTAACTATTTGTCTCATGAAAGTATTAATATGTTATATTTTAACCATTCTGAGCAGTTTTAGAAACATTCAGTAGTCTCCATAGTTACTTCACCTGTCCATGTTGGGCATCCATCACTGGCTACTTATAAGCTCATAGAATCATAGATTTAGAGTTGAAGGGGTCTTAGAAGTGATCTAGTCCAATCCCATTATTTTATAGATGAGCAAACTGAAGCTGAGGAATGGTAACTTGCCCACAGTCACATACAAGTGTCAAAAGTGGGATCCGAGTCCATGGTTTCCTGACTTCAAGTCAGAACCATATCCCCAAATCATGACCCCAAGTTGAGAATAAGGTACTTGGGCTAGGAATTTATGCTTTATTCAAGTGAATATATGTAAAGACATCAGGGTTTCCAAGAAAGTTGCTGGGTTTGGGGGAAGGTAGAATGAAATTTAAAACCCTTCTCACAACTGCCCATGTCATTATGGAGACTAAGCTGAATTGAGTTGTATGACCTTTGGTCTTGGAAGAAGAATGCTTGTCTGGCATGTCTCATCAACTAGACTGGGGAAATCCATCTGTGGTCCATTATTTATTATTCAAAGATTAGTGATCCAATCTGGGAACTTTTAAGATCCTTGACTCCTAAAAGCACCAAAGAAGCAAGACAGGAAAGAAGCAAAGCCAAAACTCAACCAATGGCCTAGCAAATATGTTGGATTCACTTATCAGTGTCCACAGGGGCTCTCTCTCATGCTCCCTCCCTCTCTCTGTCTCTCTGTCTGTGTCTGTGTCTGTCTGTCTGTCTGTCTCTACACACACACACACACACACACACACACACACACACACACACACAAACTCCTCCAAGGAAGTTGCTGTTTTATTTTTCTTTGTAACCACAGTGCCTAGCACATAGTAGGCATTTAATAAATGTTGACTGATTAACATAACTTCTCCATTCTCTAAGCAGCTCTTGTCTAGGAGGTGCAGTGCATGGAGTAGTGGGATGGGAGCCAGGAAGAGCTGAGTTCAAATCCGTCCTCAGACATTTCCTAGTTAGTTGACCCCTGGCAAGTGACTGAACTGATGTTTGCCTCAGTTTCCTCATCTGTAAAATGAGGATAATATTATATAACTCCTGATTCTCAGGATTCTTTTGAGGATCAAATGAGATATTTGTAAATTGATTTGTAAACCTTAAGGCCCCAGTTATTATTATTATTAATGCCCAGGGTCACAAAGTAAATATTAGCATCATGATTTGAATCTGAGTCCAATTCTCTATCCACTACATTCCATTTAGGGGGTGGCTCGACCTGGCAGCCTACAAATCCCTGGTTAGAGAGGATGAGAAATCATCTCTCAGATTTCCTAGCCCTACGAGCTCACTCTAGAAAAATCTACCTCCTCTTAAGCAGATTGAGTCCAATGAACAGTGCTCATCATTCAGCAATATTGAGGACACAATTCCATTTTTAAAAAACATTTATTAAGTACCTACTATGTATCAGGAACCACACTAGACCCTGAGGAGGCACAAAAACCCAAATGTCCCAATGGAAACATGATCTCCTTGGTCTGGTTGCTTCTTCCAGCCATGTAGACCACAGCACTTCAGGCCTGCCCACCCTGGGCCATTCTAGTCCAGGGCCTCCCCTCAGCTCTCCATAGGGGGTCGAATCAACCTGCAAGAAGATTGCCTGGTGTGGAGATGCACCTCACCCCAAGCATGTCTCTTCACACATTGTTCTGATGACACCTTCCACTCCTGTTCCTCCATGTCTCTCCTTGGTCAAGGGATGCAACCTTGCACTCCCACTCCTACTCTGAGCCTCTCCAAATGGATTTTTAGTTCTTTGGAAATTTGTATTCCAAGTCTCACCCCATTGCAGATGCTCCCATTGGTGTTAGAAAGGTGGGTCTGGAGATACAAATGTCTCAGCCACCAAAGAGATTGTACTTTCCTGGATCCCGTGAGAGCAAACTCGGCACCCATGCCCCAAAAGAGGTACAGAGTAGGCATGTAGTAAGTACAAGATGTAATAGGAGGCAAAGTGCTAAACTTGAGTGTCGAGAAGGCCTAGTTCAAATCCAACATCAGACACTTACTTAGCTGTGTGACCCTAGGCAAGTCATTTTCCTAATCTGTAAAATGGGGATGATAATAGCACCTACCTCCCAGAGTTATTGTGGAGATCAAATGAGTTAATAAATTAGAAAGTTGAGCTGGGGCTGGAGAAAGTGTTTTTGTAAGTCTTCAAATATTATGTAAAGGATAGGTATTGTGATTAAATATTACATGGTTGAGACTCTGGGAAAGCAACCCCTGTCCCAACTTGGTTGCTAGCCTCCACCCTCCTCATCCCCCAGATCTCTCCAATGCATTATTTCTTTATTTGGGTAGGAGGTGAAAGGAAGAAAAGGAAGTGATTTTTCTTCTTAATAGGTTTGCTCTTTGCTCCTGGTAGGATCAATGTGGGCAGAGCTGCCCTCATGAGTCATCTACCCCCCTCTCCAAACTGCTTCCTTTCTTTGTAAATAATTCAGACAAGATAAAATAATAATGTGCTAGTAATTAGCCCAAAAAGATTTTGAAATGTTGTCCTCCTGGATGGCTTGGTGTTAATTATGCTCCGAGAGGAGTCGGGGATGTGTGTGTGCCATATGAAGGTGAGTACGAGATGGCGGCTTCTGTGACATTATTCCTGAGCAGAAGGATAATTGCAGCCCTGAACTCCCAGGGAGACTGTTGGCACTCATAACAAAATCTGCCTGGAAGTGGCACAGCTTCTCAAATGTGGCTCTTGACCAAATTTTCCTATTCTTCACTCTGCTCTGAATTTCCATGCATGGGAACAACCCTTCATAGGATGCTCCCTCCAAAGCACCCAAGGCAGGACACCTTTCACCTTGGTCTCCATCCCCAGTCTCCATCTCTGTGTGGGTTCTTCTTGTTTCTCCATTGAACACTCAGGTCTAAATACTTGGAAGCCAGCAGACCTCTGTCAGGGGACTAAGAGATCCTGAGCCTCAGACTTTGATATTCACTGACGTTGGCCCCCATTCCTGAATGTTCCCTCCCCTTCCTCCTCTCTGCCTTCCAGGATCCTTCTTCTCCTCCCAGACTCTGCTCAGACACTGCTTGTGGCACGAAGCCTTTCCTGATCTCCCTCTCTACCTTCACCCCCTATACCCCACCAAAGTGAAAGGATTTTGTCCCCTCCAAATTTACCTGAAGAACTTTGTCTGGAATTCCCCTGCACCTCCAGTCGCCCATCTCTCATATTATACTTATTGGGGTATATGTTGTACTTCTACACTGGGGGAGCAGGGGGTGACTGTATAATGCTCGATACAATGCTATTGTCAAGCAAAGTGATGACAATTTAGCCAAAGCTATGGCCCTCTACAACCGAAGTCTGTGTGTGTGTGTCTATGTGTGTGTGCCTGTGTGTGTCTGTGTGTCTGTGTGTGTTCTCTCCTAGGCCACTTCAGGACATCACAAGGCCCCTACTGGATGGTGGAAGGAGGCTACTTAAACCAGGGCTCTCTTAATTCCAAGGACATCACATTCCACTGTCTCCCTCTGCCTTTCTCCTGCCTACTGTGAGCAGAACATTGTACTAAGTGCTACAAATGTGACAGGGTCTGTCTCCTTGTGGATGTTACATTATAACACAGGGATACAACAGATACTCGGGGATGGGGGTGGGGTAGGGAAGCACAGTGACTTTGCTACCTGTGTGACCTTAGGCAACTGAGCCTCAGATCCCTCATCTATGAAATGCCACCATTGGACTAGATGCCCTCTGAGGTCCTTTTAAGCCCCAAATCCATGCTTTATGAACTTATTACAATATCAATCACTAAATGATTATTAAGCACCTAGTGTGTGCCATACACTGAGCTGAGTGTTGGCCAGAAGATTCAGGGGGAGGTTAGCTTGTTTCTCTTGAGCCATTTCTTCCTGCCAGGATATTTTGCAACAATGTCCAATGTTGGGCATGGGCAGCCCTGATTGCCGGTTTCAAATCCCTTGAATGCTAAGAGATGATTGCATGGGGACAAGAGAAAAAGTCAGAGAGCTCACTACAGGGATCACACTTGTAAAAATAGGTATGTCAGGGATGCTGGGAAATGATCCTGCCTGTAAATCCTCTTTTTTTCACTTTCTGGAAATGTTACCAGTACAATGCCTTCCCATCTCCCCACAACCCCCAAGGTCTCCCCCCTATTCCGGTCCCCTTTCTACCATGAAAGAGGCCTTTTGATTGTGGGTAATTATGGGCTTTGAAAATGCTGACCTACATTTCAGTGCCAGGACACGCCTGCTGAGGGACGGAGGCCAAATCGGTTTGGCCAGGAAGATTACTCTGTCTATGTAACTAAGAATCTGCTTCTTCCTTTGGTCCGTTGTGAGTCGGGGAGAGATCATCTATGGAGCGATGAGAAAATAAGCCTTGGAGAAAAACCACATAGAGCACTGAGGTTCCCTCCTCCTCTGGAGACACAGGACAGCCACCTCCCAGCTATTGTGACACAGGGAAGGATAAGGTTTGCCACAAAGGAGGTTGGCATATGGACAAAGGACATACAAGCCATCCTTGGATCATGGATTGGGAGTTACAAGGGACCTTGGAAGCCATCTAGACTACCGATCGTACAGATAAGGAAGCTGAGGCACAGAAAGGTCAAATGAGCTACCCAAGGTCACCCAGGACTGGGAATGGAACCAAGACCCTCTCACTGAACTGTTCTCCCTCCACTGTACCACCCTCCCCCCTTCAATTGAACAAATGTTCATTGCCCACCTTGTACAAGGCAACATCAGTGAGACAACACTAAGAAGCAAGACATCTCAGGTAGAGCACAACAGCAATGTTGGTATCAAACAGCCATAACTAGGGTGGGGTGATCAGAGCTTTGCACCTAGGATGGTGAATTTGGAAGGTGCCTAATTTAGAGGGCCCTGAATGCAGAGGGTTCTGACAGCCCTAGGGGTCTCACATAAACGCATCAGAGCTATTTCAGCAAAATGGGAGGCTTCAGAGACTCCTTCCATCTCTAAACTGATGATCTTTTAATATGGGCTTAGCCTGGGTAGCAGGAATGATGGGAGGAAATGAGATCCTCATCATCAAAGCTCTTCGAATAAAGACTAGATGGCCCTTGTTGGATGGGTCATAGAAGGTAGGAGTTAGTCTGAATGGTGGCCAAGGTCAGTGAAAAGAAATGCCACAGGGTGGCTAGGTGGTGCAATGAATAGTGAACTGGCCCTGGAGTCAGGAGGACCTGAGTTCAAATCCAGCCTCAGATGCTTGACACACTTACTAGCTGTGTGGCTTTGGACAAGTCACTTAACCCCAATTGTCCTCCAAAAGGCAAAAGAAACAAAACAAAAACAAAAACAAAAAGAACATTCATTTAGAGGCAGCTAGGTTGCATAGTGGATAGAGTTTTTGTTGGACCTGGAATCCAGGAACACCTGAATGCAGATTCAGCCTCAGATATTTACAAGCTGTGTGACCCTAGATAAGTCACTCAATGTTTTTCTGCCTCAGTTTCCTCACCTGCTAAAACTAAAAGTGGGGAGGGATAACAATAGTACCTAACTTCCAAGGTCATAATAAAATGAAATAAATTTTATAAATTTGTAAGGATCAAATGAAATAATATTTATGAACCTTATAGCACTATATAAACTTCCCTCCAGACTTAATCTGACTCATTTTGCCTCCCCAACCCTCTACCTGCCCACCCTGCATATTCCTACCAAGCTTCCCATTCAACATTCTTAGTTGCTAGGTAGGAAGGAATGTGGAGAGGAGAGAAAGGGGGAGTTTTATGGGCTGGAAGACATACTAGGTAAAAATTGGAAAAACAATATTTGTTTTCCTATTTCTAAGAAGGTGCCTCAAGAAAGAAATACACTACAGCTTTGTAATAAAGCCTGTAAAAAAGTCAGGCTCAGCCTGGCCTCCCCCCATTGGCACTCGGCCCTAGTTTTCTAAGGGCAACATCTTCTAGCCTGATAGCTCTGTTAGTGTGTGGAACAGGAGGCTTTCCCCAGCCCAAGCTCACCCTCCCAAGGGAGAAGAGTTGGCATCTCCTGCTCCTGGGCCTTGGGTAGCCATAATTGAGCTGTGAGCTCAGGATGTGTGGAAATGACATTTCTCCCTTCTCTCTTCTTCCTGTGCAATTCTCATCAGAGAATCAGAGACCAAAAGCTTGGAGCGACCTCAGAGACCATATAGTCTAACCCGCTTCCTTTTACAAAAGAGACTCAGGGAAGGGAATCAGTTTGCCCAAGGTCACACAGGCAGGAAGTGGCAAAATAAGGATCCAAATTCAGGCTCTCTGATTCCAAATCCAGAATTTTTTCTAGCCCACACTATGTTTCCATAAATTCTCCTTGGAGCCAAAATTCTGGAGACTTCTGGCTCTTTTAGCTAAGTTTGGATATGGCAACATAGCATGTGGTCCGCCAACAATCTGGTCTATGTCATTGTTGGACATTGACTGCAGCCAGTTTGGGAAGACTTCATCAGTACTTGAAGTCCTCAGGAGCTCCGTGATCTCCTGTGTGTGTGAGTGGTCAGGGCCACAATGCAGATCATAATCCAGCCACACCTTGTCCTAAATAACCTTTTTTCATGTCCTGTCATAGAAAGCTCTTTGACCACAAGCAGGTATGGTAAATAGAAAAGTGTTCTTTACTTATGTCCATGTGGACCTCCCTGAGCTCTTCTTAAATTTCATTCTTCTAAAAATCATGGTGTTCCATGACTTGTAGACCCATGGCATCACTGAGAGAGTCTCACTGTTAAAAAGACAAACTTTCAAAACAGCAAGAACTCTAGGTTTGCTGAAAGAATGGTATAATTTCCCAACTGTTATTCAACTTATATTCCTACTCATTCCTAGGCTTGGTCCACTGTAGTATGCATCCAAGACCTATCAAGGGTCCCTCTCAGCAGACTTCCCCTCCAATCTTTTGTCATAGGCTTGAGCAGTGTGCATTTTTCATCCGCTTTGTTTTCTAAGTGTGGATGGTCTAAATCAGTCTCTCCTAAAAGATATCCATCTCCAAATCCCCACACTTGGAAAAAAAGTATAGTACTCGCTGGAAGATTTCTTGATACGTCCAGTACATGAGCATGCTCATGTAGTGTGAACTGAAGACAATCCCTTAGAGGGGAACATCTGGATCTGTTTCAAATATTAATCCTGCACTTTCCTCCACAGAACTCCAGAAACAAAACCTTAACCGGGATCACAGAGATGAAGGAAGAGATAAGGCAATAAAAAAAAGATGAGGATCTGCCCATTAAAAATGAAGCCAAGTCATTCCCTCCACACTTGTAAATACTTAAATACTCTCCTTAAAGCCTCTTTCTATTAAGCTCCTTCTGTGATTGGTGTTTCCCATGGCAGAGTGTAATTATGTTATCCGTCATGTGCCAGAAGACTTCCCAGCCCACGTCAGTGTCTATTTGGCTCCCCATTGAGCTCCTTTTATTTCCCTAAATGCACACCTGACAGTTCAATTCATCTGCAGAGTTATGGACCCCTTAAAAAAGCAATACAATTACACCAGGCAGGTGAGAGGAAGTCTATCCATGCTTACCAAGATGAAAAGGGAATGAAAGTATACTTTCTAACAAGTTTGGAAAAAAACTGAAAAATGTTGTTGGTACCAGATCCTTAGGAAAACAATTTACAGATTGGTGCTGATGATGTAGGGCAGCTAAGTGGCACAGTGGTTAGAGCACTAGGCCTGGAGTCAGGAAGACCTGAGTTCAAATCTAACCTCAGACACTGATTAGCTGTGTGACCCTGGGCAAGTCACTTCACCCTGTTTGCCTCAGTTTCCTCATTTGTAAAATGAGCTGGAGAAGGAAATGAAAAACCACTCCAGTATCCTTGCCAAGAAAACTCCAAATGGGGTCACAGGGAGTCAGACATGATGGAGAATGATGGAATAACAACCACATGAAGCCCATGAACACTAAAGACTAGCCTAACCCAGGTAAAAAGAGAACGCCAATCCCAAAATGATAACGTACCCTTCCCCCTCTTGGTGGAGAAGGACCATGAGGGTAGGGATGGTGCATACACATTCAGATGTAGCCATGAGGTCCTACTTAACTCTTAAGTAGGTCCTACTTGGTCCTACTTAACTCTTTATCTTTGTTACAAGAGAAAGTTCAATGAAGATCCAGGATATCAGGACATTATGTTGGTATTTTTTTAAGGCTTCAATAAGCCTTTTTTGTGGGGAGTAGAGGTCCAACTTCTTGCTTTTCTAGAGGATGGAATAAATAATGTGTTCACATAGCAGGGAGGGGTGGGTACCCTAAGGGACACTCAGCCTGTCAGCAAATGGAAGTTGACCCAACCTGATGCCATGGCCCATGAGTCCTAACCCAGGAGCACCACTTGTTCGAGCAACCAGTGAGCAGGGCTTTCTATTTGTAATTAGGGCCCAAAAGAAACAGCCTTTGCCTGTTCTGCTCCATCAGCACAGGCCCAACAAACATCCTCATTTTCAATAACTCTTCCTCTTTATCTCACTCTGCCTGATGCCTAATAAGCTGATTGCTATTTACTTTGGACCAACAGCTAATCTGTTAATGATTGATTTTAAATTTTTACAGTCATTTGTCTCTGGCAGGACCTGGGACTTCGAAAGGCAGGTCTTTCCTACCTGATGAATTGGCTTTTCTTTAAAAAAAAAAAAAGACTAAGTCCAAAGTCTTCCCTGCTGTTTTGCTGACAAACAATTGACAGAGAGTTGAAGCAAAGCTAAAAATGAAATAGAGAAATCTTCAGGTGAAATCCATCTGCCTTTGAAACCAACTGTCAGCACATAATGTGAGTGGACATTTTGTTAATAGAGGGGAGGAGGGGGAAGTTTCTCCACGTGTGGAGCAAATCCTAATTGTACTATAAATTTGAAGAGCTTAAAATTCTTAATTAACAAAATTGATGCTCATCACCCAGCCCGAAATAGGGGATATAAACCAATGCATTTACCACCCTGGAGAATGATCGAAACTGCATGCCCCGTGATATATGTATTAGTGGGATCTGAGCCGAAAACTGGATTTTGCTTCCTCCCCCATCAAAGAGCTTGTGGGATGGATGGTGGTTATTTTAATTGGTAGCACACAGCAGTGCTCCACGATTTAATCACTGCTTCTAAAAACGGAACAGCGGCCCAGAGGATACGGCTGTGCCCTAGAAAGTCGGGAGGAGGAATCCTGCATGGGAGGGCTACACGCTTTCATAAATGCTACAACATTAAGTTTTCCTTCGAGACTGAGTCTCTAATTTTGTCAACAAGAATGACCCCCAAGGCTGGCGTTCAAAGCAAGTGTTTATTAAAGTGCACCCCAAGACCTCCTGCCTCAAAATTGAATTACACTTGTCAGAGTATCTTTTAAAAATGAAGGCGACTCTGCCTCAGAGTACTTTAAAATTGGATGAGCTTCTGCCTTACGCTGTTGGGTACAGAACAGCAACGGATATCAGGATGCATTGAAGTATCTTTCCTGAGTGCCATTGTTCCAAATAGGCAGACTGGACACTGCCAAGGCCCTAAAGGGAACCTCTAAACTGTTTGAAGGAGAAAAGCTCTCATCTTATTAATATTTTAGAGCCTTCAAGACTTCTCGCCAAGGCTCCATCTGCTGTCAGCATTCCTGAGAAAAGAGAGAGCCAGCGTTGGGAGCAGCCACCGTGGACTGCCCCCAACGGGCTATTGACCTTCCCGTGAAGCAGATATCAGCTGACAGAGCCTGCCTATCTCAGCAGACGCACTGGAAACAGGAGAAAGTGTTAAATATAACTAGGTAGACAGTGATGAATTGACATACTGGAAAATCGAACGCTTCGGTAATCAGCCTAAGGATCTGATATCAACAACATTTTTCAGTTTTGTCCAAACTCATTGAAAGGTGTACTTTAGCACACTCACTTCTGATTGGAAGGACCTTTCATCTTTAGGCGGGTTTTCTGATTGGATTCTGTGTCATCATCAATTTGGGTCATTCTTGGCAGAGGAAACGGACAGTTGGGGTCCATGTGAGAAAACCAGGGAGAAGGATGAAGGTGGATATAAATGGGCTGTGCACTGACATTAATTAAAAGCAATTAAATATCTATAGAAATGGGTGTTTAGAGAGAATTATGAAAGCCACAACATAAGAGAAGGCATCAGGTCCCGTAGTCCAAAGGCATAGTAAATGTGAAATATTGAAATCTCCTCATATATTTAGCAGTGGGAGGCTTCCTTGACTCTAATTCTAATTACAGAAGTCTAATTAATGTCTGTATGGTTTCAGATAACTTCATTAAATCTTTGGGATATTTATATTATCCAAAGACAATCTCCATCCATTAGAGTAAATAAATCTTTTTAAATAACTTTGAAAATGCTTATAGATATGCTTTAGAGGGGTAGAGCTCAGCCCACAAGGTGCTTAACTCATCCCCCCCACTCAAAGGTTTTCATTTATGTCCATGTCTTCATATAATTATTCTCATCAGTGTTCCACCATCATCATCATCAAAGCAGACATTTCTTTTAGCACCTTGCATAGGTTGGCTCATTTGACCTGCACAACAACGACCCTGGGAGAAAGGTCCTATTATCCTTCCCATTTCACAAATTAGGGGTCACATAATTACAACAGCTAATAATGACTAGCATTCATATAACTCTTTAAGGTCTGCAGAGCATTTTACATGCATTATCTCATTGGATGCTACCCACAACCTTGGGAGGTAGGTGCTACTATTACTCCCATTTCACAAATGAGGAAACTGAGCCTGAGAGAGGAAAAGTGAAAGCAGGAACACTTTTTTGCTCTTCTTTGAATCTTGAGCACTTCGACATGTATCTGGCATGTAGTAGGTACTCAGTGAGCACTAGATTACTGACAACTGACTAACAGACTTGTCTTACAGTAACATAAATATCTAAGGCTAAATTTGAATTCAGCTCTTCCTGATTCCAAGTCCAGTACTCCATCCACTGAGCCACTTAGCTGTAGTGTCAATCAATCAATAGCATTTATTAAACACCTACCATATACCAGGCAGTGGGACTACAAGTACAAAGTGGAGATCATTTCTGCCCTAAAGAAGAACATTCTAATAGAAGGATACAATATACCTAGGGGAAGGTGAGATTTGAACCCAGAACTCTCCTTTCCCCCAAGGACATAAGAATAGAAGACCTCTGATTCTGACATTCTACGATCCCATGATCACAGGTCACAATGGGGGCTCTATAATTGTAGCTGACAAATAGAGTGACTGCTTCCAGAAACAAACATGAAATTCATCACAGCCCCCCACTAGGATGAGTAAGAAAAATGCAGCAGCCACCTAGAGGAAGCCAATCATCTCATCTTTCCTCCCCACTGGAATATGGAAGGTGAAGCATCTCTCCAATAATAAATTTCGCATCACTCAAGAATTCCCTCAGATTAGACCAGCAACCCAGGCAGAGTAGAGCACCAGTCTACAAGGGTAAGCAACAGAATCACCCAATCTCAGAAGACTTGAAGGGGACCTCGGAAACCTTTGAGTCTAAAGCATCCCCCTAGAGCCTGTCTTCCCCTAAATCCTTCCAATGACAGGCAGCCCACTTGGCTTTTACTGCCTTTCCTGGCTTCAGCTCCAGGGAACAAGATGCGCCTTCCGGGACAAGCTCATCACCTCTAAACTCATGACCATGCTGCCCAGCTGAAGCCTTGATGGAGCTCACCTCTCTCAGTTCCCTCTCCCTTCTGATTGGAAGGTTGGGAGGCAGAGGACCAAGCTCCTCCCAGAGCCTTCCTTTAGAGATCGGCTGCTCTGCTTGGTTTCAGTTCCACAGAACAAGATACCTCAGTGTCCCAGCCCTCACTCCTACCCTACCCTTTCCTGCTACCTTTTGTGTCTTGTCTCCCCCTTTAGCCTATAAGCTACTTGAGGTTAGGGATTGTCTTTACTTGCATTGATTGTAATTAATAAATGATAGTGCTTAGTACAGTACCTCACACATCACAGGCACTTAAGAGTGTTCATTGGATTTCTTGGATGGAATTGGAACCCACTACCTTTCCGAGCAGTCTATTTCTATTTTTTGGACAGTTTTAATAATTAGGCAGTGATTCCTTTCATGTCTTCTTGTTCAGTTGCTTTCAGTCATATCCAACTCTTCCTGACCCCATTTGGGTTTTTCTTAACAAAGATACTGGAGTGGTTTGTCATTTCCTTCTCCAGCTCATTTTACAGGTGAGAAAATTGAGGCAAACAGGGTTCAATGATCTGCCCAGGTTCATACAGCTAGTGTCTAAGGTCAGATTTGAACTCAGGTCCTCCCGATTCCAGGGCCAGTGCTCTCTATTCACTGTATCACCTAGCTGCCCCTTCCACCAGCTTTTAACATTGTCTATAATGTGACCCCCTACCTATCTTTCCAGTCTAATTTCATATGGCTTTCCTCCATGCACTCTCCATTCTGATCAAACTGACCCACCAGCTCTTCCCATCCATGTCATTCCATTTCCTTGTCTTTGCACAGGTCTGCACATCTTTGCACACCCTCCCCACCAATGTCTCACAAAACCCTCAACTTCCTTCCCAAGTGCAGCTCAGAGGCCACTTCCGAGGTTTTCTCATCTCCCATTACAAGGAGTCAAATCCAGCTGTCTCCCTCTAAATGTAATTGGGGGAAGGAGTCATGGGCTCATAGATTTAGAGCTAGAAATAACCTTAGAAGCTATCCGGTCCAGCCACCTCATTTTACAGATGAGGCCACTGAGGCACAGAGAAAGCAAGAGACTTGCCCAGGGTCATGCAGATAGTAAGTGTGTGAGGCAGGATTTGAATCCAGCCTAGCACTCTCTCCATTTCTCATAGCACAGCTGAGGTGTTTTATAGTCACCCTCCTGAAATTATTTTGTCTATCTTTTGTGATTATTTACTAGTATACATGTTTTAATGCCTACTCTCCCCTGCCCCTCACCACCACCCTGGACATTGGAGGCTCTCTGAGGAGGGAAAGATCCTTTTCGTTTTGTCTTTGGATCCCCCGCACAGAGCCCAGCATACATTAGGTGCCTAATAAATGTTTATTGAGTTTAAATAAATTAATACAGAGGTAAGCTCAGCCCAACTAGCATAGATTACTGAAAATTCTGCCTGAATTTGAAGGGGCAGATGACATGAAGGTGGACAAGGCTTCTTATTCATCTTTACAGAACACCTGAACCAAAGCCACAGCACCTTCAGTGTCCACCCTGCTCCAAATACATACATGGACCTAACTCATTGGAAGAATTGTGGGAATTCTCCATCATCCACACACAGCCCACTCCCCACTGATCACAACCTTAAATGCATTATCTCCTTTATTTGCACTTAATACAAATTCTTAACTTATTCATGTGTTGGATTAATGTATAAACATAACATCTGTCTGGGTCATTATTATTGATCTTAAACTGCAAGATACCAAAGGGTGGATACTCCTGTTTAACTGATTTACAAATCATATTCTCCCTCTTCTATCTTCTCTCTCCCCCTGCACCCCCTCCCTCCCTCCCCCCATCTCTTTCTCTGTCGCTCTCTCTTTCTCTGTCTCTCTCTCTCTCTCTCTCTCTCTCTCTCTTTCCCTCTCCTTCTCCCTCCTCCCCCTCTCTCTCTCCAAACAAAATATCCTCCCTCACTTTGGAGAGTTGGAAAGCTACCAGAACAGAATATTGAATACATTTCCAGACATAATATCTGTTTTGGATGCTTTTACTAATTTTTTTGTCACAAAATACAGAGGGTTCAGTCTGGACGTAGAAAATGAGTGGGATGTCAGGACAAAAGGAATCAATAGAATGTTTTTAGGAAGGAAAAGGGAAAAGCTAAGCCCTCCTTTGATCCTTTATCATTTCCCAGAGGTAGCCCTGGGCTCATAACATCTAGACCTCCAGAGCAAAAGCTAGGAAGATTTGAAGTACAGACCTAAGGACTATGTGTTGTCTCAGCTGGGGGCCCAAATTAGCTAAATTCAGCAGTATTCTTCACCTGGTTGACCTCAAGTGTCGAATATTTTGGCCATAGCAACTATCTTCTAAGTCACAGAGGGACTGAGATTTTCACAGATGGAAAGGGTGCCCAGGTCAACCAAAGTATGGGTCCTGAAAGCACTGAAGGGTTGGGTGATTGCACCACTTATCACAGGCCCAGACAGACTCCAGTTAACTGACTGTATCACTGACCATGTGGGACAGGCAGCACTGGAGAGAGCCCAGAGAAGAGGCAAAGTAGAATGGGCTGACTTATCAGATCCTGACTTACTAGGACCAGGAAGTGGGGGCACCATGTATATAGCTCTGGCCCCAATTCCAGA
Source organism: Pseudocheirus occidentalis (assembly GCA_028646575.1). Classification (NCBI taxonomy): domain Eukaryota; kingdom Metazoa; phylum Chordata; class Mammalia; order Diprotodontia; family Pseudocheiridae; genus Pseudocheirus; species Pseudocheirus occidentalis. The sequence continues at coordinate 12,949,823 of CM053597.1, read as the reverse complement.
CTGAAAGTAGGGCCATTACATGCCCAACAGACATGGAAAACAGGACAAGGCAATAAACAGGTCAATCCAGCACAGAAGGCGGGATGTCTGGAATCTCTGAGATAAGCAGTAAATACTTTTGATGATGATAAGAGTGTGGCAAGGAGCAGGGCTGTGAACTTAAGTCTCTTAGCTTTCCTCTAGGTAGTTCCTCTAAAGGATCTGCTTCCAGTGACTTGAAAGCATGGATGTGGGCAGCCCCAGAATTGTAGAGGAACAGCTCAAAGGTGGGCGTTCTCTTTCCACTGGAGTGCCCCTTTTAGTGTGCAGTTAATCCAGGAATAGGAGTGCCCTTTCTGGATTTTGTGCTTAGGGGTTAATTTAGTGACCTTACTAACTGCTCCACAAAATGAGTCTCAGTCAGGCTCTTGAAGACTCCAAGTCCGTCTCAGTTCTGATGTGACTCAGGGCAAGTCATTCTGCCCCATGAGCCTCAAATTTCTTCATATGTAAGATGGGAGTAATAATGTTCCTGCTCCCTACTTCATGGAGCTATTGTAGAGGAAATGAAAATGTCAAAGTGCTGTGATGTCATCCTTAGAGCATCCCCATAAGAAAGCAAAGAGAAACCCATCCTTAAGTTAGGAGATAAGTCTGAGAGAGTAGCCCAAGGCTCAGAGAGAGTGGCTTGGCCATAACACACACAGTAGTCAGCTAGTGCCAGAGGAGGATTTGAACCTAGACCTCCTGACTCCTGGTCCAATACTTCATCTACTGTGTCAGGTCTCCTTGTTATCAGAAAAACCTTAGAGAGCTGTATAAATAAATGTGGGCTACCCTTACCAGTCTTTTATAGCAGCCCATGGAAGAGAGGGCCCACACATCCTCCTATCTAGTCAGTAATAAACTGAATAAAGAAGTGGCTTGGTGAATCTGGGGATGAGTCATAGGGCTGATGTTCCCTGTTCTATATTTAGCAGAATTAGCTCACAGGTATCAGACACACAGCTGCCAACACTCCAGAGTGTAACACAAACCAGGTTAAATTATAACTGGAAAGTATTTAACAAAAAATGGATATAATATATATGTGTTTAATATATAATAGATATCTACAAATAAAATATAGATATACAATAATAGATATAACTAAATTACAGATAGATATAATATATCTATATGATATATAGATAATAATAGATATATCTATGCAATATATAGATATATAATGATAGATATCTCTATAAAATATGTACACATAATAATATAATTTATCTAAAAATTTCTATTTTAAAATAGATAATGTTAACACGTGTTTTTCTAAGTCAATCTGCATCATCAGGGATGCTTATATATGGTTTAGTGGTCATTTCTCAGCTAATATCCTATAAGAAGGAGGGCCACACCAATTAGAGAATGACTAAACAAGTAAGTCATGGTTACAAGAATGGACTAGAATGGGATGTCACTGCGCTGTAAGGAATGATGAATATGATGAATACAGAGAAGCACTGGAAGAGTGACGTGGACTGATGCAAAGTGATAACTTCTAAGGTCCCTTCCTATTTAAATCTTTGATCTGATGAAGTAATCAGAACAAAAAAAATGATTAGAGGTATCTGTCCACTCCCACAATTTTGTGTTAAAATCTTTAGTCTTCTTCCCAGTTCTTGGAGTAAAAGGAGGAAGAAAAAAGAAGAAGGAAAAAGAAGAAGAGGAGAAAGAAGAAAACGGTGCTTCGACCCCCACTTTGGCCTCCTCACCCCTCCCCTCACTCAGCCGCCATCTTCTTTTAGGTTGTCATTACCTATTGCCCAGACCATTGGAGGCCTCTATTACTGCTCTCTCCTCACTCTTACCCATCTTCCAACCAGCTGACACTCTGATGTTTACAAAAAGCAGGAATGACCCTGTGGCTCCCTGATGAATCAGAGATCTAGAAGGGGAAAGGGTCACAAAGGTAATCTAATCCAAAGGTGTCAAACACAGGATCCAAAGCAGATTAAAATATAATCAGGAAATATTTAACAAAATAAGCAAAAAAAAACCATAGATAATGGTTACTTGTGGTTTTCTAATCCAATATGAGACCCTAAGAGATCCTTTTCTATAGTTTTAGGGTCCCCTGTTTCTATTTGAGTTTCACATCATTGATGGAGTCTCACCCCTTTATTTTATAAACGAGGAAACTGAGTGAGTCTAAGCTACTTGCCCAAGGTCCCAGAGAAGTGCCAGAGTTAGAAAAGCGCAGAGATCCCCTGACTTCTCCCTCCTCTACTCAAGAATTTTGATGACCCCCTACTTCCCCTAGAATAAAATGCATGAACCTTTGTTTGCCTTTTCAAAGCCCTTCACAATAGGATTTCCACCTCCCCTTTCCAAGTATCTTAGACATTGCTCCCCCTTACATACCGAATGCTCCCTGTTCATAATATTCCATCTCCCACCTCTATTCCTTTGCCCAGGTTTCTCTCCCATACCTGGAAAGTGCTCTGTCTCCTCACCTCCAGAGGCAGGCAGCTTGTGGGACAGAGAGCTGGTACTAGTGTCAAGTAGACCTAAGCTCAAATCTGGCCTCAAATATTGAGTAACTGTGTGACCAAAACAAATCAGTTAACCTCTGTTTGCCTCAGCTTCCTCATCCGCAAAATAAAGTGAATACTATGACCTATTTTGCAGGGTTATTGTGAGGATCAAATCTGTGAAAAGTGTTTTAGCACAGTGCCTGGCACATAGGCCCTGTATAAATATTTATTCCCGTCCCCTTCCTCCTAACCCATACTCCAAGTTCAGCTCAAATGCCATCATAGATGCCATCACCAGCAAGAAGCTTTTCCTGATTTTACCTCCTACTTATTCTGAAATTGCCTTGTATGTAAATATACCTCCCTCTCCTGGACTCTCCAGAATCCTTCCCCTTCCTGACCCACTTAGGGGACTCCCTCCACCTTCTAGTTCCTTTTATATGTTGTCTTCCCACATTAGAATGTAAGGTCCTTGCTATGAATCATCCAGTCATCCTAGAAAGCAATTTGGAATTATGCCCAAAAAGCTATTAAATTGTACAAACTCTTTGACCAACAATACAGTCACTAGTTCTGTGCCCCAAAGAGATCAAAGAAAGATGAAAAATGACCCTATGGACAAAAATTTTTATGGCAGCTCTTTTCAAGGTGACAAAGAACTGGAAAGTAAAGGGATGCCCATCAGTTATGGAAGGGCTGGGCATATGATGGTGTAGAAATAGGATGGAATATTACTGTTCTCTAAGAAATTATGAAGGAGATGGTTTCAGAAAAACCTAGGAAGACCTGTACGAACTGATGCAAAATGAAGTGATCCCGGAGAACAATGTATACAACAACAATATTGTAAAGACTAACAACTTTGGAAGACTCAGGAATTCCACACAATAGGACCAATCCCAGTTCCAGAGGACTAATGATAAAGCCCATCAATGAGAATCTCTCAAATGATCGACCTATTATGTATTTATTGCTCAATGACTTTTGCAGGCATGTGTTGTTTACCCCCCACCCTGCAACAAAAAAGCCTTCTTGAATTGAACTAGGTTGATCCAGGAGCTGGATTTTTTGTTCCTGAACAGGACAAGGCCTCCTTGATTCTAAACTAAGTTCTTTAAAAAAGGGTCCTCCTAAAAAAGAAAATGAATAAATATAATTCTGTCATAAAAAAGGGGTTCTTCTTGGTTCCTTGGCTAGTGTCTGGTGGCAGCATGGCCAGCCCTCAGGCCCAAGACAGGTGACAGTGTGGAATCAATAGCCATACTTGTCTAAAGAAATAGTGCATGTCTCATATTTTTAGGATTAAGAATTCTATTTTTATTATAAAGGAGTCATTTTTTTAAAGACTTGCAGACCTGAGTTCAAATCCAGCCTCAGACGCTTACTGGCTGTGTAAACCTAGACAATTCACTTAACCTCTGCCTCACTTTCCTCATCTGTAAAATGGATAATAGAACCTGCCTACCAAGGTTGTTGTGAAGAGAAAGTGAGACAATATATTTTGCAAACTTTAAAGTGCTTATAAAAGTAATAGCTATATTATTATTATTATTATTATTATATTCAATTATGACTTGTGCTCACCAATTCTCCTTCAAGAGACACTTGCAGCTTCCATAGGCTCCTCCCCCAGCTCCTCCGAGGCTCTGAAGGGGCAGTGCACATCACTGAGGCTCCTCCTTCCCTCTGAGATGACCTCCCATTACGCTGCCTCTGTCTCGCATATACAGTTGTTTGTACATTATCTTCCTCTTAGAGTGTGAGCTCCTTGTACTGACTGGTCTTATCTTTCTTTGTGCCCCTATGCTTATGAGAGTGTCTGCCACATAGAATCCGTTTAATAAATGCTTACTGACTGACTAACCGAGTTTCATCTCTGACCCGATCAGTCAGTCAACAAGCAGATATTAGGCACTTCCTAAACACCAGACGCTCGGTAACCTGTGGGACAAAAAAGTGTCTGGGTCAAGTCCCCATTCTGCCACTTATAGCCCAAGACAACTCGTTTCCCCTCTCCCTGGGCCTCAGTATCCACATCTGTAAAATGATGCCCAAGGTCCCATCCAACTCTGGATTGCGCGAGTGGCTGTGGTGGCAGGCTGCTCTCCAGCGCGGTCTGAAAAGTAACTTGGTCCCCAGTTACCTCCAAGCATGGGCTCCAGTCGGCAGGCATAAGTAAGAGAATGTGCAGAGTAAGCCTGACCAAAGAGACCCGGCTCCTCCTCCAAACAGCTGTTGGGGGAAAAGGAAAGCAGAAGAAAGCCTCCGAGACGTGCACAAATAGCCTGCTAGCTGCTGTGAGGAGAACTGGGCATGCAATTTACAGAACCACAGAAACGGGGTGAACGAGGAGAGGAGGTGTCGCCTGGGGACTGGGACTGGGAGCACGGAAAGCACTCACTCGGTATTGCCAAACAACAGGGGTGGAAGGAAACCACTCGGAGGACTCCTGGTCCAGTCCAGCCCAGCCCTGCTCAGTCCTTCCCCAGGAATCCTCGGGTTGCGGGGCTTCACCTGCCGCAACCCAGCAGCCTTTTCAGGGAACAAGGGAAATGTGTGTCCTCCTTGATCTTGAGGCTTAAAACTTCAGCACAAGAAAAGGATGTTCAAAATAAATAATATTTTTTTTAAGCTTCAGCACAATCCTCAGGATTCAGCAACTGTCTCATCCAACCACACCACACCCTTTCTATAGGTGAATAAGATGAGACTCAGAGAACCTAATTAACTTGTCCAGATGCACACAGTAAGTTTCTAAGACAGAATTTGAACCCAGATCAGCCTAATTCCAAGCCCAGCCCTGTCTCCACTGACCCTAACAGAGAAAAGTTCTTCTCCGGGGACAGTTCATGTCATAGGCAGTGGCCAGCTGTCAATGGCCTCTCACAGAGGTGTGCTCACAGCTTATGAATGAATGAATGAATGAATGAATGAATGAATGAATGAATGAATGAACTAAGAAACAAATGAAGGAAGGAACAAATGAATGAACGAATGAATGGGTGGATGAATGAATGAATGAATGATGAATGAATGAATGAATGAAAAAGCTTACTATTAAGGGCTTACTATGGGCCCACCCCTAGGTTTGCTAAATCCACTGACCATTTTCACAGCATGGCAAGTGCCTTGAACGTAGTAGGTCCTCAAGATGGAGTCAGGGTAAAAAAACAATTGTATGATCTAAACTGGTCAAATAAGGGGGTTGAACAAGGTTATCTCTAAGGCCACTCCAACTTTAAAGCTATGACTAAGCAATTTCTGCAAAGAGGTTTCTAATTCTTGGAATTATTCTCTTGACGCCCATTTGCCAGGACAAAACTATGTGCTGAATGATAAATTAACAGGATCTATCCAGTCCTCTGCCACTTAGAGAATAAGCTGGTTCATAGATTAAAGGCTGGACTTAGAATCAGGAAGAACTGAGTTTGAATCCTCCCTCATGTAGGAGCTGTGCGACCCTAGCTAAATCACTTAACCTTCACCCTTAGTAGCCTCATCTGCAAAATGGGGTTAGTAGTAATCGCATTTACTTCACAAAGTTGTAATAAGGTCGTCTAGACCCTGTGCTTTGCCAACAGATCCCTATATAAATGACAGCTATTGAAGTGCTGATGATCATGACGAACTCCAAGCTTCAAATTAACTCAGGTAGATCCTCCACTGACTTTTTTTAATGCTTCAATCTTTTCTTATCTGTACTATGGAATTTTCCCTTTTTTCTAGGGTGGCTTCCTCTCCCCATCCTCCATTTGAAATCCAGAGGACCAAGGCAGGACTGACTGTATCATGAATCATCACTAGAAACTAAGATAAGGGGTCTTCCTTCTTATCACTGTTTATAGCTTCCTCTTCCTCTAAGACTCCAGCCCAACATGGCCCTGGTTTTCCCAAGACTGAGTGAGACAGTGAGTGGGTACTCATCTCTCTGTCAATCAGCCCCCCCTCTCTCCCTCTCTCTCTCTTTCTCCTTTCTCTCTCTCTCTCTGTCTCTCTCTCTTTCTCTCTCCCTTTCTCTCTCTCTCTCTCTCTGTCTCTCTCTCTCCCTCTCTCTCTTTCTCCTTTCTCTCTCTCTGTCTCTCTCTCCCTCTCTCCCTTTCTCTCTCCCTTTCTCTTTCTCTCTCTCTCTCTCTCTCTCTCTCTCTCTCTCTCTTTCTCCTTTCTCTCTTTCTCTTTCTCATACACACACACACTCATACACACACACACACACACACACACACACACACACACACTAAATATAGAGTGAAAAGAACCTTGGCAGCCATCTTATCCAACCTATACACTAAACAAGAGGGTTTTAGCCTATGAACTTGGTGGAGTTTTTTCCTCTGTTTTCTTTATTAGGTGGTTAATTGCCTGTGGGTTTTTATTAATATTTTTATTTCACTATAATTGGTTTGCTTTGCAATTCTATGCATTTTATTTTATGCATTCAAATTCTCAGGATTCAATGGCTTGTCAGGCTGCTAGAGGGGTCCATATGAACCCTTGCCTTACAGGACATCCCATTATAATGCATTATAATAGGTAACTAAGTAGTACATTAGATGGAGCACTGAACTTGGAGTCAGGAAGACCTGAATTCAAATCTATAGTTACAAGCTGTGTGACCCTGGGCAAGCCATTTACCCTCTGTCTGAAGATAATTATAGTACCTCCCTTTGGGGTTGTTGGGAGGACCAAATGATTTCATCTGTGTAAAGCCCTTGTAAACTTTAAAGCACTGTGTAAAATGCCTGCTATCAAGCTCATCCTTGTTCTTAAGGCTCTGGACACAGGTTACCACCCTCTGGGTGAAGTTCTCCAGTGAAGAGCTGCCCTGCTCTTCCCCTCACTCCACTCTTAGATGCTCCACCATTGGGGTCATTCTTCCTGATATTGAGTCAATGTCTATTTCTTTGCCCTCTGGGATGGCACAGACCAATCCTAAAACCCCCTTCCACAAGTGAGCCTAACAAATGCTTGAACACAATGATCATATCCCCCGACCAGTGTCTCTTCTCCAGGCTTAATATCCCCAGTCCCTTCCACTGATCTTCATGTGTAATGGTCTCAGGGCCCTTCCTTCATCATTCTGGTTGACCTCCCCTGAATGCTCTCCAGTTTGTCCATTCCTAGAGCTGACGCCAGAACTCCCAGCCTGGCCTGATTGGTACAGAACCTGTCACTTCTTTAGTCCATCTCTGAGTGGAAGGTCCTTAAGCCCTGGGTAAATTGTGTCCTTGGTCAGTGCTCCCAAGACCCTCCTCTAAAAGGAAAAGGGTGTAGGGGAAGACTTGTTCCACTCTACTAATCTCTGAATCCATAGGCAGACCCCAAGCCCACTCCTACTTTCTGAAGTGCCACCTTCAAACCCTCATGGTGTCTTATACTTAGTCTGATGAAATCAGCCCTAGTGCTGGGAAGGAGCAGAGGGCCATGGAATGAAAGGAGTCATATTCTGCAAAAGCAGATGTGGAAAAAAAATCCAGTCTCCACAATTAAACTATCACTGTGTTGCTATATTTGAGGTCAAAGACCAAGGACCGCCCCAAAGCATCACAGGGCAGCTTAACTGGGCTAATCTGAGTAGACCATTAAGACCATAAGAACTCCAATCTCCACAAAGCCACAGAAGACGCCACCATTATCTTCAGTTCATTGACACTATAGACCAAAACAACTCCAGTCTATCATGTCAATGTGTACTTGGGGAGCCTTTAGGCCACGGATCATTTCCACCTTACGTCATGCAAACTCTGCAGGAGGGGCTCCGCTCCATGATGTGGATGAATACTTAGGGACTCCTCCATTCGTGGATCATTGACAGCGCATCATGTCAATGCATACTCAGGGAGCCCTTAATTGGTAGTTCCACACATGCAGAGGACCCATGGACATCCGAAATCTTTATGAAATCCTCGTTACACTACATACCCAGTATTCACTTTTCTAAATGGCATGTCAGCAAATTTAGTGGGCTACAAATAACTCCTCCAAGGGACCAAATACTTCTCCAGGCACAACTTCAGATAACAGACTATTGGCTTTGCAGAGCTATGGAACAGTGGGGACAGGACTGGGCATTTTCTTTTGAATGAACAAAGGCAAAAGAACTTTGCTTAGAAAAAGATATTGCTTAGAACCTGAAGATCCTTGCTCACTTTCTCTCTGTCTCTCTGTCTCTGTCTTTGTCTCTCTCTGTCTCTCTCTCTCTCTCTCTGTGTCTCTCTTCCCCTCTCTCCCTTCTCCTTCCTCTCCCCCTCCCCCATATTTCTCCTTTCTTTCTCTTCTCTCTTCTCTAGTGTCTCCTCTTTCTTTGTGTTTCTCTTCTCTTGATACTCTCTTCCTCTCTTTGTCTGTTCTCTTTGGCTCTATCTCCTCTCCCTCTCTTTGTCCTTCCTCTCATTTTCTCAGTGTCTCTCATCTCTCACAATTTCTCTCTCTCCTCTGACTCTTCCCCCCTTTTCTTTCTATCTGTCTTTCTTCTCCCTTTCCTTGTGTTCTTCCTTTCTTTCCTATCTTTTTCTGTGTTCTTCTCTGTATCCCTCTTCTTTTTCAATGTCTAGCCTCTCTATGTCTCTTCTGTCTCTCTCCTGTCTTTTCTCTTCGTTTGGGTCTTTGTATAATGTCCCGAAATTGTTAGCTCAGTTTTAAACTATTAAAGCTTAATTGCTTTTGGGATACCCTGTATACATGTCTCTTTGTGACTCCTCTCTCTTCACTCTTCTCTGTCTCTACTCTGTGTCCTTTCTCCCTCTCTTTCTTTCTCTCTCTCTCCCTCTCTCTCCCTCCCCCTCTCTTCTCTCTCTCTCTTTCTCTCTCTCTGTCTCTTCTCTCTCTCTCTCTCTCCCCCCCATTTTTCTGTTCTGCCTTTCCTCTCTTATTTTTTGCCTTTTCTATTTTTGTGAATCCTCTTAATTATGTCCTGCTGTTCCCCTGGGATTTTTCTCACTGAAGAAGCATTTGTCATTCCCCTCCTTCCACCCCTATCCCCAAAGACTGCAATAACCCATCAGCGTCAGGAGTCATTTCTGGAATATGAGAGTGCCCTTCCCTCTCTCTTTATTACCCAATTGATCATTAAAGGGAGGAGGGAGCCTTCCATCATCTGTCCTTTCTTTATTGTGGCATTACTGCCTCTGTCTCTCTTCTCACCTGGGCTCTTGGTCAAAGCAACAAAATCAAACCCTCGTTGTCATTCAAAGTGAATTCTGTGACATTTTGACCATCTTCCAATCTCTGCTCCTCAAACACAGCAGGCTGTGATTAGGTGTGTGAAACTGAGAGGAGGAGACAATGGGGGAGGGGAGAGAGACAGAGACAGTGAGAGACAAAGAGAGGCGGGAACAGGGAGAGAAGCAGGGTGGAGGGAAGACTGGAGCAGGAGTAAAGTGAGAGTGAGGGTCATGCTGTCACTGCCCTTGTCCCATAGTATGCTGCAATCAATGCAGCTGCCAAAGCATCTAGGGAGCTCTTAGCTCATTAGCAGTCAAGCCAGGACACCTGGTATCTGCTGCTGCATAACTGGTCCACGTGTGTACGGCCAAGGTGGGGGTGGGGAGAGAGAAAAGAGGGAGGGGAGAGAAAGGATGAGGGAGAGAGAGAGAGAGAGAGAGAGAGAGAGAGAGAGAGAGAGAGAGAGAGGAATAGGAAAAGAAGAAGAGAGCAAGGGGGACAGAGAGAATGAGAGCAAAGGAAGAAAGAGGGAGCCTGAGAGAAGAGAGGGATGAAGAGGAAAGAGAATAGAAGAGGAAGGAGAGGAGGAAAACGTCTAAAGAAAAGGGAAGGCCCAGGAGACAAGAGAAGACGAAAGGGAGGGTGAAGGACAAGGAGAATGGAGAAGGGGTAGAGGAAGAGGATGGAGGAGGATGGAGAAGGAGGAGTAAGGAGGAAGAGCAGGATGGAGGAGGAGGAGGAGGCGCCCAGGGATGCCCTGAGCAGTGGACAAAGCCCTGGCGCAGGAGCCGGCCTGGCTGGGCCAGAAAGGAGAGCGTGGGGAGTGGACTAGGGAGGGGCGACTGGAGCAGGGTCCCTGCGTGCGACGCCGGGAGCCTGGGGCTTGGCAGAAAAACTGCTTTAAGGGGGGGGCGGCTAGGTGGCGCAGTGAATAGAGCACCGGCCCTGGAGTCAGGAGTACCTGAGTTCAAATCCGGCCTCAGACACTTAACACAAAAAAAACTAGCCGTGTGACCTTGGGCAAGTTACTTAACCCCAACTGCCCTCAAAAAAAAAAAGCAAAAGAAAAAAATGCTTTAAGGGGCGGGGGAGCAGAAAGGAGGAGAGGGGGAGGGAGCCCGCGCAGGCTAGGCGGGCAGGTCTATTTGAATATCAGGCTCTGCCACACTCCCGGCTCCGCTGACAACTTCATTACCTCCGCATATAAAAATGACTGCTCGGGAATGCAAATAGCTTCCCCGTCTCACCCCCGTGCATCCATTCTCCTGGAGGCTGCAGGCAGGCTGAGGACGACACCGTGAGCCCTGGGCGCCCCAGGCAGCAGCGGCGCTCCTGTCCAGTGTAATCAACTGCAAAAGCTCGTTCTAACCCTCTCCTCTCTCTTCCTCTGACTCTAACTTTCTCTCTGTCTCCCTTCTCTCTGAGTCTCTCTTCTCTGTCTCTGTCTCTGTCTCTACCAGGCACTGTCTCCTTCTCCCACTCTCTTTTGCATGGTGGAGCTCAGTGGGACACCTCAGTGATGGGACAATGGCTAGAAAGGACTGGGATGGTGTAGAGAGGGAGTTAGCTTGGCCTGACTTGGACCTTCATTCAGAACAACTGAGCTTCAAATATAAAAACTGGGGGGAAGGTGGGAGCGGGGAGGGGGAGAGAACATGGCAGGGGAAGGAAGTATTTTTCTACAGGGAATTTCTAATAGATGTTAATTAATTAAGCAAATTATGTTTTTCTGACTTAGGGATCGCCTGATTAATGCTTTATAGAAAACAGAGGAATTAGGGTTAGGGTTAAACCTTCTGTAGACTGGAGTTCCTCCCCTTGACTGGCTCAGGAGATGGCTGGAGACACCCACCCATGTATACCTCTCTCTCACGATCTCTGCTAAAGCCATATGAAACATAAGCATCAAACAACTTCATTTTCTAACAGTTCTTCGGGGCACTTCCCATACACCCCCATTATGTTGATGAGGAAGTTAAGAATGAGGGCAAGTTCCTTGTCCAGAGTCTCACATCAGCCATTCAGCGGCATAGACAGAATTTGCACCTCAGTCTTCCTACCAGGAAGGTCAGCCCCTTCCCCACTGCATCTTCTTGCATCCTTTTCTGTTATTATTGTGCTTACCAACCTCCCCCCATCAACACTCTCTCTCCCCCCTCTCTCTCTCTCTGTCTCTCTGTTTTTATCATCATCATCATCATCTTGTGGCTAAGAATTGGAAATCAAAGGGATGCCCATCAATTGGAGAATGGATAAACAAGCTGTAGTATATGGTGTAATAGCAATCAGTTTATCAGATATTTAGTAACTTAGGGCTAAGTAGCACTTAGTAACTTAGGACTAAGTATGGAAGGTGTGAGCCCCGTACCCTGTTGAGAAGGCATGAACTCCCCTGTTGAAGTGGAAGAAGATTATTGGCTGAGACAGGAAGCCAGTGCTGTATGTAAAGAAGAATTCTAGAGACAGAATTGGAATTTTCCTGTTGGAGGAAGCAGGATTGTCTCAGCATCTGGGAGATGATGAAGTGAGTTGGAGTTTTCTTGAGAGAGAGTTTCTCTCCCAGCATATGGAAGCTGACTGAGAAATGAGATGAAGTTTTCCTGAGACAAGAATCTGGTGAAGGCCACCCAGAAGGACAATATTCCTTCTGGATCCTAGGGCCAGCTGAACTGCTGGAGGACTGAAGAAGCATGACCAGGATAAGACTCTGTTTTTTCATGGCCTGGCTGATCCTTGAGTTCTAGGCAAGAAAAGTGGTGAAGGATCTGAGATGTGCTGGACCCTGTAAACTTCAGTGTGTGCCAGGGATTGCCCTGAGGACTGGATGAGAACCTGGCAGCTGAATGCTTTTAAATTCAGGTGACTGTTTGGTGAATTCAAGAGGGAGCTGGAACCATGGAAGGGAATCCAGGGAATCAGAGAGACCACCCAGAGTCAGGATGAAGAAAAGACCTTCCCTTGGACAAAACTGAGTTTTGCTGGACACCGAGGGGTGGAGGGTTTGTGTGGTTTTCTAATGACTGTACTAGTGATTAATGATATTTAGTAATTGGGAATCTAGTTTAGTGACTGACTGCTAGATGAGTGACTGATTAAGTTAATGATTGCGCCATGAGTGGAAGATTGATATATTGTGAATTGATTGATTGAATGATTAAGTGAGAAGGGTTTCCCCCTTAGGGAAACCAGATGATTCTTCTTTTGTTCCTTGTTCTAAATACTGTGGCCACTGTAGTGAAAACTATGTGGCCATTCTAATGTTTAGCTGTTATGAACACCATATTGTGATTTTCTGTGATAAGATGTAATGTTGTGAACATTATATTGTGAAA
>CM053597.1:12873340-12936326 GCA_028646575.1 Pseudocheirus occidentalis | reverse complement strand
AGAAGAAGAAGAAGAAGAAGAAGAAGAAGAAGAAGAAGAAGAAGAAGAAGAAGAAGAAGAAACAACAACTGCATAATAGGAAAGAAACAAGTCACCTTGAATCAACCTCCAGTTCATGAGCTCTCCATGAGCCTCAGGGTGACTCAGGCTGAAACAGAGCATGCCTCCTCTAAACTCCCCAGATACTCTGTGACCCAGTACTCCCTCAGAAGAACCTTCCTCCTTCATCTCCATAATAATAGCTGGCATTTACAGAATGCTTTCAAATTTGCCAAGTTCTTCCCAGGTTACCTCATTTCCTGGAGATTGTGGGAGGATGCTAACTCCTCATAAGACCATCAATCCTGGGCCTGGTGGTGCAGAGGATCACCTGTTCAGAGCTGAGACACCTCGGAAGCCTTCAATTCCAATTCTGTCTTTTTACAGATGAAAAAATTTGAGCCTCAGAAAGAAAATGTAAGCCCCTTGCCTTCAATTCACCCTGGCAGCCAGGGTCTGTACCCAAGCCTTCTGACCTCACTACACCATGCTGCTTTTCAGTATCCACAAATACTGAAGCCTCTAGGGTTTCAGAACAAACTGTGGGAACTTCTTCCTGTCTGTGACCTAACAGATAAATACCAGAGAGGTAGATGCCTGAATCTCAGATAGGTTCAGTGACTTGCCCTGGGCAACACAGCTGATAAGGGTCAGAGTGAAGATTTGAACCCACATCTTTCTGACTTTAAACTCAGGACTTGCCACAACATCAATCTACCTCTACATTGGGATAGACCTCATTTTATTATTTAGCTTTTCTTGTGTTCATTTCCTGTTTGTCCAACTTGAGAAAAGGGACTGTGTCTCAGTCCTCCCCTAGAATAGCCACCATCTTAACTACTGAGCACTGATGGGTACCTTTGAATACTAAGCTTTTGCACCTGACAATAATTTACAGAGGCAGGATGGTGGAAATAGCATCAGATCTGGATAGAAGTAGGAGTCCTGAGTAAGTGTCTGACTGCCCAATAATTACAAGTGTAGGATTTAGAGTTGGAAGGAATCGCCTTTTACAAATGGGGAAACTGAGTCAAAGCGATTAGGTTTTAAATCAACTCAGATTCAAAGGCAGATCTTCTGATAGTAGGCCCAAGTGTTCTTTCCAGTCCCCTAGTGGTTCCCAACCTTTTGGCAAGTAGGTGATACAGTGGATAATATGATGCGCCTAGAGTCAGGAAGACCTCAGTTCAAATCCACCCTCGGACACTGACTTGTGACCCTGGGCAAATTACTTAACCTCTTTTTGCTTCAGTTTCCTCGTCTGAAAAATGGGAGTAATAATATCGCCTACCTCCCAGGATTGTTGTGAGGATTCAGTGAAATAGCAATGAAGAGCTTAGCTCAGTTCCTGGCACATAAGCCCTATATAAAAGTTAGCCAGTATTATTTCTTAATATGACACGAGAGGTACGTATACTACTGATATCTGTTGATTGAGAAAAAGAAGGATTAAATTACAGTCATTTCAGGGTCTCTCACCAGAGTCCAATGTCCATAGGCTGGGAACCACTTTGCTCTTGAGAAAAAGTATGGCATAATGGTTAGTGGATTGAATTGAGAGTGAGATCCAGGTTGAACACATACTAGCTATTCAACCACAGGCAAGTCATTTAACTCTCTGAGACTCAGTGTCCTCATCTATAAAATAAATATAATTCAGTACCTATTTCAAGTTGATGTGAGGCTAAATACTTATTTATGTAAAGAGCTTTGGGAACTTTAAAGTTCAATATAAATGGCAAGTATTATTACCCTGTTCTACCTGTTTATACACTGTTGGCACTCACAAATTACCTAACTGTCTATCTCTGTCTGTCTCTCTTTGTCTCTCTCTTTCTGTCTGTCTCTCTATATCTCTGGCTCTGTCTCTGTCTCTGTCTTTCTCTCTCTCTCTCTCTCTCTCTCTCTCTCACACACACACACACACACACACACACACACACACCTTGCTACCCTCTGTTACTCAGTTCTGGAAAGCTTGAGCTAAGAAAGTAACTCATTAAGACAAAAGCTGGAGTGTACCCTGAAACCATACGATATGGAGATACCATAAATTCGAGGTGCTGGCCCGATGTGCCTTTGTTTATCAATTTAACAAAACTGACTTTATTTGGGGTTTAATGTAGCAGGAAGTACACATGGCTCCAAGTGAGGAAGCTTGGTTGGAGCCTCCTCTCCATCACTAGTCACAGAAACCTTGGGTAATCTGTTCATACCAAACATTTCCATCTCTCTGTCTCTGAAAGTAATAATACCTGTCCAGAAATGGTCCAGGTGACCCCTTGGTTTTTCCTATATATTCATCTTTAGCTTATTTCAAATTTGCATCTTCCAACTCTGGTTGCCAAGACATATTATCCTTTAAGTCTTGGAGCCCAGCACTCCCACTAATTTCTCGTGCTCCTCAGAGGTTCACTGCTCCACCTCTGACTTTTTCATTTTTCCCTTTTATCTGAGATGCCATCTCTCCCACCTGTATTTTATTTATCTCACAAACGCAGTGTGAATTGATTGATAGATACAGAGCCCCATGCTAATCTCCCATCAAATGCTTTAAGAAGAAAGGACTTTGAAAGTTACAGGAAAGCAAAAGCAGAAAACAAAACATGACAAAAGTTTGAGCTGGGCTACACTGATTAAGCTGTGGTTTCAATGATCACCAGAAGCTGCCTTGTGTGGTGTCTGGTCAACTGATCTTGAATCAGAAAGACCCCAGGTTCCAGTCTTACCTCAGATTCATATCTCTCAGTACCTTAGACAATTCTCAAATGAAAGAAGGAACATTTATTAGCATTTATTGTGTTCCCGGCATTGCACTAATTGGGAATGCAAATCTAAAAGGAGAAATAGTCCCTATCCTCAAGGAGGGCATAGAGGGAGACAGAGGGATGGTGCCTGGAATCACGGGGCAAATGATTGTTATGACCTTCTGAGGAAGGGCGGTCTTGATTTGGATGGGGTTCTGAAAACAAGAATTGGAAGAAGAAGGGGAATATGGGAAAGGCAGAAGGATCATCACCATCATGGCACTGAGTTAGCAGCAAGTGGAATGGTGAGCCAAGCAAGAGGACCTCACCTGCCAAACAGCTCAGAGTCTTATGTCCAGGTGGGTGGTAGTGACTGGAATATAGGCATCTAGCAGGGAAGATGATCAGAAGGTTATTCTAAGTTACAAACAAGTTGTTAATCTGTTCCATCATGATCAAAGCAGAGCTCCAGATTGAACAAAAGAACATCACTGACCAATGAAGTCACCAAAATTTCAAAGGACATAGGCTTTGGCTCTGGGGTTCCATGAAGACAAAGAAACTACCACCCATACTAGTTAATAACACTTTTGTCCCAAACCTCCACATGGACCTGAACTCAGTTTCCTTTAAAACATGATAACATGGTTGCTCTTATTCACGATAACAAATTTATTTCTTCAAACCAAACTTAGATCTGTTTGTGGGGTGCCTAAAACTTCCATGTTCCTACAAAGTTAATCTAGGGGTCCTTACTCTCTAGACTTCACTATTTCATGCCTGCTTCTACTCCCAAATAATCATAATCATAATAGTAGTAATGGCTAATATTTATCTAGAGCTTTAGGGCTTACAAAATGTTTTACATATACTATCTCTATATACAGAGGTTCCCAAAGTCTTGGTGAAGTTTTAAACTTTCATTGCTTAAACTGTTCATTTAATTTCTTAAAACTGCACTAAGACTTTTAGGACCTCTTGTATATTTTAGTCTTAATGTACAGCCTCTGTCTTTTTTGTTCTTTTTTTTTCAACTTTTTTGCACTTATGTTTAAAGTTTTGAGTTCAAAATTCTTTCTCTCCCTCCCTACCTTCCTTCCTTCCTAAGACAGTAAGGAGATTTTGTTATATATGTGCAATTATGTAAAACGCTTCCATAGTAGTCATTTTGTTTTTTAAAAAAAGATACAAATAAAACTTAAAATGAAAGGAAATGAAAAATAGTATACTTCAGTATGTATTCAATCTGTATCAGTTCTTTCTCTGGGAGTGGGTAGTATGCCTCAGGATTAGTCCTTTGGGTTTGTCTTGGATCATTATATTGGCGAGAATAGCTAAATTATTCACAGTTCTTCATCAAACAATATTATCATTACTGTGTACAACATTCTCCTGGTTATTTTCATTTCACTTTGCATCAGTTCATGTAAGTCTTTGCAGGTTTTTCTGAAATCATCCTGCTTATCATTTCTTATAGCACAATAATCCCATTACAATCATATAATCACAGCTTGTTTATCCATTCCCTAATTGAGGGGCATCCCTTTGATTTCCTATTCTTAGCCACCACAAAAAGAGTTGCTATAAATATTTTTGTACAAATAGGTCCTTTTCCCTTATTTTTTGGATGCCTTTGAGATATAAACCTAGCAGTGGTATTGTTAGATCAAAGAGTTGCACAGTTTTATAGTCCTTTAAGCATACTTCCAAATTGTTTTCCAGAATGGTTGGATCAGTTCACAACTCCACCAACAGTGCATTAATGTCTCAATTTCCCCATATCTCCTCCAACATCCAACATTTTCCTTTTCTCTCATATTAGCCGAGCTAACAGGTGAGAGGCGGTACCTCAGAATGGGTTTAACTTGCATTTCTCTAGTCAATAGTGATTCAGAGTATTTTTTCTTATGATAATAGCTTTGATTTCTTTGAAAACTGCCTGTTCATATCTTTGGAGCATTTATCAATTGGGGAATTACTTGCATTTTTATAAATTTGATTCAGTTCTCTATACATTTGAGAGATGAACCCTTTATCAGAGATACTTGCTGCAAAATTTTACCCCCCTCCCAATTTTCTGCTTTCCTTGTAATTTTGGCTGCATTTGGTTTTGTTTGTGCAAAAGCTTTTTAATTTTATATAATCAAAATTATCTGTTTTACATTTTGTAATGCTCTCTATTGCTTCTTTAGTTTGAAATTCTTCCTTTATTCATAAATCTGACAGATAAACTATTCTATGCTCTCTTAATTTGTTTATGATATCACCTTTTATGTGTAAATCATGGACTCATTTTGACCTTATCTTGGTATGCACTGGGAGATGTTGGTCTATACCTGGTTTCTGCCCTACTGTTTTCTGGTTTTCCCAGCAGTTTTTGTCAAATAATGAGTGTTTGTTCCAAAATCTTGGATCTTTGGATTTGTCATTTACTAGATGACTATGGTCATTTACCATAATGTAATTTGTACCTAATCTATTCCACCGATGCACCATGCTATTTCTTAGACAGTATCAGATTAGTCTGATAATTACTGTTTTACAATACAGTTTAAGATCTGCCATGGCTAGACCACCTTCTTTCAATTTTTTTTTTATTGATTCCCTTGATAATCCTTGAACTTTTCACCTTTTATACTATTGAGAGGTAGGATTGTTTAGTGGATAGATACAGCTGACCTCAGAGCCAGAAGACCTGGTTTTAATTCAGCTCTGCCTCTGGCACACCTAGGGTGTGAATGTAGGCAAGTCACAATCTCTGAGTGCTTCCAGAAAACACTAAGACTTAAAGCTGTTGAGAAGGTCCTTACCTGCACTGGTAATTACCGCACTGGTAATTACTGCACTGGTAATCTTCTCTCCTGGGAGTTCCCTCTGCTGATGAAATCACCGGAACAGTCCCTAACCATTAATATACTATGTCCCTGAGGATGTCTTTGCCATAACCTCTCCCATACAAATCTTCACGGGTAACATGCTACAGCCCTCTTAAACCCAAGTCTGTTACCATTGACCATTGGCCCCCAGACAAGGAGATGAGCCTTGAGTCAAGATGTGGATGGAGAGGGGAGGTTTTTAACATGGGGAGACCAAAGGCTTCAATACTTCAATACTACCAGAGGTATAAAGTCTGCCACATGTAGTTGGCATCTTCTGAAGAAGACTTATGTGCACTGGCTTAACCTCTGCTTGCCTCAGTTCCTTTCAGAGCTATTGTGAGATAAAGCACTTAGCACAGTGCCTGGCACACAGTAGGTACTTTACAAGTGCTTATTCTCTTCCCCCATTCAATCTAACAAACATATATTAATGGCCTTCTATGTTCTAGGAGCCCGACTAGGTATTAGGGATACAAAGACACCAGTGAAACAGTCCCTGCTCTCAAGGAGCTCACATGTGTAGGAAGGAAAAGGGAAGAGAAAGTGTGCACAAGAAGCAAATTCAAATTAGATACATAGCAATTTCAAGAAGGAGAGAGTATTAATAACGGGGGGGATGGGGCCAGTAGGTGACACAGTGAATAGAGCACTGGCCCCGGAGTCAGGAGGACCCGAGTTCAAATGCACTTGATACTCACTAGTTGTGTGACTTTGAGCAAGTCACTTAACTCCAATTGCCCTGCCTCCCCCCTCTCCCACCAAAAAAAGCCAAAAAAAGAAGACTTAATAATGGGGGGAAGGGTCAGGGAAGGCATTGATGACATCTGGGCTGTGCTTAGAAAGAAGTTAGGGGTTCAGAGAGACAGAAATAAAGCAAGAGGGCTTCCTAGATGGACAGGCTCATGCAAAGGCATGGGAATGGGAGATGGGATTCTGGATATGGACAACAGCAGCAAGCTGGCGGTTTAAAAAAACTATAGAATAATTCACCCCTTCAAATACAATCCTCCTTTTCTGCTGTTTGCATAGTGAAATGTACATATTTGTTGATTTCATTTCCTCTGGAAAAAAAGAAAATTTACATTTGAGAAAAATAAAGTTCCCCAAATCATGGTTAGATTCCTTTTTATAATGATATTTTCCACCTACAGACTCACATCTGAGAAGAAATGTGCCAGAGCAGACCAAATGCCTCACTTCAAGTTCAGCCTTTGAGACATACTAGTTGTGAGACTGTGTGGGTAAGTCATTTAACTTCCCAGGTCTCCTAACATGCTCTGTTATAATAATAGCTAGCATGTATCCAGTATTTAAGGTTTGCAAAGCAATTTGCATATATTATCTCATTAAAACAATTAAATAACTGTTCTTCCCCCAAAACACAAATTTACATTTGCAGCTAAAGCAATACCTGACCAAGAACATCTGAATATTAGGATAATAAATATAATTTTTAAAGTAATAGATATAATAGTAAAAAAAAAATAATAATACCTTCAATTGGCATGCCCCCAACCTCAACCCCAAAGCTCCAATTGCTACGTAAAATCATAGGCTTCATTCTCATCCCATCCCTGTGAAGTAATTTGAGGTGGGATTCGTAACTTAAGTGGCCAAGGATGGGACCAGTTCAGGATTACAAAATCAGGTCCATTGCTGGTTATTTAGTGACACTTAAACTCAGCCATCCCCAGTGCAAAGTAACTATGGCCCAACTTTGTCACCATTCACAGTAACAAAGGAGACACTCAGCAGGTTGCTACCCACCATCTCATAACAGCGCAGAGTATGGAACCCCTTCCTGCTGCCTGTGATGGCCACCCAATAAACGGCTCTATCCTTTCACAGAGGCGGCATGGAGCAGTTATAGGATGGATTGTAAGACTAGGTTCAAACCCCACAGCTGACACCTAGGACAGAGGTGGAGCTTCCCATTGGCCTCTATCTTAACTCCCCTCAACCCAGAACAGGAAAAATGCTTCTCGATGCCCAGTGTTAATCAGAGCTCGCTCAAATAAAAGGGCTGGGCTAACCAGTCTCTGACGACCCCCTTAGCTACAGATCTGGAATATCCAAAGATTTGGAGACCTTCTATCAATTTTTCCATCCTCATCCGAAACATGAAGCCAAATTCTGAAAACTGACCTTTAAATTCTAAAAGTAGCTTTCTTTGTAAAAATGTTAGTCCAATCCTTTTCTCCTCACACGGCCGCGAGTCTTAAATTACTCTTTGGATCCAGGAGTCGTGGGGCTTGTATTTCTGTTACCTATTTGTATTTGCAGGTAGCTAGTGAGAGCCCCCCACATTTCTTTCCTGTTTCCACCTCATTCATCCCCCGTTCCGAAGTTGGAGGAAATGAAATGTGCCCCTCTTTGCTAAATATATTAAAATGATTAAAACCCAACTAAGAAAATGCCACTGAACTTTCTTTACTAACAAATACTATAACCTACATTAATGAGTCGACTGTGTTAAGAATTTTCTTCACTTAGCATTTCTCATTATTAATAAATTTTGCGGTGACAACTCTAAAGCGAACACTTTGGATTTATGCACCTAACCTAATTACATATGCGGCATGTACGCACTTCATTATTTACTTGACAGATTCATTCCTTGATATCATAAATAATTAAGCAAGAATCAAATATTAACAATCAGATACATGTTAATTCTCAAATCTGAGGAAACAAACTTTTTTATCTCCAGTTCAACAAGGACTGATTAAAATTTCTTCATTAGAAGTATTTTATAAGCAAAGTTCTTGATCTCCTTTTCTTACTTTCAATGAAAATTAGAGGTGGAACCAATTATTCCAGAATTGTTTCATGGGGGAAAAGTGCATAATGATATCTCTAACCATCATTTGGCCTGGGAAGCTTTCTCTAACACTAGTGTCTCTTATAAATGAAACATTAGTTTGTGTGCTTATTAGCCAATTTCAATATGGTTTCCATCAAGCGCTGCTATCAGGCACTGCATTGGTTTCGGGAAATATGCAGTAACCAATTTCATCTCTCTAGAGCTGGAAGGAAACTCAAAGACCATAGAGTTCGATCCTCCTCATTCTACAGTTGAGTAAACTGAAATCCAGGCCACGCAGGTATGGTCAAAGGCAGGATTTGAAACATTGTCCATTAACTCCAGAAGCATGGTGATTTGAAGTCAGAATTCCAGAAGTATTTAAACTCCAGAACCATGGTACCTTGGAAAAGACCCTTTATATAACAATTTCTCACAGAAGTTTTTTTTTAAGACTTTGTGGCTCTCTACGTAATAAGATTTGCAATCTCATGTACAATTCTCTCTTTTTCTAATGTGTGTGTGTATATGTGTGTGTGTTTTATTTTGTGTTTGTTAAGTTCAGAATGTAAATAATAAAATGGCAAAAAGTGAGGGGGAAAAAAGACTTTGTAATTCTCAATATTTACTTGAATTTCTCTAGAACTGAAACTTGTTAAATGGAGCTACCGTATCCATTTAACAATCATTTTTGTGAGCACTGTTTAAATGTTTTTTTAGTCATGATATATCAGCATCCACAGTGATCAAACCAGTCTCACATTTCATCACATTTGCTTTTGTAGAGCACATCATACAATTTCATCATTTTAAAAATATTAACGATTCATCAATAGCCACATTACTCATAATGTAAAATTAATGCCAGGTTGACGGATTTTGCAAAGGTCTGATTTGTTCAAGTACGTATACTATATCTATGTAGAACATGCCCCAATGGTGAATATTGATTCTTTCCTCCCCTTCTCTCCTAATACTAAATACGGAACATTATGGCATGACTGTCAGGGTTAGGAAGCCTCTGACCTACATATGTCATAATGATCATGTAAGAGATTGTTTGAAATATATCTTTGCAAAATAAAGCAAGCTTCTACAGCACTGTCCCAAGAGGCCTGGCTTCAACACTTGCAAAACAGGCACCCTGGCTTTTCAAGTTCCAACACAGAAAAGCACAGAGGGAGACAAAACCACAGGCCCTCCTAGTGAGGGACATAACAATGAAGGGAGATACGGTGAAAAATTCTCCAAAGGCCAGTTCTCTCTCTTCAGCCCATACTCTTTTATTTTTAAATTTTAATGATATCTTTTGTTTTTACATATAGAAAATGTTTATAAAGGGTGTCCCAAAAGTCTTAGTGCCATTCTAAGCTCTTAAGTCTTTTGGCATACCCAAAGGTTTGTAAAGCATTTTTCATAGGTTACCCTCATTCCATCCTCACCACAATCCTGGGAGACAAGGGCTGTTATTCAGCCCTATTTTAATCTCAGTCTCCTCACCTGTAAAATGAACTGTTGAAGGAAATGGCAAACTACTCCAGTATCTCTGCCAAGAAAACCCCAAATGGGGTCACAAAGGATCAGACACAACTGAGTGACAGAGGAGGAAACCGAGGTTGAGAAAGGTTGAGAGTAACTTGCTCAAGGACACATGGCTAGTCAGGGTCTGAGAGTGGATTCAAACTCAGTTCTTCATGACTCCAAGTCCAGTGAGACCATTCTATATAATGTACCTCTTCCCTCTGAATACGTCCCTCCCACCTCCCACCTCCCGTCTCCCCTCTCCAGGTTCTGCTTATTACATTGGGAATCAGTACGTTTTATTCCTCCCATGCTTCCGTGGATTCCTAACAATCACCATTTCTTACAGAAGAACATGATCTTATCACATCCAGGTGTGAATCTCAAGCTAGGTGGCACCATAGTACAAAAAGCACTGGGTCTGGAGTCAGGAAGACCTGAATTCAAATCCACCCTCAGACCCTTGACAGTTTTATGTCCCTGAGAAAGTCTCTTCACTTGCCTGCCTCAGTTTCCTCAACTGTAAAATCGAGATCATGAGAGCAGTGAACAGTAGTGAAGACTGAGGCAATATTTATAAAGTGCTTTATAAATAAAGCACTTGATAAATACTTGTTCCTTCATGAGGCATCTCTCAATCGTTCCTGCTGCTAGACACACTTTTCTGTCCTCTTCTGGGACCTTTGCCTTTCATGAGGTATATGCCTAGCAGTTCACCCCTTTCTATCCAAGGTCAGATTTTCTCTGTAAGTTCTTTACAGTCATATATATTCTCTAAATTAATAGAAACAAATGCAGATGTCCTAGAAATGAGAAAGCCCTTCATTTCTTCAACCCTCTTAATCCCTTCATTCTCACTACCATCAGCCCTATTGGACAAAGATAAATCATGAAGCTACTCCAAAGACAAATATGGCAGCATCTCTTTCATCCTGAAGATGGATGGTGCTTCTGAGCACTTCTGGGAGGGCATAATTACTTAATCTCCTGAACAAAACCTTCAAAAATATGCAACCTAAAAATATGAAAAAAATATGCTCACGATTCAGAAAGAATATATATGTGTAGAGTAATAAAACTGACATTTCTGTAGCGCTCCTGGGGTTGCCAAAGCGTGTGAGGAACATTATCTCTTTCTGAGCCTCAATGTGGGAAGGTAAGGGCTGCTACTGTCTCCACTTTATAGATATGGAGACTGGGGGCGGAAAGGGTCAAGCACTTGCTAGTGTGTTTCTGACAGAGCACTGGACCCCAGGCTTCCCAGACCCCAGGCTTTCCAGACCCCAGGCTTTCTGGACCCCAGGCTTTCCAGACTCCAGGCTTTCCGGACTCCCAACTTTCCGGACCCCATGTTGGCTGCACTGTCTACCGTTAGCTTCAGGACTTCTAACTACACAGACCAAAACCAACTAACAGCCCGAGTTATGTCCAAAGTCTTACCTCTTTAAGAACTGGCATTCCCCTCAAATATGTCTGTTGTTCTGCAGCCTGGCTTGCAATGGCTACAAACAAGAGAGCCCCCCCCCCTTTTTATACGAGCCTAGTTCCTTCTTTGTCAGCACCAACTTTACTGGAGGAAGAAAAATAACCGATCCTGTTTAACATAGAGAACTTCCAAGAATTTGTCAGGAGGCACAGATTTTTTGTTGCTTAGGGGACTTGCATGCCTCTTGTATCTTAGCTAACATGAGTCTCCCTTTGCTTCTCATAAACACCCAAAATGTGCCTAAAAGAAACGGGTTTCAAGATTCATTCAAGCCATTCTAAATTTCAAAACGGCTGCGCTCAGGGTGCCAATGGCAGAGGCTGGAGCCCGGCCCCCGGCTCACTCCAGCCTGCACTGGAAGGATCCTCTGCCTGGAGTCTCTTGATCTCATTGGGTGGTTCCTACTAGAACCTCCTTTGGAGAAGAACCCTTCATTTTTCTTCTGGCTGCGCTCCTGACTCACTCGCCACCTTCACGCCCCTTCCCCTCCCCGACTTTCCAGCTTCTCTTTGGGGTCGGTGTTCCCCTCGGCAGCTCTCCAAGGGCAGGATCGCTTGTTCTTTCTACACGTAGTTGTATTCCTTGTATGCAGGTCTGTACCTGGTGCACGGTAAGCGCTTTAATAAATGCTGACTGATATGACTTACACAGATCTGTCTGTTCCCTTTCGAAGGTCAGTAAGCAGAATGTCTCCTCCAAACAGATCTCATGTGCCATGCGCAAGAACCAGACCCAACCGGTTCTTGGCATAGCGCCAGTCAGGAAGTGTCTTTTGTCCTTTTAATAAGGTGCCAATGGCCATCCGAAGATTCCAAATCGAGACACATCCCCTTCCATACAAAAGCTCAGCAAATTAATCAGTGAACTAGTTGGAGTCGGAAAGGAGGTCAAAGATTCTACCTCTTATTTTACAGACGAGGAAACTGAGGTTCAGAGGAGGGTAGTAATTGTCTAAGGTCACACAGGTAGTAAATCAGTCAGTCAACAAGCTTTTTTAGGCACTTCCTACATACCAGACACTGCTAAAGACTGAAAAAAGAAGGAAAGACAAAAAAAATAGTGTCTGCCCTCCTTATACTGAAACAATTGAGACACACAAGATACAGTCTAGAGAGTGGATGGAAATCATCTCAGAGGGAACTACTGCCGAGTCAGGGAGACTAGTTAGAAATCTAATTGGTTAGTGGCAGAACCAAGAGGCAAAAAGTCAGGTCCTCTGCCTCCAAACCTAGTTCTTTTTCCATTGTCCCATCCTACCTTCTAATTAAATGACTAGAGGACATTTCTTTGAAACCACCATTTTGAAGGCATTCATTCATGCATTCATTCATTCAGTTAGTTTAACTTTTTAAACTTAAAAAGTTTGAAACCCACTAGTATCTAGCGTATCTGGGGTCCCTCCCAAATCCTATTCCTAGACCTAAAGGTCTCATACAAGTTGGAGGATGTGTATCTGATGACAGGTGCTCCCCATCTCTGATCAGCTCTAGGACTATTTAAATATCAATTGCCTACTGCGGACCATAACCTAAGATAGGCTTATTTTCAATAAAGGGAAAACTAATTCTGCTGAGCTCCTCATTAGTCTAGAGCAGCCAAGACACTAGACCCTGGAAACCAGTTAATGGTTTATAACATTTCAGCAATGAAGATATTATAGAATGACTTATAACAGAATTGATGACCAGAACAAAGAGACCCTGGTCAGAAATGCATACATGAGGGAGCTGATGCAGAGACAGCGAGAGTCCTAGAAAGGACTTTTGGTAGCTAGCTCTTGAGATGCTCAACATTTTGCTAGGTAGGAAACCTCTCCCTGAAAAGTGGTAGTATCCAGAGCATTCTTACAAAAATTCTTATCCCACGATGCAGAATCTGGTGGAGGGGGCAAATGCCAGCACCCTAATGTCTGGTCATTTATAGGAGAGAGGAATGCATAGGAGATAGGAAGACCAGGATTGTAACTAAATAACTGCCAGATTTCCAGCCATCCTTGCCCAGTGGGCATCTGGGAGCAGGAAGTGAATGAGAGCAGGGACTACAGTTGGCCCAGGATTGAAGTGACACCTCAAATGGCGCTCAGCAGGAAGCCGAGCAAGAAGAAGACGGCACAGAATAAATATTTCATACTCACCTTGTAATGTAGTCTCCCTGAAACCAAAGCTCACACCTCCCAATGTTTCATCTCTCTGCACAGGACAAACCAAATACCAAATTATTCATAATAACATCTTTTGTGACGGCAAAAACAAAGGGAAAAAAGGGATGCCCAACAACTGGAGAATGACTAAACCAATCGCAAAAATGAATGTAAAGGTATGTCATCATGATGTGAGAAAGGACACATGAGGAATTCAGGAATAACATGGGAAGATTTGAATGAACTGATACAGAGCAAAGTAGGTACAACTGAGAGAATGATATAATAACAACTATAACGATGTGAATGAAAACACCACTGAAATGAAGCCAGATTAAAATGAATCACAAGGACCAACCTCATCCCAGAGAATAAGCAATACTAATGCACACACAGAGGTGGTGGGCTATGGGTGTAGAATGCGGCATGCACTGTCAGACACGTTTCAGTTTGCACTTGGTTTGTTTAATAGTTTTTCTTTATTACAAAGGATGGTTCAGTAGAAGTGGGGAGAACACTGGGAATGATCATAATGAAAAAAATAAGAGGCATTCAAGAAAGTATTTTTAATAAAATGTCTTTAAAACAATATTTTTGTTTTTAAAATAAAAGCATTTCTACTTCATCCCACTGAGTGACTCCACCTTAGCTGTGCTAATCTTACCAACAATTAGATGGAATGTTTATAGATTTCCTAACACCACCAAGAAAGTTTCCAACATACCTACCAACAACACAATTTTCTAGAGCTATCTAATATGTCCATATTGTAATGACTACATGATTTAAGGGGTTCAGTGAGAGAAAAATTGCAAAGCCATTTTGAGCTTCCAATTAAGAACGAAAAAAAAATCCATACTGTCCATTTGACCCACCGAGGTCTCGATTTTTCACATCTTCAGTTTTATGCTCAAATATCTTCTTCTGTGATATTGATTAACAGTCTCCTGGTGAGCTTAGGAAAAGAAAATCTTCCCATCTTTCCGCATTTGTCCCTTTTGACAGCATGCACATTTTTACATGAAAATAAGAAACAAATATTTGTCCTTTTTTTATACAAGCTGTCAGCACAAACTGAGGTGGTTTGGGAAACCTGTTCCAGAAAACAGGAGTGGCATTTATTGTGGGTAATATTATGAAAGGTCATGGATTCACAAAGCAAAATGTTAGCAATAAAATTATATCCCACTATATGCTCCTACTGTTATAAACCAGGGTGATCGTTTTAGATTAATAAGTGATGCCTTACATTGAGGATGGTCTATTAAGTTCAAGAAGAGTCTATCGTGTACTAGGTGCTGGGGTTACAAAGATAAAAACAAACCATCCCTTGAATTCAAGGAGCTCACATTTTATTGAGGGGTTGGGGAGGAGGTGACAACATGGACACAGATTTATGGAAATTACCTTACATACACAAAGTCATTCAAAGTAATCTCAGAGGGGAGGGGTATTAATAATGGGGATGGGAGGAGTGGAGATCAGGAAATGCCTCCTAAAGGAAGTGGTAACTGACTGGGGATGGGGGTGGGGGGTATGCTTGGGATTCTTAGAGATGGAGACACTGATTCTCAAGAAATTATGAGTCTAAATAGAGCTGGTCACCTTGTACAGCATGAACCTTTAGCCCACTCAGATTAGATTAGATTGGAGCATCGCTTAGTACAGGATCCACCCATGAAAGTCATCTAAGTCATAAGACAATCCCAATTCCTCTATGCCATGACAGACTGTTCCATAGTCCTTAGCGAACACATTCTAAATGCCCAGACTCAACCACAAAGGTTAATACCTATTGGGATTAACAAGGAGTCCCCGGAAGGAAATCCTGTCCCTGTTGCTCACTAGACTTCCAAAGATAAACCCCCACCCTACTTCGGGCCTCCTTTTCATTTCTTTGTCTGAAGGAAGCAACGAGCTCAACCGCATCCAGTCGTCCTCCCTTCCGATAAGCTTGGCATGCCGAGATCAGAAATTTCCTGATCTGTATTTGTATTAGGTATTCAGCCCACATCAAAAAAGAACAGGGAGCAAAGGAGGAAAACAGAACCTCAGACGTACAATTGTATATATGCAAATGTATGCAAATTCCTGCCAACATCTCCCTATCTATAACGGGGCAACACCATGGGCCGGCTATTCATGCCTTCAGCTGCTTAGCTACCGAATGTGGCATCTGCGGCCGGGAGGATCGGCTATTCAGGGAATGCCGGAGCTGCTGCTGCTGGGCGCTGGTCCAATTGTGAAGCCTGCTAGGTGAGAAGTTGGTGCCTTCATGGAATCTATTTGTTAGTTAGCAAGCTTCCCGAAAACGGAGGGTATGCCCTGGCATCTCAAGAGGTGTTGTGAGGCTCAGATAAGATGTATATACCAAAAAAATATATTGGCTAATTATCAATGATCATTATTAGTCTTGTAATTTATAATACATTATTTCAACCATTCAGTTCAATAAGAGGCAGCTAGGTGTTGCAATGGATAGAATGAGGAGCCTGGAGTGGGGAAGATCTGAGTTCGAATCCTGCCTCAGACATTTCGGGGCTATGTGACTCTGGGCAAGTCACTTATCCTCTGTTTCAGTTTCCTCATCTGTAAAATGGGGCTAATAATAGCACCTACCTCCCAGGGTTGTTGTGAGAATCAAGTGAGATGACATTTGTAAGAAATCTTGTCACACAGTAGGTGCTATGTAAATGCAAGCTTATTATTATAACTATTTATTTAACACTCATTTTTTGACAAGTACTGTAGGGACAGACAAAAATAAAACAGCTCCTGCCCTCACAAAATTTATGTTCTATTGATGGACAAATCTGTCCACAGATAAATAAACATAAGGTAATTTGAGGAGGGAAAGATCACTGGGCTAGGGATGAGGGTAGGGGGCAGGTATGGGGTGGGGGTTAACAGCATCAAGGAAGGTTTCGCACGGGGAGCTGTCCCTCAGCTGAGTCCTGAAAGAGGACAGAAATGAACGTGGAGCACATTACTAGCATGGCAGACAGGTTATGCAAAATCATGGAGGAGTATTGAGTTCAGAGACCAGTGTGGTCCCAATGTAGAATACAGGAAAGGAGATAATATAGCATAAGACTAGAAAGACAAGGAAGGGGGAGGCAGATTGCAAAGGACTAATGCCAAGACAAGGAATTTGCATTCTATCCTTTAGGTAACATGGTTGTTGAATAGAGAAGTGATATGTTCAGACCTATGATTTAGAAAACTTATTTTTGCAGCTGTATGAAGGATGGTTTCAAGAGAAAAGACAACAAAAACTGGGGGAATAAATTAGAAGGCTATTGCCACAATTCAGTAGGAGATGATAAAGATCTGAACTGCAGGTATGACCACATGAGCCAAGAGGAGACTGAAAGAATTTGATGAAGTCAGAATCAACAAGTATTGGGGGGGGGGGGCGGCTAGGTGGTGCAGTGAATAGAGCACCGGCCCTGGAGTCAGGAGTACCTGAGTTCAAATTCGGCCTCAGACACTTAACACAAAAACTAGCCGTGTGACCTTGGGCAAGTCACTTAACCCCAACTGCCCTCCAAAAAGCAAAAAAACAAAAAAACCCCAAGTATTGGGAATCCAATGCCAAGAATGGGGATAAAAAGAGAGGGGAAAATCAAGAATAGCTTTAAGGGGGCTAGGGTGTGCCTGGGAGGATGATGGCATTATCAGCAAAATAAACTCTTCCATCAATCAGCATTTATCAAGTACCTGCTGTAAACTGAACAGTATTCTAAGCACTAATTATGACAAGAAAAACAAAAGACAATCCTTGCCCTTGAGGAGCTCACAGTCTAATATACAGGTAGGGATAATTAGTTCTACTTGGAGGAATGTTGAACTTGAAGTAAAAATGCCCCACGGGAAGTTGAAAATCTGAAAAAAAAAATAAATTGGAACTAAATACGTAGCCTATACAGTCCCCTGCTTGGTAAAAAACCATAGCTTGTTATCTCTTTGAAAGGGAATAAGAATATACACCTTATACTAGAAATACATGCATATTTATACAAATTTTCTAAATGATTTTAGTGGCTTCCTGATAGCCACTGGGCACTGAGGCAATCTTCTGACTTTATCACAGCTCCTGAAAGATAATGTCATTGGCATTGATGGTGGGGGAAGGGATGGAGGATGGACTCAATTCTCCAGCCCAAATAATAGCAAACTAATGAGCTGTCACCCACGTAACCAAGCCAGGAATTTGAGGAAAGAACTAGGAAGGACATGGAAAAATGAGTGGCTAGAGAAAGGAAACACCATAAGGATAAAACAGGTCATACTCATAACCATGTCTTTAATGAAACTATGGCCCATGTAGACTCTTCAATGAGCTTTTTCTCTAGTGAGGCAAATACATCCAGAAAACATAGGCTACCATATTTTATGCCTTTGTTGATAGCAACATTCAGAGGATCATTAAACAAAATTTTCCTTCCAATGTTCAAATTGACAGTCAGAATTTACTCTCTTTGAAACAAATCTCTTTCAAGTGTAAGAAGATTAAGGAATTGGAAACACAGGGCAAAGCTTGCCTGCTTCACTCTGGGACCCCAGTGTTGCTAAGTGAACTTCCAGGGTAATTTGCATGGTCCTGGTGAGCCACAAGGCATGCTGGGAGATGAAAAGAATTTATTCACCCCAAACTAAATAGCAAAAAAAACCTGAAGGGGCAAGAGGTTGTCAGAAAACAAGACTTTATTTAACCTAAGAATGAATTCGGGCTATCAATAGCAACCTTACCAAAAAAATGCTCCAAACTGCTAATTAGAGAAATATAAATCAAAGTAATTCTGAGGTTCTACCTCATCCCAATCAAACTGGCAAAGATGACAAAAGAAGAAAATGATCACTAAATAGGTGCATTAGTATACTTAGGCACCTTTGAATTGGTGCATCCATTCTGGAAAGCATTGGAATTATGCCCTACAAGTTACCACACTGTACATATATCTTCTGACCCAGCTATTTGGCTAGTAGGTCTTAACCCCAACAAAATCCAAGAGTAAAAACAGTTTTTTATAGCAACCAAAACTTAGAAACTAAAGGGGTATCTACCTATCAGGGAATGGTTTGTGAATGTAATGGAATATTATTTTGCTATCAAAAAATATGAAATGGATGATTTCAGAGGAAATCTGAAAGACCTCTATGAATGGCTAAAGATTGAAGTAAGTAGAACTAGGAAAACAAGGTGTGCAATGACAGCATTATAGAGAAAAAAATGACTTTGAAAGACATTAAAACTATGATCAATATAATGATGAACCAGGAGTCCAAAGAGCTAAAGATGAAACATATCACCACATCCATCTAAAGAGATGAAGGATTTAAAATGTAGACTGAGATAAACATTTTTGAACAGAACCAATATGAAAATTTGTGCTATTGGGCTATGCATACTTGTTATCAGAGTTTTAGGTTCCTTATTTTATTGTTCAATTGAGGGGAAAGGGACTATGGATGGTGGGAGAGATAATAAAAGTTTGTAAAACTAAAGTTTGTTTTGTTTTTAAATAAAGAGAACCTCCAGGTTTCTTTGCTGTGCTGGCTGGGTGCAGTTACATATCTGACTAACAAAAAAGTGAAACAGTCCTTAGGCATGGTCAACCTTCTAAAAAATGATAAATACTTTCTTTAAGGACAAAGAAACCCAAATGGGTGGAAGAGCTTCAATATAGGGCAGGAACTTAACTCAGGAACAGATGACAAAAACCTTCTGCAGAGAGTAGAGAAAAGTAGCAGGGAACAAGACATGACCCTAAGTTTTCCAATATTACAGCTGTACAATTGCCTCTTGTTTTGGTAGCGCAGAAATATGTGGGAGACTGTGCTCCTTTGAATAGGGATGGTTGTTCTTTGTTTTTTAACTTGCTATCAGGTTTAATTCAGTGCCTTTTGCTTTGAATTAATGTGTCACCTGATCTGGTCTGGGACAAAGAGATACATTCATGTGGGCTCAGAGCTATAGTTTTATGTAGACAAATCATTACAGTGAACCTGGATGTAGCTGGGTTAGGGAAGGGGTGTCATAGTAAGGGAACCCTAAATTGTGGAAGCAACAATGTAAATTACCACTACCCATCCACCTCTACCAACAGTAAGCACCCTTGGGAAAATTATTTAACTTCTCTGCACCTAAAATGAGGGGACTGGGTTAAGATCTCATGGGTCTAGATCTAACAATCTAAATATCTTCTTTCTTACATATGCAAAATACCCGCTTAGAAACAGTGACACCAGATAGCATCTTATTTCAAAAGTAAATCAGCTAGAGAAACTTTGACCTGTTTCAGCAACATCTGTTTTAGCTGTTCAGCAGTGAGAAAACCTCACGCTGCATTAGAACAGGAAAATATTCAGTCACCCACACACATACACATGCCAGACACGTGTATACAATGGGACAGAATGAGGAAAGCAAAACCAGGAGAACAAGATGAACAAGGACAGCAATAGTATAAATGGAGAAGGGTAAAAAGCAGCCAAGCTCAGGTTCATGACCCTCTCCTAGCTCGGCGCCAGAGAAAAGATAAAACATATGTAAGCACAGAAGACGGAATGCAGACTCTGGGTCTGAAAGAGCCGGGTTTGAATCCTGCTAAGGAAGTCCCTCAATCTTTCTCAGCCAGAATAATTTATAATAATATAATAATGTAAAATAATAATCAATAATAATAACAAGAGCTAGCATTTAGGTAGTCTTTTAAAGTTTTCAGAGAGTCTACAAACATTATCTCATCCTTAAGCAGGAGGTTATCTCCATTTTACAGTTGAGAAAACTGAGGCAGATAAAGATTAAGGGTCACACAGTTGTAAGTGCTTGAGACACTATTGAAACCTGGTCTTCCTAACTCCAAGGCCAGAGCACTAATTATTGGGCTATCCAGCTGCCTAAAAATGGGAGAGATAACATCATTCACCTCATAGGGTAGGTGTGAGGTTCGAAGAAGAATATATAAGCAAAGCACTCTGCAGTCCTTAAAGTACCATGTAAATGTTAGCAATTGCTTTTATTGGTCAAGAGGTGGGAGACCGTAGATATTAAATACTACCTGGGTCAACAGATGCTGTTGCTTTGTCCTATGACTTTACTTAACTTTATTTCCCCTGGGACAAGGAGCAATTCAATGATAAGGGGAAGATGGTATGGTGGTAAATATGATGGGGGGGGAAACCATAGGAATAAAGAAAGTGTTTTAAAAAGAAAATCCATCAGAGTGGGAGGGAGGGAGAGAATTTAAAGCTCAATTTTTTTAAATGAATGTCAAAAAATTACGTGTAATTGGGAAATATTTAACAAACTAAATTTTTAAAGTATTTAAAAAAATAAAATTCCTGAACCTATCCCATAGTTTTCGACTCTATACTGGATACAACACCTCAACTATTGCTATCTGAGCAGAAAAAATTGCTCTCACTTCTCCTACGTGCTACCCACCTCCTGAGAGGTGATAGACTCAAGAACGTGGATGGAGACATTATTCGTTGGATGTGGCCAGTGTGGAAATAAGTTTCACATGACTGTATATATTTGTTATGAGGGTTTTGCTTCTCTTTCATTTTTCCAATAAGGTAAGGAGTTGGGAGAGAGAGGGAAATTTTTTTTGTTAATTGAAAAAAATAAAATTTAATTTAAGAAAAAATTAAACCATTTCATCTTTCTGCCAAAGCTTCTACAACTGGGCCCCAGCAGATACCACTGCCGCCTCTTCCATGTGGCTTTTACCCCTGCCAAGAAATGACCATAAGCTTTCTTGGTTTATAAGATTTGCAATTCCTAGATCTATCCCAAGGACCCATCCTCTAAACCTTGTAAAAAAAAACAAAAAATACCAAAAATCCAGTTTTCCCTGTCTTCTTGGAGAGCTTAGACTGGCTTTCTTTTAAAATCCCATCTCTGTCCTCCAATTAACTACACCAGTTAGACTCTTATTTGTTTTTAGGGTGACATTTGACATTTTTGTTCTTTCTTTCTTTCTTTTCTTGCTTTGTTTGGAAGGGTAAAAATAATCTTCTGAAAGCTGTATTCTCAGCTGCCTTCATGGTGCCCTTCACTCCTCACGATCTTACCCACACCCAGGGTACTAAGGGTGTTCAATAAGCACTAATCCTTGTTAATAATTTAAAAGGCTCTAGAAGATATATTGGACTGCAATCATTTCAACAGACACTTGGCATGCATTCAAAAGAGACCAAGAAATTAGCTGCTTGCTTTCCTAACCACTGGTCAAACCCATTTAAAGATACCATACAAGTTGTTGTTATTATTAATAGTAACAATAACTCTAATTTACATAGTGCTTTCCAAAGTGCTTTATATACACTGTTGCATTTGAATTTTAGGGCTTTGTCACTCAAGATATTCATGGAGAATTTTAAGACTGTGGCTTATGAAAAGTCCAAGAGACATAATTTCTGTATAATTAATCATTTTACTACTTATAGATAGCAAATAATTAATAAAAGGGTGGCCATTTGGCTTTTTCTCATAAGCCAAAGACCCCTCATGGAGGTCTCTTGATGTTTATAGACCTTTAGAAGAGTGGGTGTTCCCAACAATTCTTATTGGTTAATAATTCATGAGAGAATGAATATTATGAAGAGGGGTGGGCTTATTCTAATGAGAGGTTGGATACTGATTCTGCTGCCCTGTCTTGGACAGAGACCCATTTTAAGCCAGAATGCTGTCTTCTTGAAAGGATCTATCCTCCACCTACTCAGTAAACAATGAATGTTGGTGAAGTAAGAATTCCACCTAGATTACATTCTCCATGTAATATCTTCTAGTCAAGTGGGGCAAGAAGCATGTGCCAAGAGGATTTGGGCAATCTCATCTATCAGTAATGTCTTTCACAAGGTCTAGCTGAATAACCTATAGGAGTTTATTGCTGAAGGAGAAAATAATAAGAAAAAAAAACCGGGACCCCCCCATACTAATTGGTTATTAATGTGAGCGATAACCAGTTTTCTCAGGGTTCAAGGTCAACTTATGAAGACTACATAACGAAATTAGAAGGAAAGACTGAGGTACAAGTGAGTTCTTGCTTTAAAGTCAACAAATAAATGAATCAGGTTCAGAACTGAAAGGGAAGAGAGTAGACTGGGACTCATGGGGGAAGGTAGGCAGAAGCATCTCACCGGCACCCATCTTTTTGAAAACCACCATTTTCTGGATATTCCTGCATCAAAGAAATTGTGAAGTATCAGGATTTCAGGAGAATCAAAACTGCAAATGACACAAAAATCCATGGAAAGATAAAATCTGCAGTGTGCCACCAATAAGGCACTGATGGCATCTAGGTGGTGCCACAATAGGCATAGTGCACAAAGGTCTGGGCTTGGAGTCAGGAAGATTCATCTTCCTGAGTTCAAATCTGGTTTCAGACATTTAGTACTTGTGTGACCTTGGGCAAGTCTTCTTTGCCAGAGAGAGACAGAGACAGAGACAGAGAGAGAGAGAGAGACAGAGAGAGAGAGACAGAGAGAGAGACTGAATTATAGCAGTGGAGATTTAGACTAGAAAAAGAACCTAGAGGTGGAATTTTTGAGATGGAACCTTCAAGGTCATGTAGCCCAGTCCTTCACTTTCCAGAAGGGGATAATGGGGCCAGAGACTAAACATAAGGAAGAATCTCCCCAAAGCAAGAAATTGTGTAACATTGTGCTGGATCGCTAGAGTTGGAGGGTTGTAGGATCTCTTTCTCTTACAGTCTTTAGAAAATAGGAGAGAGAGTTATAGAGTTATATATATATAATTATATATAGTTATAGTTATAACAAGAGCCCAACTATTAGTAATAAATAATGGCTTCAGTCTCCTCCAAATAAACAACCAACCAAAATATTTTTTTAAACTTTTTTCTGGCTTCTGATATCTCTCTTCCTTTCCTTCTTTTATTTTTAACCTGGATATGCTCAAATATTTAACACTATTTAAATGTATGTTTAAGACTATCAATATATACTGTAACCCAAGTTCTGAAAGCTACACAACTTTCATGGCATGCTCTGAGTCAACATGCACTCATAACCATAGTTCACAAGCCCCCACTGATGTTTCTTTCACCAGATCAACCAGAAGCCACACCACTTCAAAGCAAATGACATAAGTAAACAGCATAATAAAGTAAATAATGAGGACAATTTCTTCCCATGGGCACAGTGACACACTCTGTCACAGGTTACTAGGGAACACATGGTCAAGGAATATGCATCCCCAAGTCAGGGGTGTTGAGAAGCCTTCCCAAGATTGTAGGAACTAACATCTGGAGCTAAAAAGAGAACTCCAAGGTATTCATGAACAATCCTCCCATTTTATAGATAAAGAAAGGGAGGCCCCGGCGGCTAGGTGGCGCAGTGAATAGAGCACCGACCCTGGAGTCAGGAGGACCTGAGTTCAAATACGGCCTCAGACACTTAACACAAAAACTAGCTGTATGACCTTGGGCAAGTCACTTAACCCCAACTGCCCTCCAAAAAGCAAAAAAAAAAAAAAAAGGGGAGGTCCAAAGAGGTTATACCAATCTCCCAAGGTCACACACATAGCAAATGTAAAGGGTAGGGTTTGAACTCAGATCCCCTGACTCAAGAGTCAGTCTTGCTTTCTACTGCATCCTCCTGTGGGGGGAATACATGAGAAAAAGAACCTAGAGGAAGAATTTTCTAGATGGAACCTTCAAGGTCATGCAGCCTTGTGGGAGAAGATCTCACATGAGCGAAAGCCACCCGTGGTCCCGGGAATCACATCTATCTGTACCAAACCATGCTATTTACCTCCTTGTGAAGCCCCAATATGCTGATCTAGAAACTGGCTGCAAACTCCCTTCTCTGCCATAACTACACACTGGAAGCTCCTCTATGGGTCTGTTCTCTCTCTCCACCGCCATCTGCTGGCACCACATTTTGAGCTGTTGTCTGTTGGTCTCCGCTGCTCCCATCTGCTGTTTCTCCAATGAATTGCAGCTGCTATGAAATCTTTGCTATGGACTGGCCTAAATTCAGTTAACAGTTTGGCCCCAGAGCCATGTTATTGTTTTTTCTTTATTCACAGCAATTCCCAAAGACTGCCTGCTAAGTTAAAGGTGTGAGGAGTGTTAAAGTGGGAGGAGTGCATATATTGATGAATTTATAAATCCTTGAAATTTTGAGGTCTATAATTATATGAGGTGAGGAGAAAAAAATAATTTGCTGAAAGCAACAATATGCTTCTAAGGTTTTTAAAGATTTAGACACTCTAAGAGGGGATGTAATGACCCCTGTAAGCAAACATCTACTGAAATGTACTTATATGAGATATAAAGGCACATCTATTCTCTCAGAGGAACTATTTGGACATGATATAAACATATATGTATACATGTCTAACCAGCAGAAAAAGACTAGTCCGATTTAGCTTTTTATGAAACTGTTCTTTTAAATTCTCTTGTCTACCAAACTGAGAGACGATTTTCGGTCAAGTCAGGCATTGGCAGCCCTCCAAATGGGAAACTATTTGGTTTTCCCATTCAGTTAGATCACTGGAGTTCAGGATAGAGGAGGAAGAGGAAGAGGAGAAAG
Source organism: Pseudocheirus occidentalis (assembly GCA_028646575.1). Taxonomy (NCBI): domain Eukaryota; kingdom Metazoa; phylum Chordata; class Mammalia; order Diprotodontia; family Pseudocheiridae; genus Pseudocheirus; species Pseudocheirus occidentalis. The sequence goes on along the minus strand of CM053597.1, from coordinate 12,911,143 downwards.
GAGTGAGAATGTTCACAAGCCAGAAGCCTGCCTTCACACTCAGGACCCTTGCAATCACCTAGTCCTAGCCCATAAAGCCCAGAGCTAGGAAGACAAACATCTCCAGTCTGACTACTGCCATCCACCAAAACCTTCCGTTGTCTGCTTTTGCTGACCTAGACTTGGCAAAGGTAGGTTTATGAGCTCCAGCCACAGGTGAGTAGATGTTCTCTCCTAATCCTACAAATCAAAGAATTTCTTCTCCATTGAGAAAGTTTTTGGAGGCCAAGGCCCTTTGGGGATAGCCATGTGCCCCTGTAATAACAGTCCTTCAAGTTTAACTAAAGAATTATAACAAGCAACTTCTACTTTCCGTGGGGAACCAGATGCTCATATCAAAGTCATAGAATATTATAGCTGAAATGGACCTCAGTGATAATAGACTTGATATTTACAGAACCCTTTAAAGTTGGCAGAAAGCTTTATTCATTTGATAACACTGTCAGAAAAACCTGTGTTCAAATCTAGCCCCAGACATTTACTAGCTATGTGACTTTAGGCAAGTCACTTCACCCTGTTTGCCGCAGTTTCCTCATCTGTAAAATGAACTAGAGAAGGAAATGGCCAACCACTCCAGTATCTTTGCCAAGAAAACACCAAATGGGGTCACTAAGAGTCATGGGCGGAGGCCCATTGAACCGACTGAACCTGGCAAGTTGGTACGATAGGTTAGAAGGTCACAAATTTAAAGCTGGAAGAACCATCTAGTCTCACCCTTCATTTTACAAATGAGTAAATAGAGGCCAAAGCTCATTCAAAGTGACCCTGCCAGCTGCTGGCAGACCAGGCCTAGATCCTGACCAGCTCTTCCAGCCCTGCCCACTTCCTCCGGCACCACGAGGCTGCAGTGATTTATAACCTAGGTAAGGATCCTTCTTACTCTAAGGAATAAGCAATTGGACACTTTTAGAATTTTTCAAATTACATACCATCCCTTAAAAAAAACTAGCCCTAGGTGAAAGATTAGCCAATCTATACTTACTTGAAATGTGTTTATAGACACCATTCCCAGTCCTTGCAATGGTTTACTCCAGTTATCTTAAGATTAGAGACTGCCTCCCCTGCTGACCCCTCTGACGGACATTGTTTATCTTCCCAGTTCCTAAGGATTCCACTAATAACAACCCCTCACTCTCCTTCTACTTTCAGTGTGAGGACAACATGAATAAATTAAAGTGAATGGTTAGAGTTTATCTCGATACATTAATTTAACTTGACCCAAAGCAAGAGACTCATCAACCAAGTAGCCGCAAAGAAATATTTGGACCAAGCATTTCAACCTCGGCTCAACCCCTCTTAGACCAAGCTCGAAGGCAGTAACATTCAGAGTCTTTCATTATTTTGTTTAATCCAGTCTTGTTCAAAATAAGTCAGGCATTCACTGGCTGTGGCTTGGAAGTCTTTTTGCTGGAGACAGATTGTCACTGTAACCATGTCTGTGTTTCTTGTAAAAGGCTGAAGTCTATTTTCTGTTGCCTATTTCAAAGCATGACATTTACCTTAAAAGCATATTTTAACAGCAGGTCAGCAATAAATCTTGTTGGAGAAGTATAGATGAATTAACAACATATTGGTTAGCTACAGCAGGGTCCTTGTTTCTCTTTAAAAGTTGAATCCTTTGGACTAATGCACTTGTTACTGCAGACTTCTTTATCAGAGAAAAGAGGCAAAATGTTTTAAATGTGGGACTCTGCTTGTCTTCATGTATAAATGATCCCTATGGAAAAGCTGTTGGATTAATCTTATCATACAGTTCAATAGGAAAAAGACCGTTCTTGAGAAATAAAAAGCAAACTTTTTGGTTCATTTCTGGGACCTGCAGGAGCCCAGGAATTTACAGATTATCAAAGCAAAGATGGTGGGGGGTGGGGATGGGGGAGGGAGCAGGATCACAAGTTTACAGCTAGAAGGGAGCTATCAAGGCCAGCCTCCTACTTTTGCAGATAAGGAAACTGAGGCCCCTAGAGGTTAAGTGGTTTCCATGAAACTGTTCTGCTACTTTCACGGCATCATGAAGAGGATGGACAGCAATGATTTTTTTTTTTTATTCATTAAGTATCATGCAATGTGGAAAAGAAGACCGATCAGATTACAGGCAAAGTATTCATTCTGTGACTTCTGGGATTTGTGTGGTCTGACCAGGAGACAGGCAATGTGCTTGAGAGGAGCCCAGTGTCTCTTTCACTATTATGAATTATTCATTTATGGACATGGCATTACAAGAAATCACATTTTCCCCTGGTAAGACTCTTAGACTCGCTCTCCCTCCCTCTCCCTCTCTCTCTCTCTATCTCTCTCTCTCTTTCTGTCTCTCTCTCTCTCTGTCTCTCTGTCTCTCTCTCCCTATGTCTCTCTTTCTGTCTCTCTGTCTCTATCTCTATCTCTGCCTCTGTCTCTGTTTCTTTTTGTCTCTGTCTCTCTGTCTCTGTCTCTTTCTCTCTCTCCCTCTTTCTCTCTCTCTCTCTTTCTGTCTCTGTCTCTCCCTATATCTCTCTGTCTCTCTGTCTCTATCGCTATCTCTCTGTCTCTGTCTCTCTGTTTCTCTTTGTCTCTGTCTCTCTCCCTCCCTCCCTTCATCCCTCTCTCCCTCTCTCCTCTCCCCCACAAATAATCCCTCAGTTCCATTTTGCCAACAAGACCAGTTCCTGCCTCCTTTCTCCGTCTCCCAAGGTGTCTGTACAACCATATCCCCTTATGACTGCATGATCACAATTAAAGCTCGCTTTCTCCTGGTCATAATGGTGCTCCATTGACCTATCATCTGGGTGAAGGGGCATGCCTTCCCCTGGTGCAGAAAGGTGATGTCCTTCCTGATCATTTCTTCCTTCCACCCCCTTGGCCCCCTGAATCTTGCCCAGCCAGCAAAGCAGGGTGGCTGATTACAAAGAGGTGGCCTGACTGCAGCAATAGGTCGTCCTCACTAAACCTCACTGTCGTAGAAATTCCAGATGCTACCAGAATAAGGGACTCCATCCATATTTGCCAGCTCTAATATGAAATCTGTCAGAGCCCAAATTAATGAGTTCCAAATTCCTTACATCACGATAACAGGTTAAGACTGGTCAATTAATTACAGAAATCCTTCCGGATTCATTGTTCAGCGGAGGTCCAGATCGTGTCTTACGTCTTACGCTACTTGGTGACACAAGGCCTTTGGGCTCCTGTTGTTTCCAGGAAGAGCCTCCTTTGAATGGAGGCTGCCTGAGATGGCAAAATGTTAAATGTCACGCGTTAAATTTGCACTTTTCTGTAATTGCTTTTGTTCAAAAAAATTTAAAGCAACAAACATTGTTGGTGTATAGTCCAGAGACTAAGGGGACTCTGGCTGAGTGGAGAAAGCTGCCCCAAGGCAGGCGAGGGCCCACCCTCAGCCTCTGCATCTATCCCTCTGTCCCTGTGTCTCTCTTTGAGGAGAAGGCCACGTGCTAATTGGTTCCTGCTGTACTTCCCTATAAACTAACCCAATCTATGAAACACCTAGGTTCACCCACAAGATAAATAAAGAGGAGATGATTCATTTTACAAGAGGATGTTTCATTTTACAAAAGCGTTCCAATAAAAACTTCATTAGCTAACTAGCTCCCACTGGACTGGGGCAATTTACAGAAACATGATTTGTACATGTTTTCGTTTGCGTGCACGTGAATGTGCGCCTTTGTGTTAGAAAGGGATGTGTTCGGCTGCTGGTCTAGTGACTTGTGTGGACAACTATGGCTGAAAAAACTCCCAACTGGCCAGCCCTTCCACCATGTATGTTCTAAAAGTCTGGCATTAGAGGGGTCAAAGATCACAGACTGAGAACTGCAAGGGATCTTTGGTGCACCTACTAGTCAATTAGTTAACCAATAAGTATTTATTAATAACAAAAATAAATGTGTTAGCTAGTATTATTAATACTTATAAGAGCTCACAGTGCTATAGTACATACAGCACTTTTACAGGTCAGGAAACTGAGGCAAACAGGTTGAGTGACTTGGCCAGGGTCACATGGCTATTAAGTATCTGAAGCCCAATCTGAACTCAGGTTTGACTCCAAGTTTAATGCCATATCCACTGGTCACAGAGTTCCCCAGAATAGCAACTATATATAATTTATAGCCTTGGACACTTACCTGGGCCAATGAGACATCAAATAGCATACTGGTGATCACGACATTAGTATGTGTCAGAGACCACACTTGAACAAACACACATATTTACTATGGTGTATGTATCCACAGACACGTACCATATATGTTCTATGTGTGGGGCTACAGACAAAGACATACTATGTATCTGTGGATTAATCACTACAACCCTGAAAGGTAGACAATGCTAATGTTATCTATGTCCCCATTTTGCAGATGAGAAAACTGAGTTCATGGAAATCAAAGGACCTTTGCCTATGGTAACATCTCTAGCGGTGAAATGCTTAACAGTCATGGACTTGAATCCTGTCTCTGCCCATTATTTGCCTTTATGAAACTGAACAAATCACTTCCCTGGCTTTCCTCAGTTTCCTCATCTGTAAAATAAGAGGGGTGGGACCAGATGTTAAGTTTTAGAGTTAGGAATTGTACATTATTTATGATGACTGTACCAGCAATACTCTGTGAGTGTGTGTGTGTGTGTGTGTGTGTGTGTGTTTCTTTGCAGGCCAGCCTGGAAATGGCCCAAGTTCAAGTCTCCCTCCCACCCCCCATTTAGGTATATATTGCCATGTGACACAGGCCCTCACTTAACCTTTAAAGTGCCTCAGATAATTTCCTAAACCCTCCCATTCTAGAGCTGGTGCTATGGTCATTGGTAGAGGAAAGTCTTTCACTGGGTTCCCTTTATCCATGAAATCACAGGTCCTGACCAAAAAAACAAAAGCCAGCTCAATATACAGTATATACTTTATAAGGGCAGAGAGGTGTAGTGGTCTCCAAATTCTGTGGGTCACGCCCTCCCATCAAGAACTTCTGGATATGCACCTCCCGTGTAAGTATATTTACTTATTGTAAATTATATACTTTTGCTATTGTACTAATATTTATGTACTTTATAAAAACGTACGCCAAAAAAAAAGATGAGATAAACATGAAATAGCATTTGATCCTGGAGCAATAGGGATCCACGGGAGTTTTTAGAGCCGGGGAGGTGACATGCTCAGACCTCTGTTTTGGGAAAGTTGTCTCAGCAGCTCTATGAAGATCATACGTCGTAGTTGTCAGGGAGACTTGTGGATGAGGAGGCTGTTAAAACAATCTGGGTGAGAAGGGATGAGGGTCAGAACTAAGAGGGTTTCGTGGAGAGAGGGGGCCTCCTTCGCCACCATTCAGGCCATCAGCCTGCCACCCTTGGTTCTAACTTTGCCCCCCTCCCCCCTGGGTCAGAGTCCCTCTGGACTCTGTCAGAGGACCACAAATCAGACCTGAGATGCTAATCTGTGTCTGGGGTCCGAGTTTCCGAAGGATGAGCTCCCTAAACACGACTTGGGGCCTCTACATATATATGCATTCTGTGTTCTAATGTGCAGGTCGATAAAGAAATGGAGATACAGAAATACACAGAAGTGCAAAGTGGCGGGGTTAAAAGTGGGCCTCAGTCACGGTTTTCTTAGCGGGTCCCCCCCTTCCCCCCCCCCAAGCGCTGACTTCCACTGCAGTCAAGCGGAGGGAGGGGGGGAGGCGGGGGGAGGGGAGGGGGGAGGGGGGAAGAAGGGAGGGGGAGCCGCGGGCCGCCCGCCGCCGAGCTCGTCTCGCGAGCGCCCCCAGACGGCCGCCAGTTCCAAGGCTACATTGTAGCCAAGTACAAAGGGCCCTTCCCGGGAAGGCTTTCCCTGGGCGGGCTGCACCGGCTACAGTCCCGCTCCCTCCCGGAAGCCAAACAACGGACTAGATGCAGTTCTAGGTCTGAAGACCAAGATCTTTCTGTTAAGTGATCCACGGGCGGGTCCCCAGCCGGGGGTGATCCTCGCCTTCGGCAGCGGCCCCCGCGGGAGGCCAAAGGAAAGGCGGGATCCCGGGGACGGCCTGCGCGGGTGGGTGGGCAGGCTTTTGTAGTGGCCTGAGTACAGAGTGGGCACCCAGAGGAAGGCTGGGGATTTCCGGCCCCAGATTTAAGGCCTTGGGCTCCCAGACCTGACTCTCGAGACCAGAGCACTAGTGGAAGTCAGGGCCTGCTTCCCTCCCCCCGGCCCCGCCCCGGCGCCCGCGAAACAAAGAGCTTCTGCGGAACCGGGAATAGGGCGCTCGCCCCTACAGGCCGGAACAGGCCGGGAGGCTTCCTAGCCCCGCCGTGCGCGGCACGCGCACGCACACACAAAGCGTGCCATTGTACTCCCAGACCCAGGCAAACGCACGCTTGCGCACGTATACCCAGCCCCGGAGAGACAAAAGCGCGTGCACACGCGCGCAGCCACAAACAGAACACACGAACGCGCGCACGCACGGACAGACCTACAAACATGGAAGCCTCCTACGAAAAAGGTTTGTGCACAACCATCCGCAGATGCGGTCGCAGACACTCATAATCACTGACACACAGACGTGCAAACACGACACTCGCATTCACACGCACAAGTGCAGACACGAGTGCACGGGCACAGCTGCACCCACCCACTGCCACAGATATGCAGATACGCGAGAACACGCACAGCCAGGCGTAGACGCAAAGTTCGCCTGCCACACAAGGCCGCTTTTTCAGTAAATGAGTCTTTCTCCCACCATAAAACGTCACTGATGCCCAGGAGTTGGTGGGTGATCATGAAAGTCCTGTACCACCGCTCTCTACCCCCAGATAGGACTGGAGGGAGGGGAGGAGGAAGAAGAATCCCAAGCCACAGCCACTGTCACCCCCTTCCCTGGTTCTAAGCCCCCTGGGATTTAATCCTGGACAAGGAGGCTTGCCAGGCCTGGGTTTTTATGCAGCCGGGGCTCGGGGCCCGCACTCAGCCTGTCTGCGCAGTAAATTCCTGTCTTTTTGTGGACGTGGTTGTTCACACTCCTCCTCCCCCCTCCCTTTTTTGTTGCGGTTGCTATGGGTTACCAGGGCGGTTGCCATGGGTTACCGGACCAAGGCCGGCTGCCTGGTTACCTGACAAACAGTCCCAGCAGCCCGAGCCTGCTGGAGACAGTGCATACTGCAAGCCATGGCTGGGGAGGAGGGGAGGAACGCGCGTGTGCGGGGCAGAGAGAGAAACACGCAGAGAGCGCGTGAGCGTGTGCGCAGGCCACTGAGACAGAACCCTGCACTCAGTCAGTGCGTTTGCAGCTTCAGGAAAACTACTGCAAGTGGGTGGGGGGGAGCTATAAAGAAGGCCCGGAGGTAAGAAGCTAGCCAGAAACGCTGCTGGAGATGCTGCCCGGCCTCTGGCTGCGGAGTCAGGGGCGTTGGCGAGGGGGACCAAGGAGGGAGGAGGGGAGCTGCCGAAAGTGGCCAGACACGAGAGTGTAAATGCACGGCTAAAGGGGGCTTCATCCTGGGGTTTTTTCCTTTTTCCGATACAGTTCAGGGTTCAGAAGGCAGAGGGATTTTGCAGAAAAAGGAAAGGGTCGTGACGAGCAGACCTTAAACTGCTAAATCAGTTCTGTCCAGTGAGTGCACTTGTCAGGACAAGAAGGGAGGAAAGTTTCCTGCAAGAAAAAGATCAATAGTAGAGTCTGACTTCAGGGGGCAATGGTGCCTTGGGGCTCTCCTTCTGCAGGAAGGACCCAGAATTGTAAACACTGGCTTTTTTTTTTTAAGGCAGCGTTGGTTACCTTATTTACATAGTTTTCAAATTCTCACCATCATACAAACTGTAATCATTTCTTAGGAGTTTTTTTGGGGGGCGGGGGGGGGGGAGGGCTCATTGGAGGGACCGCGGTGCTTGGTGAAGTTGTGGCTAAAATTTTAAAATTTCAGGAAGCATTGGTTTGGGAGGTTTGTTTTTGTTGCTTTTTTTTTTTCCATCTAAAAACTTGATTCCAGCCCCTCTACACAATAAAACCAGCAAACAACAGTTTTTTCACCCAGGACCCGAGTGAAAACGGTGCATTGTGTTCAAAACGTAAAAACAAAATAACTTGAGATGTTAAGGATGTTGAGTTAGAAAGACTAAGGAGCAAGGGGTTTGGGGGAAGGGAGATGTGGGGGTCATTTCTGTCTTAAATATTTAAAGGCCTATCTTGCATACGATTTTGGCTCAAGTGCTGAAAAGGTCTTTGTGGCTTGATGATGGTGCATCTTCAGGGAGCTAAAGATTATTTCCAAATAAAACTGAAATGATTGTTGAATATACTTCCAGAATTGGGATTAAATTTGCCTTTTTTATTTATAAGAACTGCTGAGGAAATCTGCCTCCTCTCCTTCCCAAATGCATGTTTGTATTTATTTATGCAATAAAATGTGAATTAGTCTTAGAAAAAAACTGCCACACTGGTAAGACTTTTCTCAGTGGACATTGCTTTTAAATGCTTGTGAGCTTAAAAATACCAAGCTACTTCCTTGTAGTGTTTTTTTTGCTTTTGGTAGCAATTTTAAAAGCATAACATTTTGAAGAAGAATATTAATTATTATCCTAAATGTCAAACTTTTGAATAGAGTAGTAGTCTTTGAATTTCATAGTGGAAACCTTCAAGTTCCAAATAAACCAATTTTTAAAAAGGATGGGGAGTAGAGAAGTATCACCTTTTTTTTAAAAAATCCCAAATGTCTAAGATAATAATGGCTAGGCACTATTACTCCCAGCAAACCATAAAATATTTTCAAGTATTTGACATTTGCCTTTTTTTATGTTTATTTTTTAAATAAATATTTTTAAATAAAAATCACTAAATGATACTTAATTTGCCATAAGTTACTAAAAATGCTTTTGCCTCTATGGAAAGGTTTATATGGAATCAATCCAGGTGAGTAAGAATGCCAACAAAGATTTCAACAAAGCAGGGAAATGGGGGGTAGGAAAGAGGTTAAGTTCAATAGAACTGCTGTCTTAGATCCAAATTCATGAGACTGACAGGAAATAACTTATTTACTCGACCTACGTTTTGAAATCAAAACAACCAAACCAAAAATAATAACTCCAAACTTTAGCTGTAAAAGAACCAATTGGGGAAACTAAATTCAATTTGCCAACATTCTTTAGGTAATTTGAAAAAGCAAAAATAAATAAAGATCTCAATGAAAAAAAAATGAATGACATTGTTTCTTTCTCAGAAACAAACCAAACAGACCAGACTAGGTTTCTTCACATTTAATTTAGAAACAAAAAATCCACTGAATCTAACAGAACAAATGACAAGGTAGACATTTTGATATTTGTGTTACAAGATCTAAAAATAACATTAAAATTTATGGCTTATCACATGTTTTCAAAAAATATTCCAAAAGTGAAATAGTGATTGTAAATTCAAACATGTATTGCTAAGAAAAATTTTTTAAATACCTAGATAGCAAGCCACCCCCTCCTTCCTCTCTTACCCCCAATTCCGTTACCTAGGTGATTAGAAAAGCTCCTAAATCTTGGGGTTTTTTTCCCCCGGTTTTCAATTAATGGCTCTCCCATGATGTAACAAGCCTCACATACTAAATCAAGATCTCAAGCAAAATCTAATAAGAACCTGGACCAAACAAGAAAGCAAGACAGCAGAATTAAGACAATGATTCTTGTCTTAATTTTTTTGTGTTGTTTCAATACAATCATTTGACCCCCATTGGGAGTTTATTAATAATAGAGTAACAAAAATACTCCCAAAACTAACCGCCTTTTGCAAGCATCTTCCACCAGCCTCCAGGAGGAAAAACCAAGAGAAGCAACAAGTTATTTTCATTTCTTTGTAAATATCTTCTTGCCAGTTTCTCAGAATGGAAACTGATTACTTTGTACAACTGGACAAGGAAGAAATTTGGATGATTATCTCATTAAAGTGCTATGTCAACAGACAGTTATCTAAGGATATATTTTACTAGGCTGCAACATTTTCCAAGTGTCGCCTTGAAGGGGGGTAAGGGAATCCATACTTATTTTGTTGTTGATGCATAATTAATTAGCTAATCTTATTTCCTAAACTAGCAGAATACTTTTTGGTAAACATTACCTTTGTCTTGTTTTTAAGACCTGTCTTTCTCTTTAGAAGAAATGAGTAACAACCCCTAGAAATACTGAGAAATTTCAAGTGAAGAAATGACACATTTTGAAAGAAAATAAATGAGTCTCTGTCTGTCACAAATGCAGAAACAAAGCTGATGATCTCCAAATCAGGCTTAGGCTGATCTTTGCTTATGAAGATATTTCGCTGGGTCTGAAGAGATATTATTTGCCATATTTATTTGAATTTGTACTCTTGAGTAAAAAGTATTTTAATACTGGTCTATGTTCCTAAGCTGTGTGTTCCATCTGGGTGCACAATAAATAGCAGGCTAGAAAGCTGAGCAGTCCTAGCTAGTACTGAGTCAACCACACACTCACACTAACATCCCAGTTTTTTCCTTGCATGGGGGACGGAGCCACATAGGATCAGCAAATCTTGCTGATCCACTGCAAGGGGTTATGGTCCTTGCTAGAATGTAACCTGCGAAATTCTATGACAGGTTTCAAGTCTGTTTAAAGCAACATGTTAATATAGGAGAAAGGCAATATCCTGGTTTTAAACTGTGTTTATGTACCAAGTGGATTTTTTAATTGAACAAAACCAAAGGTTTTACATAGCACACACAAGTTGAAATTTACACCTATATAATGTAAATCATTTCCTATCCGAGCAGGAGCTAATTTATCAATCATTCTTATCCTGAAAATTCAGTATTAGCCATTTTCCTAACTCATACCCAAGAGAGTTTTCCTCCCCCTCTGCCTTGACCAAAATAAGTCAACATAAAACCCTGAACTGGAAACCATTAATGAACTTAAAAAAAAAAAAAGAAAAGGGCAACAGCTTTGAGAACACGCCACCAATCATGTCTCCCTGACAGAAGTGCTTTATGTAGGAAGGTACTATTGTGAACCAACCCTGTCTTTATGACATGGGCATAATTTCCTATTACTAAGATAGTAACATAAAAATTATTTTTCAGGATTCTTGAAGAGCTGGGTTTGTTTTACATCCATGTGGACTGCTGTCTTTACAACTGTGACCAAGCCCGGAGGATGAACTGCAAAAAAAAAGAGAGAGAGAGAAAAAAAAAATAATAAAAAGAGGAAATTGGTTTTCACAACACACTCAAAGGCTGAGTAACAGAGGAGAACTTTAATTATCTGCAGTCACAAAGAGAGACAGGAAATTTGGACTTTTAATTAGCCATTTGGAGTGCAGTTGGATATTTTTTTAGCTAGATAATTTAAACGCGAATAATTCAAGTCTGACTAAATGAAATTCACATAATCAGAATGCAGATAATTGAATTTCTCCTGCATTCATTAATTCAGTGTGGAGGTGTGTGTGAAGACTTCTATGATGAGCTGTCACAGCTCAATAAAATCTCAGTCAATTAATTTTTTCATTATCTTAGTATTGCATCAACAACAAAGTGAAGAGCGGAGTGTAAATACACATACACATGCAATATATGAAAAATGAATGTAACGAAGTACCTTTCTGAGCCATGCTCTATAGAATTGGCCTTTTCTCCCCCTTCATCATCTTCTTCTGGGAAACGTCTGTTTGAGGAAGCAAACCTACGAATTGCTTCAGTAACAGAATATCTTGTCTGTCCAGAAACACAGGCCTCGATGTCTTCAGAACTTAAGTGACTCTGTAGAAAGAGGTGAAGTCTGCTGTCCGAGAGCAAAAGAGCATTTTGTAGGATCCTATGTAAAAAGAGACATACGTAAGGTTGGGAGACTGGAATAGATGATTGTGTAGCCTGAAGAAGAAAAACTTTTTTTTTTAATATCATGAGAAAGATCAAATCAGCTAGACCTACAATTAAGGTAGATACCTATTGAGGTGATGTTAGCATATGTTAACTTTTATTAAATTATTTGGAATTTTAGGTGAGTAAAAACATGAAGCTAATAGAGAAAGACATCTGTTATATGAATAACTCCAAGGGCATTTCTGCAATTTACCCATCTGCCACGGCTGTGTGGAACAATTACAGAAATATTTTGCTTATATAATCATAGAAATTTATTCTCCTTTAAAGAAGTTTTTAAATGGCTCATCACTAGCTCAACTCAGTGATCTTTACTAGTTAGACTACTGAAACATCAAGTTTCTCAAGGACGCTTAGTTTAAAACAAAGATAAGTGAATAGCAGGATGCCTTAAATTCAGATGTGTTTTACAAAATTGCTTTAACATATAAGATAAATGTATATACTTATATATGGATATATAAAGTCTGGCTTAAGTAAGATTTTTTAAAAATAATCCTAACTTTGAATTTCGTCCATATCTTTACCTGCATCAGGATAAGGGTTGTTAGAATCAGCAACCTAATTTAAGGATTGTTTCTTTTCATTAAACATGTGGCTAGAATCTGAGGCACTTAGGAGTCTTATCAAGTTAAACCTCCTATGCTGCAGACAGATTTGTCCGAAGATTCTAATTCTCGAATCAAAATTATGTTTTGAGAAGATTGCAGTGTACATATTAAACTCCAACCAATGAGTAACCATAGTTGTATTGTAATGGGGGACCCTCTGTTTGGGAAACACACTTCCTCTGATTTGACAATTCATGTAAACCTAACCACTATCGCCTTTGACACAAGCTAGGGAAGGTATGGGTTTGATCTTTAATGCATTGTTCAATGATAGGTGAATTTCCTGTAACTGACGTAAGACAGGAGCTGGCAACTCCAAATTAAGTGGCCAGAATTAGTGCTGTCCAAAGTCCAAAGGCAGTCTTGTGGAATAACAGAACTTTACAGCCAGCTCTATGGAATACAGATTGTTTTTCCCCATCAAACAGAACAGACCTGATTTTTTCTCTGTTTTTGGAGACTTGACTACATGAGGGGTATGCACATCGAGTTTATTTTTATCTCCTTAAAAATCTAGGGTTATCAATATGATGGAAAGACTCCATTTATTTAGACTCGTGTATGAAATAGATAGAGATGCCTATATATAGCTCAAAATGAGATAGGCCAGATCAAATGATATGATCATTAGTAAGCATTTAACACTGTGCCTGGCACATAGTAAGGGCTATCTAAATGTTAGCTAATATGCCTAGACATGTGTACATGTGGATTATATGCATAAATATATTTTTTCTTCTTTTGAAAATGAGCTTTGTATCTTTGCATCCTGTAAGGAATTGGCATTTGCACATCTGCATATGCATTCATGTGTTTACTATGACAATGTGAGTGTTGAAATGTGTATATGATATGTACCCAGGTGTCAGTGTGTATTGTGCATGTGTATAGATTGTGTGGCCATGAATACAGACGTGAAACTGAGTATAGAGATTGTGATATTGTACATAGACTGAAAAATGGGCATTTGTGCCCAGACCCATGAATATGTGTCTGCCTACACCTATGCCAGTACCTCATGTTTTAATATATTTTGTATGTACGTATACACAGGTACACAGTATTTTTTTAATACTGTGATTTGCTAGGTCCTTGTATCTTCGAAGGACATGGCATGTACATTTATATTTATTTTAATACATATGTGACCATACTTAGCAAAGCATCACACCAAACCAAAAAACAATCAATCACAAACCCCACACACACACACACACACACACACACACCCCTACAGATTTCCTTCACAAACAAAATAGACCCAGGTTTCCTTTTCCAGCCTGGGTCCCAAAAGAATTTCTATGCAGCACAAGTTTGGGGCAAACCAAAAGAGACTAAGGGGTTGATCATTTTTAAATGTGTCATTTCCAAGCCAGAGGTATAAGTCATTCTTCTTGCCATACTCCCCCACCCACCGTCCCCCTACTCTCTCCCCCCCCCAAAAAATACACCTGAGGAGCTCATTCCATGAAAAAAGGCAAATACGCAGCACCAGCCACTATCCTCAGTCTGACCCCACTCAGAAAGTTTGCTTTCTATATTTGCAAATAACTCGTGCATTAAATATTTCCAATAAAGAGGAGCTGGTGTAGGACTTTGGCCATCCCACTAAACTTTTCTGTTCTGGGCGTGGGGAGGACCGTGGGGGTGGGGGGGCAGTTTCACTCAGGGCTTCCGGCCCCTCATCCCCAGCCCCTTCCTGCCCGCCAGCCTGGGGATAAGTAACTCTTCCTGAGATTGTACTTACTTCTTTGTTGCTGTTGGAAATGTATTTTATTTTCTTTATAAAATAATGGGCAATCTTTAAAATTGATTTCCGATGGTTTGAGGCATTACACCACAGAAGTAATGAGCACTAATGCCAATGATATCGGACACAAATTCATTTTGGCTTTATTTCACGTCTAAAGCAATTCGCCCAAGCCTTGAACTGCTCAAGCGCCGTTATTAACTTGCGAGCAAGCTAACACATGGGAGCAGCCGACGAACACGATAAGAGCCGGCCAGAGCCGAACCTCAAGGCTACTGTCCCTTTTCTCCGGCTATAATTCAATTTCCAATTTTACTTTACATCTGACTCATTAGTCCAGGGTTTTCTTTCCTGCTTAATGGCGCCACCTGGAGGGCAGAGCGAGGAAGCGCCAGAAGGCTCCAGCCGCAGCCTCCAAGGCGGGGCGGGAGGAAGGATGCTAAAATCTCCCTGAGAACACTTTTCGGAAGCAGCTGCATCCCGGGCCGTCCGAAGGGGCTCCATCTCCTGGGCATGAGGCTGGCTTTGGAGAACGCTGCCAGGCCTGGAGTGCTGGAATGTGTCATTTTTAAATCTAAAAAAAAAGCAGACAGGCTCTCGCTCTTTTTCATGGGATCAGAGGGGGGAAAAAATCATTCTGTACAGGGATTACTAAGGAAAAAGAAATAGGCATTCACCAGTGGTCCAGTGGGCATCAGTATAGCCCACTCCTCCCTGCCACGCTTCTTCTAATTTGGGCAAGCTGCCCTTCAGATCCCCCATCCTTCTGCCTAAACAGATCTGCATCCAATCCAAAGAACCTACTATGTGCGACACATTGTGCTGGGGGACACAAAAACAAAATAATCCAGTGGAAAGGGTCCTGCTTTTGGAAGTCAGAAAGTCTAAGATCAAATTCTGCCCTTTACAATTTGTGTGACCTTCCCCTCCCTGCCTCAGTTTCCACATCTATAAGATGGAACAGGTTGGATTAGAAGGACTCTGGGGTCCCTTCCAGTTTTAGAACTATGAAACTATGAAAAAAAAATTTTAACCTTCCTTCCTTCCTTCAAGGAACTAGCATTCTTCTGGGGTTGGGGTAGCAAAGAGGGAGAATGGATACAACAGGCCAACCAACAAATATAAGTTTGATCATTCATGGGTGCTAGAAGCTGACAATACAGAGATAAAATGAAAAACCGCCTGCCTTCAGGCAGTCTACATTCTTCAGGGAAGAGAGGCCTCCAACTTGTAAACAGAGATGTGAATACATGATCATTTAGGGAGGCAGACAGGACAACAACCAAGAGGCATGAGTCGAGTTTTCCCATAAGATGTGAGCTGTGATTGGGGGTGCTGAATAACACTAGAGATCCTCAGAAAAACTGAAGTGTTTCACACTTAACATTTAATGGGGAGACTCTAAACAAATCTAATATAAAAGTCTAAAGTCTCAAACAAAGTCTCCAGAGGAATAGGGATTTTAAACAAACAATGGCTATTCTAAACAAATCTGCTTCACAAAATACATTTACAATTTAACACTAAGAATCAGCACTTTGCCAGAAATAAGGAACACAAAAGTAACTGGGGCTCATCCAGGAAGCCATTTTTAACTTGTGTCTCAAACCTTCCTTTTGAATGCCTCTCAGGGAGAGAGGCAGGGACGCTGGGAAATGCAGGTGTTGTTAAAACAGAAGACATACAAAACAGTTAAGTTATTCCTTTTGCTTCACAAGTTGAAGCTGTACAGAGACAAAGCATTTCCCCCCTTACGCTGGAGAGCCCCATATCTGGTTTTCCTCACGGTGATTTTATTAGGTGCATTATACACACACAATTCTACTGGAAAGCACCTCTGGGCTGCACCAGTCTGTTCTCGTTGCCTCAGTGTCTCTTGGAACCTGGCCTAATACCAGATGCCCTTTTGGACAGGGGGGAAGGTTAACTGTTGGATTTGGGCTGTCGAAAAAACAACAAATTGACTGTCTTGTTTGCATGCAACCACGAAAGAAAGAAAGCAAACTTGGTCAGAATCACTGAAAATACCCATGATCTGTGTTCTGGTGCCCTCTATTGAACACAGACTTTGGATAGGAAAGCAGAAGATGCTTCCTCAGGGCTTTCTGAACCAAGCAGGTTCATGAGCATGGGGGGGGCAATATTCACAAGTGAGAAGAAGATGTGATAGCAGGTCCGGATTCAACAAGTAAGGTCCCTCCAGCTTCAAATATATGATCCTATTCGGCTACATAAACCAAGAGACCCTTGGAAATAGGCAAAACCAACCAATGCCAAGGTTAGGCAAGGTTGGTGGGAGATGCCAGCTTACTCCTTTGGCCCTGCCCTCATCAGCAGGTCATCTAACATCTCAGACTTTTAGTCTTATCATTTGGAAATGATACCAGACATTCATTTTATTTCTTTCCCATTTTTTGGAGAGGGGAAGGCAGGGCAATTGGGATTAAGTGACTTGCCCAAGGTCACACGGCTACTAAGTATAAGTGTCCGGAGCTGAATTTGAACTCAGATCCTCCTGACTCCAGGGCTGGTGCTCTATTTACTGTGCCACCTAGCTGCCCAATACAAGACATTCAAATCAGGCAGTGATGTGGGACAGTGGGTAGAGAGAGAACTAGAAATGGAGGCAGGAAGACCCAAGTTCAAATCCAGCCTCATACAATAATTAGCAGTGTGACCCTAGGCAAGTCATTTCACCTTTTTCTATCTCAGTTTCTTCATCGGCTAAACAGGGAAAATAATAGTAGCACCTAATTCCAGAGTCATCGGGAGGATTCATTGAGATAATATCTGCAACGTCCCAGGCGATCGATCCTTAACGTGCTGCCTATAAATGGTTGCTATTAGATCTGCATGGAAAGTGCTTTGCAAAAACATGAAAGCACTGCATCGAAGGAGCATTAGCCCTACTAGAAAAAAAAGTGCAAGCTGCCTAAGGCCCCAGGAGCAGACTCTTTGTAAAGAACCCCCCCCCAAAGAAACCCCCCATACTGTTTTATTTTGTCATTTTCCCATCATCTAAATAATAGAGCTTTTGGGGTTTTTTACATTTAATCACTGGAAGAAAAAAAAATCACACCATCCTGCACCAGTTATGTATGCAGGACGCAAGAATTTTTACCTCAAAAACATAAACCCAACAACTAACAATACTGGAGGAATGTAGGAGCGATGACAGCCACTGCTGTTTATATAGCATTTTAAGGTCTGCCAGAATCCTGGGAGTCAGTGACTTAGTGAGCATAATTGTCCCCGGGTTACAGATAAGGAAACTGAGGCTTGCAAGGTGGCTTCCCCAGCCAGGAAGTGTCAGAGCAAATCTAGGTATTGCCCTTTTTACTCTACTAGAATGATTAGAACAGATTTCCAAATAATATCCCTATCATAATTTAATAGTCATTAATTACTAATTTAATACTAATTTTAATGCTCCTGGCTTTCATGAGGAGGTGTTTGTGGTAACAGTGTTTTGTAGCTTCTGTATCTCTCTGTGGAAACCAATTTTGCAGTGTGATGATGGAGCAAGGAGGGCCACACTTGGAACTGTGCCCCTTAGTGGCTGTGGGACTGTGGGGAAGTCCCATCAAGTTCTGAGGTGAGTGTCAGTTTGCTCATCTGTGAAACGGGAATCATCTCATGAGAAGTACCTACCTAACAGTGGTGATAAGCCTCAAATAACAAAGTGTGCAAAACATTATGTAAGTCATAACTTACTTATCTGTAAAAGCCAGCTACTGCTACTACTTATTATTACTAGACCTGGACAGCTCTGAAGAGGACTTTGTTTCAAACATGGCTTGAACGTAGCAATGTAGCAAGAATAAACTTCCTCCAGGGGAATGATCTTTTGAATACAAATTGTCAGGGGAAGATCCCATGCTATCTAGCTAATGCTTTAGATTTCCAGCTTGGGAAACCAACATTTTAAAAAACAGATCCATAAACACAGTAGATTTTAAATTTTAATGCTCCTAATAACATATATATTTCCCCCCATCAGAGTTCTGCCCACACTTGCCACGAGATTGACTATGTTCTACTGACTTATCTGAATATATATCCTTTCCCCTGGGTTGACTGTAAGCTCCTTGGAGGTAGAAGTTCCTTTTATCTCTCTGTCCCTAGCTCACTGCTCAGTACACAGAACAGGAGCTTAATAAACATTTGTTGAATTGAGATTTGTAATTTCACTGATGTAGGAATGGGGAACATCTTCCCCCTCTTGGACCTGCAAAAGCCTACGCCTTCACTTGGGCAGATCCACTGAGGGATGGAAAGCCGGGGGTGATCCCTGACCCAGACCCCTCGAAAAGGCCTCAGCAGAGGAGCCAAACGTTCTCCTGCTGACCCCTGACTTCCAACAGACAGACCAGAGAGAAGCAGCTCCCAACTGCCCCCCACCCCAAAGGGATATAAGACCTAGTCAATAGCCTCTTGCCCAGCCTGACTGGGGAAAGCCAGTGGTGAGTAGGTGGCTCCTGTCCAGCAGACAAGCAGGGTCTTAAGGAAAGACCTGAAGCCACGGAACTACACCTTGAGCCCCCAGACTCAAATGGAGGGGAAGGGCAATGGGAAGGCTTCAACAAAAACAATCTGTATCCAGAAAAGTAAAGACAGCCTACACACGACATAGAGGCAAAGCAGATTTCATGGAGAGGGAGACAGAACACTGATGGGGGTGGGACCTCTATGTTCTTATGAGGTGCATTAAAATGTGGGCATGGGGAGTGGAGGACGGGCCTTCTCTGTCAACAAAGGACTGCTCTAAAGGCTCGCTGATGGTGAGGGTTTCCAGGAACTCAACCTGCTGACTGTCTGTCTGGTGACTGACTTGCTCCTCTGGTCCCCTGCTACCTCCTCCCCTCATTTTCCCTCCTCATCTCCCCTCAGTTTCCCTCTATTCATCCATGGCTTGGGTGTGTGCTGTACTAGGGATTGGATCAGCTTGTACAAAACCAGAGTGGAGCCCGGACTAGGTGGGAAGCATCATTGTAATCCTGGCTGCAAAGAACAACTCTGTTTACTTTAGAAAAGGCAGTATGGTCCAGTAGACAGAGAGCCGGCCTCTGAGACAGGAAGATGGGGGCTCAAGGCCCCCCACCATGACACATCCTGGCTGCTCCCCACACCAAAGACAGGCACCTCAGCCCTGCTTTCGCGATGCCCAGAGAAGCCAGGGCAGGCTGGAGCCGGCTGGTGCCAAGCCTCCACATCCTAAGCCATTCCATTTCCCTCCTGGGGTCGGGGTCCTGCAGCGTCTGCTCTACTGAAGGCAGATCTGGTTTGCTGCTGTCCTTCCCAAGGCCTGCAGGAGCTGAGGCCTGCTCCTGGGCTCTGCGGAAGCACGTGACCCAGGCTGCCTGGGCGGCTCTCCATGACGAAAAGCCTCAGAAGGGAGGAAAGAAAACCAGAGCACGCCCACGGTGCTGTGTGCCTGGGCCACCACGCGGTGGCGCTCCAATACAGGACATGAATAGACTTCTTTCTACAGATTCAGAATGAGAACCCGGTATCTGGGTTGGCAAGGACCTCAGATCTAGAACCTGAATGGGAACCCAAATCTGACAAGAGGGCGGTCATCCCACCCTGCCCCACCAGGGAGCAGGCTGCAGTAAACCCGCCTACCACTCAAAACAATCATCATTTATGAATCTCTAGAAGTTCCCCCAACACAAAACTAGGCATTGAGGCTGCAGAAGCTAAAACAGAAACAGCTGGGCCATCAAGCAGCTTCGGCTGGGGAGGCAGCTCCCCCTGAGATACTTCTGGCTCTTACTTAGGCATAAATGGCCTCGGTTTCCTCATCTGTAAAAAGGGATCACTGCACTAGACAGCTTCCTGGGTCGTTATCAGTTCTAAAGCTACATGGTTCTGACTTTAGGGATATCTTGGTAAAGTTCCTACTGGAGAAACCAACATGTTCACTAAGAAATATCTGCATATTCTCATGAGTTATTAGGGAGATTTCTGTTTTTTGTTTTTTGGTGGAGGGAAGGCAAGGCAATCGGAGTTAAGTGACTTGCCCAAGGTCACACAGTTAGCAAGTGTGTCAAGAGTCTGAGACTGGATTTGAACTCAGGTCCTCATGACTCCAGGGCCACTGCTCTATTCACTGTACTACCTAGCTGCCCCAATTAGTAAGAATTTCAGTTTGACTTGACGAGAAGCATTTGCTATGTGCCAAGTATGGTACTCGTGTCTGCACACACATACACACACGCACGCACGCACGCGCACACACACACACAGCACCAAAGAGTCCCTGGTCACGGGACTTCAATGACTGCCCCACCTCAGATCTCAGCATGAAGATAATAAGGCCACTTACTTTCTCAGAAATTCTTCCAGGCCTTGACGTCGCTGGTCAACGTGCTGCCGATTATTGATGTTGAAAAACAGGTTTTTAGAAGGAAGTTCAGGAAGCTGTCTAATAATACAGAAAAGGGGAAGGGAAAAAAAGCCCTTTCTTAGTAAACCCAAATGGAGTAATCATGTAATCAAACTGCTTTTGCCAACACACAGTGAAGGAACCTAGGGTGGGTATGGGGGAAATCACAGCTTTTCATCTTCATACGGAATGTAATAACTGGACCTAGACGAAAAAGAAACTGATTATTCACTGCCAATGATAAGCAAGAAGCTGGAAAAGCCCAGAGGAGTCTTTTCAAAGTTGCCAACTTAGACGCAGCAATGAAAGAAAAAATCTACAGTGTTGGGTTTGATTCATTATTTTGGGGAAAAATATTGAATTCAACTCAACAATCCAGCTAACATTTTCTGAGGGCCTACTATGCACAGGCTAGGGACACAAAGGGTTAAGGGCTAGACAAATGAAAACAGAGCCTGCCTTCATGGTTCTTATGCTCTACTGGGGAGGTGTGGGAGAGATGCCAGGACATACAAATAAGTCAATATAATCTAATTGTGAGAATAACAAGGTGTGTGTGGGGCGGCTCAGGAAAAGCTTCCCTCTGGAGGTGGGACTAGGATCGGATTCTGAAGGAATCAAGGCAGACTCAAGAGGCAGGTGAGAGAAGAGGGCACACCAGGTGGAGAGGATGGCCCTGTGCAAAGGTCAAAACCCCATGGAATTCTGGGAGTATCCAGTGGCCTCACCTGCCCAGAATGGTGAATGTGAAATAAGTTGGAAACACTGGCTGAAACCAGACCACGAGGGGCTTTAAACACCAAGCTGCTGAGCGTTTATCTTATCCCAGAGATGAAACAAGAGCAGCTAATGCTCACTGGGCAGGGGAGTGACCTATACTGATAAAGATGAATTCTGTAGAGACTATACTGGAGACTGAGAGACTGATCAGTCAATCAATCATCATTTACTAAGGGCCTCCTGGGGCAGTTGGATTGCACAGTGGTTAGAGCACCAGGCTTGGAGTCAGGACAACCTGAGTTCAGATCTAGCCCCATACACTTACTAGTTGTGTGACTTTGGGTGAATCACTTAACTCTGTTTGCCTCAGTTTCCTCATCTGTCAAATGAGCTGGAGAAGGAAGTGGCAAACAATGCCAGTATCTCTGCCAAGAAAACTTCAAATAGGGTCATAGTCAGACATGCCTGAAATGACTGAACAACAAAAGGCCTACTATGTGCCAGGCACTGTGCCAAGGGTTGGGGATACAAAAAGAGGTCAAAGACAGTCCCTGCTTTTTAGGGGTTCACAGAATAACGAGGAGGACAGCCTGCAAACAAACACAGACAAAGCAAGCCATTGCCCAATAAATGGGACATGATTAACCAAGGGTTGGGAAAGGCCAGTGGTAGTGCCAAAGTGACTGAGGCAGTCCAGGGAGGCACCGACAGCCAGGACAGGGGCGATCACTGGGCACGCAAGTGCAGAGAAACGGCCAAAGGGAGGAGGAAGCGGGCACCGGGGGCTGCCCCATGCCCAGCCCATGGAAACAGTCCAGGTGAAAGGGGCCAAGGACCTGGACTCCGAGGGAGGGGCTCAAGAGGCTGGGGCCACGCTTTCCAGATTTCCCCACAAAACCACTTACATCAGCAGCGCATTACTCTGAAGTCGCTGTCGGAGCCACACAAATTCCCGAAACCGCCTCCTGACGCATGATGTTTTCATTGTAAAACACATGCTGTTGGTCTAGGGAAAGGAAATGGAAAAGGGTCAGCTTGGCCATCTTTAAATGAATTCTCATCTTCAGGTGAAGCATCAACATGGAGGAGATTGATGCTGAAAAATATGCTCAAGTCAACAATCACCTAGAAAGTGCCCGGCACTGGGGATACCAAGGCAAAAAGCTGCCCCTGCCCTCCAGGAGCTTACATTCTAATGGGAGATGGTATACAAACAACTCTGTCCAAAAAAGATTTATACAGAATCAACTGGAGAGTTACAACAGGGGGAAGGCACCAAGATTAATTTGTTTTTAGTTTTCAACATTCATTTCCACAAGATTGAGTTACAAATTTTCTCCCCCTATTTCCCCTACAATCTCCCCCAAGATAGTGAGCCTCCTGAATGCCCTTCCCCCCAATCTGTTGTCTTATATCCTCCCCAATCTAACTTACTAGTAGGGAAAGATGGATTTCTATCCCCAGTGCCTATATGGCTAATTTCCTAGTTACATGTAAAAAAACAATTTTTTAACATTTGTTTTTAAATCTTTGATTTCCAGATTCTTTCCCTTATTCCTTCCTCACCCACCCCCACTGAGAAGACAAGCAATTCAATATAGGTTGTACATGTGTAGTTATGCAAAACATTTCCATAGTGGGTATATTGTGAAAGACTAACTATATTTCCCTCCATGCTATCCTGCCCCCAACTTATTCTGTTTTGACCCTGTTCCTTTTCAATAGTGTGTGCTTCTAACTACCCTCTCCCCCCAATCTGCCCTCCCTCCTATCTTGGCCCTTTCTTAGCCCTTTCCCCCTACTTTCCTGTAGGGTAAGATACCCAATTGAGTGTGTATGTTATTCTTTCCCTAAGCCAAATTGGATGAGAGTAAGGTTGACCCATTCCTTTTTATCTTCCTGCTCTTCCCCTCCATTGTAACAGTTTTCTCTTGCCTCCTTTATATGAGATAATTTACTCTATTCTATCCCTCCTTTTCTCCTCTCATATTCCTCTCTCACCTCTTAATTTTATTTTTTAGATATCATTGCTTCCTATTCAACTGATCCTGAGGCACCAAGATTAAGGAGGATGGGGGAAAGGAAGGAGGAAAGGGAGCGAGCATTTATTAAGTGCTTACTGTATGCCAGACACTGAGCTAAGCACCAGGTACATCAAGAAAGACTTCCCCACTCTAAAACTCCACAAAGTGTTTTTCTTTACTGTAGAATCTTGCAAAGTGCTTTCCCTTACTCTAGAACCCTGTGAGGTGTTTTCCCTTACTCTAAAGTCCCATGAGGTACTCTCCTTTTGCCCTGGAACCCTGTGATGTGCATCCTGGCTCAGCACATAGTAGGTGCTTAATAAATGTTTAATGACTGATGAAATCCAAGATCCAAATAAACACAGAACCCTAAACTAGTCCTCCTGTCTGTGTTAAAGGATGGCCAGGATGGACAAGGAAAAGCCAAGGGCGTGATTTCCCTTTCAAGCTAATACTCTGGTCTTATTCCAAGTAATACGACAAACTAGATACTCTTCAGTTTTGTTTTCAGGTCTTGGGTTGTTTTTTTTCCCCTGTAGGGAGAATGACCCAGGCTCTGGACTAAGGTAAATCAATTCCACATGATTATTCATTCCCCATTTTCTAATTACAAGTGTGAAATACTCTGCATCTCTTAGGGAGAAACACATCTGATCAGCTGTGAAATTTATGTAGCACTATGTCCTATCCTCCATGCCCCCCCCCCAAAAAAAGCCAAGAAACAAAAGAGCATCTAATGAGGAATTTCAAATTTCATCCTATCTGGAAATGAAGAGTTCCACACTCACCAGAAAATTAAGGAGAGGCAGTGTGACCTAATGGTTAAAACCCTGGAGCTGGAGCCACTCAGTGAGACGACTGGCATCTTTAAGCTTGGCATGGCCCATGCCCTATGCTAAGTGAAATCCAACCTGAGACACTGCGAGCACCTTAGGGTTCACAAAGTGCTTTCTGTGTTGTTTTGTCCATTCCCTCTGCTCTCAGATCCTTGTTCTTGGCGCCACCATCACTGTTATTTTTATTATCATCACCATCATTAACTGTGTCATGATTGTTTATTGCCATCATCAGTATTATTACTCTAAAACTGAATTAGATTTCTAAATGAATGTTGGGAGCCAGCTGCAGAAGAAGCGAGTCTTGATGATCACAGCTGAGAAGAAGAGGTAATGAAAATGCCCTTCTCCAAAGTCAAAAGCCTTCCCATTCTTCTCCAAGTCCACGACTCCCCATCTGTGAGCCCCCTTTGCTTTACCCTGGTCCTGAGGGCGAATCTTCTACTCACATGGATGCAGATCTCATAGTCAATGTAGGAGTGCCAGAAGTCTTCCTTCTGAATTCGAGGATCCCGGACCCAGACGCTCACAAACTCCTGGGAAGACATACCAAGCCAAGGGATTTGTTTGAGAATAAAAGGGGGCCTTGAAAGGCTAGAAAATTACTGACTTGGGCAATCAAGATGGGAGACAGCGTGCTACCCTCTGCAAGGAGAAGTAAGATATGACTCATTGACCCTCAACGGGTCTGGGAAAATTCCTTCCCTCAGTCAGCCTACCCAAAAAGGAATAATTTTTAGAATAAGAAAATACTGAGGTTTTAGTTTGGAAATATTTGTGATCTCTCCCCCAAATTTGACAGTCATGCCAGGTTCATTAACATATAAGAAATAATTTCAAGAAAGTATTTCTCTCCTCACCATGCTCTCCTGCCCTCACAATAGAATGGGGGGGGCGGCCACATTCAGAATTCAGGCATTCCCCCTCACTCCCCTCATACTCTATAGCAGTCCTGTAACTCTGCAATTCTACTTGGAAAAGAAAAAAAATAACGGGCCTTTCCCTTCTTTGGCCGGTTTGTGAAATACACAAGATGGACCCTGGCCATGTGGTTTGTAATTAGTCATATGAGGAAGTAGGGGATGCCCCATATGAGTCAGGACAAGAGGAAAAGGCCCCCAAGGGCAAAAATCTCCAAGCTGGGACTCTCTCCCCTCCCCCAACCCAGACAAAAGAATGTGTGACACCCTTAACAATAGGGGTAGGGGTAACCGGATCCAATCATCATTTATTAAGTGCCTACTAGTACCAAGGAGGTGCTACGGTTGGCTGATACAATTTTTAAAAAGTCAGCTCCTGCCCTCAAAAAGCTTACAATCTAATGGGGGAAGAGAGGCAGGAAAGGAGGAGGCATAAAGACTGGACTTGAGGGGTGGCTAGGTGGCATAGTGAATAGAGCACCTGCCCTGGAGTCAGGAGGACCTGAGTTCAAATCCGGCCTCAGACACTTAACACAAAAACTAGCGAGTGACCTTGGGCAAGTCTCTTGACCCCAATTTCCCTACCTTCCCCTCCAAAAAGAAAAAAAAAAAGACTCGACTTGTGATTTCATGGCTACAGGGAAGTCCCTCTGCCAGGGCAGAGCAGCACCTTCTAGAGCATGAGAAATTTGCTGGGAGGGTCACCGAGTCAGAGGCACCCTGCTGATAGGATGTGATGTCACAGGATGTGGTACATGACATAATATGATGTCATATAACATAACAATGTAACATAATCTAACACAGTAACATTATTCTGATAATGACAATTGGATAATGTTACTAATATTAACTTTGTAGTGAATTTTCCCCTTTTCAAAGCAATAATTAACCACCCTGTGACCATCATAAAAAAGAGGTATCAGATTTTCAGAAATTTTAAAATCAGAAGAGCAAAATGACTGAACTTGAGTCAGAAAGAACCTTGAAAACCTTGAAATTCTGAAACCAGAATTCTTCTTGGGGAAGAATCAAGTTTGGGGAAAAGCAAAAACAGAATGTTTTCTTAAAAAATCATAATAAAAGCATGTTCTTATTGTAATCTAGGTTTTTATCAAAATCATCACCCCGTTTGGACTCATATTAAGATGCAACTTATTGACAGGAAAATTACAAATTAGCTTTTAAAGAATTCCATTTGTCCCACAAAGGCACCAGTGACCTGTTACTGAACTAAAAGAAAGTCAGGAGATCTAAGTTAAAATCTGACCCCAGACACCTGACACTTAACTAGCTGTGTGACCTTGGGCAAGTCACAATTCCAATTGCCTTGCATTCCCCCCTCCAAAAAATAAAATAAAATAAAATCACCTAGGTTTCTCTGCCACTGCCTCCCTTCCCCATCCCTGTTTATAAGAAAAAGGCAAAAACTTGAAAGAAAGCTTAGGATAGAGACTTTATTTCTTCCACTGCATCAAGATGAAAGAGACAGCATTCATTTCCAGAAATGAAACTGAAAGGAGAAGGGGATGGGGAGAGAAATAAATTTGATACCTACAAGTTAAGTAAGCACGGGGAGGCTAGGTGGCGCAGTGGATAGAGCACCGGCCCTGGAGTCAGGAGTACGTGAGTTCAAATCCGGCCTCAGACACTTAACACACACACAAAAAACTAGCTGTGTGACCTTGGGCAAGTCACTTAACCCCAACTGCCCTCCAAAAAAAAAAAAAAAAGCAAAAACAAGTTAATTAAGCACAAGTGGTCTCCTGTCTCAACTGTACTTTCTGCTTCCCTGGGTCAATTAGCTTCTTCCTGACTCAGTTTCCTCAGTGGTAAAATTCACCTGCCTCCCAAGGTTGATGAGATCATCAGATGAGATCACAATTATAAAAAGCTCAGCCCAGCCCCACACCCAGCACACAGCAGGTCAGCTTCGAGGCAGAATGAAACACATTTTGGACATGCACAAGATAGGAATTTGTTGTTTGGCTGTGCAGACCCATTACAAGGATTTGGCTTTTCTCTCCCCTCCCCTCTCCCCCAGTGCAGTTATAGGAGAGAAAAAAATCATTATTAAAATAATAATAAATTCAGTTTTAAAATAAAATATGCCGGCTCCCCACCCCCTGCCTCCAAATCTTCATCACATTTCTGAGAAACTGTTTTTAAGCTATGGAATAGTGTTATACATAAAAAAATGATGAAGATGATAAATTAGAGAAACTTGGGAAGAATTATATGAACTAATGATACACAGAGAAGTAAACAGAGCCAGGAGGGCGGTTTACACCATAACCCTAATAATATTAAAGGAAAACAATAAGGAAAGACTTCAGCGCACTAATCACTGATGGTGACTTCAGGGGAAGCAGACCTCCAACCTCTGGGCAAGGAGGTGGGGGACCACAGGTACAGAATGAGGCATACGCAGATATGGCCTGTATATTTCTTTTTCTGGACTATACTTACTTCCCAGATTCACAAAAGTGGAAGGTCAGAAGAAGGACATCGGTGACGATCCAGTCCAACCCATATACAATAGGACTCCCCACTGTAGCATCCCTGGCTGGTGGTCATGGAGTCTCTGCTTGAAGACTCTTATTTGTTACAAAGGAAGGGTATGGAGCTGAACGAGGGAAGTCATTGCTGAGCAACAGGGAGGGCTTTTGAAATGAGCATCAGCAGAGAATCTTTTAATAGCTCTGGTTTTCAGGTCATTTTCTAGAGCAGATGACTGCCACTCCCTGAGCTAATGACTAATAGCCCTTTCCCCGGCTCAGGTCATCAATTCTGCCCACTTCTCCTGGGTCTCCTCATGACCCATAACTTTCCCAGAGTCCTCTCACTATCTGTGACTGCCCACACTGTACTAACAGCAGAGCACTTTCCATCAACTCTAAGAGAAGGCAATGTGCACACCTTGACAAGGTCAGAAGGCTGTCCTCACTTCAGCTGACTCATGCAGCCATCGAGGCAGGCTCAGTCCTCTTGCTTTGGCCTTAATCGCCAAAGAAAGAAGCTCTCTATGACCTCTCCAGGGATAAGGTCCTCCACTGAGCTAAGAGGCCAATTTTACCCACTAGACACTGAAAACCACTTGGGGGGTGGCCACATATGCCCACCCAGATCCAGAAAGAGGAGTCACAGGACCTCCACAGCACCAGCACCAAATGGGGTACCTCTTCTCTGGCCTCATCCCCCTGAGCTTCCTCACATGTTCCTGCCAGCCACTGAGGGTGGGCTTCTCAAGCTGTTTTCACCTGGAGTCTCTAAGATAACTCCTGGTTCTTCTCCCATTTTCCAGCCTCCTTTTTTCTTCTTTTTCTTCTCCCATTTTCCAGCCTCCTCTTTCACCAGCTCCAGGCTTTTCTGACCCCTATTGTATCAAATCTCATAACTTCTCGCTAGAGGCACCTGCCCCCATTTCCTGGGAAAACTTCAGACAAACGAGTCTGGACCACCATCGAACTTGAGGGCCCTTTAGGAATGCCTGATGATCCAGTCTGGGGCTGGCCCCAAAATCATCTCTTTTGCCAAGATAAGAGACAGTGTGGTCTGGGAGATGAAGAGCTGACCAGGAAGACCTGAATTTGAGGTGCTGCCAAACACATATAGGCTGGTTGTGTGGCCTGGGGTAAATCATATTTCTTTTTCTTTTGGAGGGGGAGGTATAAGTCATATTTCAAACATCTTGGTGCCCCAGGTCAGTGGATAAAGCACCAGCCTCGGAGTCAGGAAGATCTGAATTCAAATCTAGCTTCAGACACTTTACTAGCTAGGTGACCCTGGACAAGTCATTTAACCCTGTTTGCCTCAGTTCCTTATCTATAAAACAACCTGGAAAAGGAAATGGCAAAATCACTCCAGTATCTTTGCCAAGAAAACCCCAAATGGAGCCATGAAGAATCAGACAGGACTGAAAAAAGAACTCCACAATCACGATCAGCTTGCTTTGGTAGAAGGAGTTCCCCATACCAAGGAAATCCTAGAAATCCTAGGTCCAGGCTCTGTTTCCTGGTACAAATTATAATCTTGTTTATGCTGTTTACTGTAAATACATGCACAGAATATGTGAGAACAATCACCACTTTCCATGCCAATGACTGAGGCCTGCACCAAACCCAACTTGTCAGAGTCACACAGCATAGGCCTGAGACCTTCCCCTTCCCACCCCTCAAATGGCCCAAAGCAGCAGAATGGGCTGCGTCCAGCTGGCTGGCAGACACCACCAAGACCATTCTGGTCATCGATCCTTTCATTCAGCAGCCACATATGAAGCCCTACTGTGTGCTGGGCCTGGCATACAAAGACAAAAATGAAGCGATGCCTGGTCTCAGGGAGCTGACGTGTAGACAGAAAAGTTAACAGAAAACCTATAAAGAGTAATCTCCTGGGGAGAAAAGACAGGCAGCTGAGGGGATAGGGAGGGTTGGCTTGGCCTTCCTGGAGGAGAGGGCCCTTGAGCTCAGCTTTGAAGGAAGAGGTGGGAAAGGAGGCCAAGGTAAAGGGAGTCGGCCTGGGCAGAGGACAGAGATAGTGATGGAACATTATGTACAGATTAAAGTCAAGTGGCCACTTTGGCAAAAAGAGAGAGGTCACAGTACTAAGGAATAAACCTGGAGGGGTGGGCTAGACCCTGGCTAGAGGGTACCCACCCTGCTGTTCTCCTCCCACCCTCCCTCCCCTTTCTAGCTTTGTGTGTGTCTCTTCCTTTAGATAGAAAGCTCCTGGAAAGCAGGGACGTTCCTCTGTCTCTCTGGCCTTTCTTTGCATCCCCCCTATCCATCCCACAGTGCCCACCACACACTAGGCACTTAATAAATGCTTATTGTCTGACCTCCAGAAAGGCTTTCAGGGCCGAACAGAGAAGTTTCTGTTTCACCCTGGAGACGAGCTGGACTCATTGAAATTTCTCCAAAGAGAGGGCTGACAAATTCAACAGACCTGTGTTTACCTGGGGCTTCCTAATGAGATCTAGCCAGCTTCCAAGAGAAGGCTGACTCACTCTGCGCAGTCCAGAACCTCCTCTGCTGCAGGCTCTGCTGCAGGATCACGTGGAGTTCTTGGGGAGATGGTCTGAGCAGCTGATGCACTCAATCAGTTTAATAATCTTATTAAACATTTTAATGATTTCTCAGCCTAACGAGAAATTAAAGCCGAAAGCAGAAGGCTCAGGATGACTATAATTAACCCTTTCCCTCCCGCCTCCCAAAGACAGGCATGGAAGCAGGGAGAGAAGGCTAGATGAGGAAGGGTAGGGCTTGAAATCGGTTTCCCTCCACCATCACTAGGAGGCCAGCTGGCTGCTGATTAACCAACTTTGTGGGCTCCGAGAAACCATCTCTCCAAGGTTTAATTCCCTCATGCATTAAACAGAGGCAACATATATCTACCACCAGCTTCACTGGGTCTGGGCTAGGAGACTCAGATGAGATCCATTGATCAATCAACAAACATTTCTATACAGGACCCTCTTTGTGCCAGGCACTGGGTTGGGAGCTGGGGCCCACAGGGTTCTAGGATACTCTCAGATAATTGAAGTCCAGTGTTTTCTAAAGTAGAAATCATTATGTTAATTCTGAATTATAATCGCCTTCTGACTTTTCCTATTTAGACCTTTACTTAACTTTGTCTTGTCTCCTCCGATTACCAATGCTTCAATAGAGACCTTGTCTATGTGACTACTCTCCCTAACCTGGATCAGAATCCATCCATGTTCTAAGCTGTGGGATTCTCATCCATGCTTCCCATGGGGTCCACCCATGTATTGGGGCCCCCACCCCTTCTCTTAGGGCCAGTGGAGTTGCTAGATGTAACCCATCCAATGACATCCTAACTGAATGTCCCACAGGCATCTCAAAGGCATCCTTTCCAAAACATGACTCATTCTCTTTCCCCCAAACTCCCTCTCTTCCCAAACTTCCTGTTAATATTGAAGTCACCTTCATCCTCCCAGTCATCCCAGCCTACAATCCCAGTGTCCCCTCACTCACGGGGACTCCTCACTCTCTCTACCTGGCCAGTTGACAAATCTTGTCTTTTCCACCTTCACAGCACCTCTAATAAACATCTCTCCATTCCTGCAGTTACCAGCCTAGCACAGAATCTTGTCACCTTCCATCTCACCACTCCAATTCATCCTACACTCAGCTGCCGAGGTTGGGGTCTTTAAGAGCACTTCACAATTTCTTAAAGACAACTCATCCCATTCTCCTCTTTCTGTACAAATCAGGGGCAGTGTTTGCCCAAGGTATATGATGAACCAGCCCTTGAATTGCCTGGCCAATGACATATCATAGACTAGAACGGGGATTCTTCATCCACTTGGTTCTCCTGTGCGGATGGTAAAAACCAAACTTTTCCCTGGACTCACAGGTTCACAGATCAAGAACTCAAAGGTGTCTTGGAGGACACCTAGCACAATTAATTCCCTTATTCTATAAATGATGAAGCTTGGTAAGTCACACAGGTATTAAGAGACAGAGGCAGAATTCAAACCCAAGTCCTCTTATGCCAAGTCCAGAATCTGTTCCACTTTTATTTTTGACTCATTATGACCCTAATTTAGAAGGCTCTGCAACAGTATTCCTGAAATTAGATATTGAAACTGGAGGATCCCAGTTGCTAAGAAAAGCTTAACTAGAGACTCTAAGATATTCCTGGATGTTGTCCCAGGATGACATTTTATCTGCTTCACTGCCAGTGAACAAGTGAATCTTCACAGGAACCTTTTTCCCATCCATCTTTCCCCAAGGTGAGAAAAAGAAATGACAGGATGGAGAAGAGCAGCGGTTTCATCCCTGTTCCAAATGTTTTCTTACTTAAAAGCCTCTTCTTCAGGCTGCAATTCTCATCAGACAGTCTCTGGCAAACTTGACAAGCATTTCTGAAGCCAGGCTCTATAGACACAGGAAAAAGGAAGCAGGTCCTGTCCTTGTGGAAATGACATTCCTCAGAAGTCTGACAGCATGACCCGAGAAGTACAGAAATACAGTCATTTTAAGCTATTAAAGCTTAACTTCACTAAGACTCGGTGTAGGAAGACAAAGTAATTTGGGGGTGGGGAGCACTGACCACTGGAGCATGAGGAAACATCTTGAGGGAGACAGATGTTGGGATGAGGACTTAGGACTGTCAGTCGGAGACAGAACACCCCAACAAATGATCATTCAATGTCCACAAGGTCGTCAAATGAGATCATCTAATCCCATTGTTCATTTTATAAATGGAGAAACTGAGGCAAGCCTAGTGAGATCAAGGGACTGTTTGAGGTCAGACAGTAAAGAAGCAGCTGAGCCAAAATTCAAACCCAAGTCTCTGCCCCACAGTACAGGCTCCTACCATAGCATAGCCACTTATCTGGTTCTTTTTATAGAATAATGTCAGCATCCTCTCAATGCATCCAACCTGTCACCTCTGCAATAAAACGCAGGCTTTTGTGTGGCCCTAAACATAGGCGTTCTGGTGCCTAGGGTCAATTCAGATGGGAGCTGGTACCGTAGCAGGCACGCTGACTCCCGATGCTGATACTCTAGGAGAGGGGACAGCCTCAGAGTCCTCAGAGAGCCCAACTCCTGAGCCCAGGAGGCTCATGGCAGCAGAGTGAGGGAGCTCAACCCTGAATCAAAGGCCCCAGGGTGAGAGGACCTTAATGAAGAAGAGCTTAGGGGTGAGGTCCCACTGCCGGTGCTGCTGATCAGAGTAGGAGCAGGCCATGAGTCACTTCCCACAGAAAGAAAACACTTTCTCGTATCTGTATCCTGGGGCAGGGCACGCTAGTACCACATCTAGGCTCTTTCATGAAATAGTGGCCAGAGGGCCAGACTTGGAGTCAGAAAGACACTAGTTCCAATCCTACCCCAAACATTTACTCTCTATGTGACCATATACAAATCGCTTAAACTAGCCCTCAGTTTCTCCATCTGTAAAATGGGGATAGTAACAGTATCTAAGGGCAGCTAGGTGGTGCAGTGAATAGAGCACCGGCCCTGGAGTCAGGAGGACCTGAGTTCAAATCCGACCTCAGACACCTAACACTTACCAGTCCTGTGACCTTGGGCAAGTCACTTAAACCCAATTACCTTGCCTTAAAAAATCCCCAGTATCTAAAAATTAACATATGTAAAGCACTCAGCAAACCTTAAAAATGATATACAAATGCCAGCTCTGTTGAAAAAACTGTTTTTGGATAAAAAGACTTATCTTCTGAGACTGTCCTAAGGGTGAGCACAAAACCCTATTAGAGAGACAGGAGAATCCCATCCCCAGAAGTGACAAGGGTCTAGAAAAGATTCACATTTCTGATCAGACAAGCAGAAACTGGTTTTGTTCCATCCTCTCTCCCTCCTCCCCTTTTATTCTGCATTTCCCATCTATTCCATCCCCCCAAGACAAGGCTATCTCTAATAGAGCTTCTCCCACTCATGGGTTCTGAGGGCTCTGTTCCTTTCACTCCCAAATCGAATTCTGCTTCCTCCAAAACAGAATCTAGCTCTATAATAAGCCTAAGTTTTCCCTCCACAGGAGGAAATAGGAGATGCCCTGGGCCCATGCAACAGGATTCCTTTATTGGGGAATAATTAGGAAGTTAAATCGCCCACTGAGAGAAATTCTGCAGTGGTTCAAGTTGCCAGCTGAATTTAGGGAAGGAAACAGATTCAAAGCCATATGGGCCATGAGGGAAATAGGGGTCAGCTGTGGAACTGAAACTCTAAGCTACCAATGCAAGGAAGCCCAGAAAATGCCAGGCTGCCACAAAGCAGGAATTAATAGATATTCATTATTCTTAAACGCCCCATTGTCCATCTCCAATTTTATGCCTTTTTTATGAGTCTCCTGGACTCCTCCATCTGCCTCCCTGGACTGATGCCTCCCCTCTAATAAAAGAAAACATTTCATTGAAGCCAAGCAGTACAGTGTCAGGGTCACCTCATGTATACCGCATTCTGCTTCCCTAGCCCCCCACCTTAAGGAAAAGGAGACAAGCTTGCTACCTTCCTTGTCAGATTTAAAGGACCAAGGTCAGTTATTCAGTTCAGCAGAGTCTATAGGGCTGTTTGCCAGATGACAGTGATCGGATTCATTATTTCTCTAGCTCTGCTTTCCTCATTCTCTATAATTTGATACAAGTTTTCCCATGGTCCTCTGAATTCTTCATCATCCTCTCTTTTTTGTCTGGGCCTGAGATTTCTTTGGTGTAGGGAACTCCAGGTGAAGAAATTCCCTTTACCAACATAGGGCTGTATCTGCTCGGAAATTTAAGAGTCTTGGAAAACTGCCTGGTCCCTAAGGGACCACAAAGCCTGGCATACAGTAAATACTTAATAAAACGTAATAATAACTCTTTGGCTTATTTACTTATCATTTGTTAATAATAATAATAAATTCATGTTTGTTGACTCTATGACTAACAGTCATTACATGACTTGAACCCAGTCTTCTTGATTCTGAGGCCAGCTCTCTACGTTCTACTCTATGCCTGTCCCTCATCCTTTCTCATAACACAATAATTTTCATAGAATTCAGCCAGTCAACAAGCACTAATTAACAAACAGTAATTAAACACTTACTAGGTACCAGTGCTAGAGATAGAAAGAAACAATAATACAAGTCTCCTAGAGATAGTAGGGAGGACCCCAGAGTATCTTGGCCAATTACTCCATTTTACAGATGAAGACACTGAATCCTGTGGAGGCTGTGCCTTGCTAAGGTCACATGGGTAGGAAGCAGAAAAGCAAGGATTCAAACCCACATCTTCTCCCTTCAAATCTAGTGCCCTTTCTACTGCACCACTGGGTTCCTCCATCATGTCCATGAAGCCAAACGCCTACTAAGTGCCCCTCTGATTCTGCAGGAGATAGCTGTACGTGCTCCAGCCACCCGTTATTTTCTGGCCAGATTCTCTCTCATTCATTTTGGGGTTCCTGCTCTTCTCAGCCCTCCCAACCCCTACCCTGTGGGAAGGCACTGGGCCAGGTACAGGCTCAGCCACACCCAAGTCCCTAGGCACCAACTCTGTTTGCAGTTTGGGTTTTGTTCTTTCTGAAACCACAAAGTTTACCATGATGAATATTTCATTATAGATCGAACCTTTCTGTCATCTTCCTCCTCGAGGAATACATTCATTAGGGAAATATATGGGGAAAAAAGCATGGACAATTTAATGACTTTTCTTATATAATTAAGATTCATTTTAAAGATGCTTAGAAATAGTTATTAAGAAGAAAGTTCACCAAAAAGGGCAAAAGAAATGGCTGTGTAATGGAACGAACACTTCAGGCATGTGCAGTTTCCACAGCAGGGTGCTCTCCCTTCCCACCTTGGCCAACTGGAACCCCTTCCAGGCTCTGGAACCCCTTCCAGGCTTGGCTCCAATGAATAATGAATCCATAAACATTATTAAGCACCTATTATATGCCAGGCACCGGGCTGGAGATACAAAAAAAGGCAAAAGACAGTCCCCCTGCCCTCAAGGAGCTTACCATCTAATGGGGGAAGATGTGCAAACAAATATAAACAAAGCAAGCTGTTCTCCAAGAGAACATGTTCTCTGCATGATCTCCCTCCCCCCAGCAACTAGGGACTTTCCCCAAAATATACTTGGGGAAAAACACCTACACTGTGTGCAGGATGTCTTGGCCAACAAGTAATTCCAGCACCTGGCACATGCTTAGCAAAGATTTCCTGACTGATTGGATTGGACAGAGGCAGCAGATGGACCCAGGAGCTGGGTCCTGAGGTGAAGAGGGGAGGGGACATCCAGCTGGACTGCTTCGGGGAAGCTGCCATCTTCTCTTAATGACCCCAAGTTTCTCCCTGGAACACAGGCCCATCTTTTTACCTACCAATCTTCTTCCAGAGCTATTGTATGGCCTAGACCAGGAGAAATGGAATTCCAAAGAACTGAAGTTGCCTAGCACATGGCAGGAGTTTTTAATAAATGTTAACTGAATAAATGAACAAATGGATGAGCAAAGGATGCCTTTGAAGGAATGAATGAAGGGAGAAAAGAAGATAGGAAGAGAGAGAAAGGGGAAGGGGAGGGGGAGAAGAAGAACTGACGGCCAGTCAATGTGTTCTGCCCTCATCCGCCATATTCACAGAAGGGTTTGGCTAGGTTCCCAGCACTTTGACTGTAACAGTAACTGCAACAGTATAACAGTAACAGTATAACTGGAAAAAAAGTGGATGCCCATGAACTAGAGGGTGGTTAACCAAGCCCTATAGAATGTGACTGTGCTATAAGAAATGAGATTACTGAGAAGTGTGAGAAGACTTAAATGAACTGATGTAGGGGGAGAAAATAGGCAGGACACCTACAAGGATGGAAATGGAAAGAAACATACACACACACACACAGACACACACACACACACACACACACACACACACACACACACACACATATGCACGCCAAACTGAAACTGATGCTGTGAAATTCACAATGA
Organism: Pseudocheirus occidentalis; assembly: GCA_028646575.1. Lineage (NCBI taxonomy): Eukaryota > Metazoa > Chordata > Mammalia > Diprotodontia > Pseudocheiridae > Pseudocheirus > Pseudocheirus occidentalis. Next base: position 12,874,588 of record CM053597.1, on the reverse strand, counting down.
CCAGATGTGACGTTGGCAAGCCTGGACCAGAGCCACAATGGAGGGTGATGGGCAGGACAGGGAAGTCCTGGGGGTTTTGCTGACCCTTGTTAAACTCCTAATTTCAAAATCTCTACAAACAAACCAAAAAAACCTCTCTCAATAATCCTGACCTTCTTCTAAGCCTGGTACTTTTCTGTAAAACGCTGGGTTTAGGCTGGCTTTATTTTTCCACTTAGGTTAAGTTTATCTGCTGAAGAAACAAAATCTCAAGTGGGAAAAATGATTTGGGGGAGAGGATGGGGAAAAGGGCAGGAACTGTGGGAGTGAATCAGAGGATGGAAGAACTCTGCTCACTGCCCTTTAGAATCCTTGCTCAGTATCACAAGGCATCAGATGGAAGAAAAGGAAACCTTGTGTCTTGGAAAGCTCCTACATGGTCTCCTTACTCAGAGGTTCCAGACTAGAGGTCTCCCAGGAGGCACCACACTTGCTTCATGTTGGCACAAAATTACACAATCTTAGAGGCCATGGAGGCCAATACAGAGCTGAACAGGAGTCCAGCCCCACCCCCGTACAACTTCCTCTTTGCTTAAAGACCTCCAGGGACAAGGAACTCACTACCTGTCCTAGTTAATTAGAAAACCCAAAATGTTAGGAAGTTTTCCCTCAATTTAGAGCCAAACGCTGTCTTTCTGTAATTTCCACTCACTGCTCTCAGTTCTGCCTTCTGGGGTCCAACAGAACACCATAAATCTGCTTCCACATGACAGCCCTTCAGATACTCTTCAAAAGCTTCCATGCTGGGCGGCTAGGTGGCGCAGTGAATAGATCACCGATCCTGGAGTCAGGAGGACATGAGTTCAAATCCAACCATATGACTTTGGGCAAGTCACTTAACCCCAATTGCTCCCCAAAAAGGAAAAAAAAAGCTTCCATGCCCTCCTGCCCAAATTCTAGATTGTCCATCTAATCAGAACTAAAATATTATGGTGCTTAAGAGTCAGAAATAGGCCAAGGGACAGCAGCTGTCACCAAGTCTTGTCCACCACCTGCAAACCTCTGTGTTTTCCCAGACCCCTTTCTTCTTCCTTCTCCCTTTAGCCTGCCTGCTGTAATGTTAATGAAATCAGAAGATCTTCCATGCCCCTTTCTATTGGCACCTACTAAAGGCACTTAGCACCTCAAAGGCTTAGCTCCTTACTTCCAGTTAACTCCTTGGGAGTAATTCACACCTTAGCAGGAAGGGGTTGAACAGGGAGGAGCTAC